>OY728158.1:1458169264-1458794264 GCA_963277665.1 Viscum album | reverse complement strand
AGAGGATATCAATACTTCTAAAAGTTAGATCTTCATTCTAGATATCCACAGCTACAGGTGAAGAAGGAAGATATTCAGAAGACTGCCTTCTGTACAAGGTATGAGAACTATGAGTTTCTAGTGATGCCCTTTAGACTTACTAATGAACCTACAATCTTTATGGATTTGGTGAATATATTGTTTAGACAACACCTTCACAAATTTTTTTGTAGTGTCTATCGATGATATTATCATCTACTGTATGAGAAAGGTGGAACATGAAGAACATCTCAGACTTGTGTTGGCGACATTGAGAGAGGAGAATCTGTACTCCCAGTTAACCAAGTGTGACTTTTGGATGAAGCATGTCACATTCATGGAACATGTGATCCCATGTAAGGGAATTTCTATGAACCCATCAAAAATAAAGGTGATTGAGGGATGGACCATGCCCTCAAGTGTCACAGAAATCCATAGTTTTCTTGGATTAGATGGGTACTACCAATGTTTTGAGTGAAATTTCTCACGATTTTCAAGCCTTCTAACTATATTAATAGGTAAAGGGATAAAGAATGTCTGGATGGAAGAATTTGAGAGAATTTACTAGGATCTGAAGAGAAGGTTGGTCACTTAAACTATACTCACAGTACTAAAAATTTGAGAAAGTTTTATGATATATATTGATGCTTCAATGAAAGGCTTTGGTTGAGTACTCATTTAAAATGATAATGTGATACCCTACACCTCACAGACGATGATGATCCATGAGTAGAACTATCAAACACTTGATCTAGAGTGGGTAGCCATGATTTTTTCTTTGAAAATATTGTGACACTACATTTGTTGTGGGAATTATGACATATACACCAATCACAGGATCCTAAAGTATATATTAACCAAAAAGGGGCTCAAAATGCATCATAGGAGTTAGATATATCTAATCAAGGAATATAATTACTGTATTCACTATCATCCTGAAAAGGTGAACAATGTAGCTACTAATCTAAACAAAAAATAACATACAACTATATCCATGTTATAGATTGGGAATGACCTTATCTTATTATATATAAAAAGGTTTGATTTGGAAATCATAAGTGCATGGGATACGTCCTACCTTTCCTATATAATTGGGAAACCATCAATCTAAGAGATAATTATGGTGGCACAAATGGATGATCTGGATTTATAAAATAAGTTGAATGTCGTAAAGGAAGGGAAGATTAATGAGTTCCATATGAACGATAATGGTGTGATTTAGTTTGGAACGTGGCTTTGTGTGCCTTCATCACTAAGGATAAAGAAGAAGCTGTTGGAAAATGTAAATATCTCAACATTCTTTATCCATCCTGGTAGAAACAAGATGTACCAAGATCTCTGAGAACACTTTTAGAGGGATTACATGAATAATTAGATTTTGAAATATATCTCATGTCTCATGGTATGTCAACAAGTTAAATAAGATTAATGAAAGTCTAATGGGACAATCCAACCATTTCTTATACCCATGTGGAAATTGGAGAATTTCATTATGGTCTTTTTCTCAGGTCTCCTGATTGCATCCAAGGGAAAAAAATACGATATGGGTTATGGTTGACCGACTCACCAAGACATCCCATTTTAAGACTATTTGTGAAGATATATCACTTGATCAACTTGCAATGACATATGTGAAGGAATTAGTGAGACAACATAGTGTTATACACACCATTGTCTCTGGCCGGGATCCAAGGATCACATCTAAATTTTAGAGAATTCTTCAACATGATTTGAGTACTGAATTAAATTTTAGAATTTCCTATCACCCCTAATATGATGGCCAATATGAAATTACTATTCATACCCTTCAAATTATGCTAAGAGCCTGCACTTTAGAATTCAAAGGTAGATGGGATCAGTGTCATGCATTGGTTTATTTATCATACAATAATAGCTTCCACTCAAGTATTTAGATGGCTCCATATGAAGATCTGTATGGAAAGAAATGTAGAACTCCAAACTATTTGGATGAAGTTATATAAGGAAAGATACTTGTACCTGATCATGTGTAAGAGATGATAAATAAGGTATAATATATCCAAAAACATATCAAATATGATTACATTTGGAAAAAGAGAAATGATGACAACCATTGAAGGGGCATGGAGTTTGACATTTCAAATAAAGCCTTCCTTCAAATATCTCCATGGAAGATAGTCATAGGGGTTGGAATGAAAGGGAATTTAATATCATGGTACATTAGACCCTTTTATTTCCTTGAATGCATAGGATCCAAGGATTATCCGCTTTCACTTCCACAAAATATGTCTCATATTCATTATTTTATTCACATATCACTCCTACGAATTTACATAATAGATCCATCACATGTACTAAAATAAATGGTGGTATAGTTGGAAGATGATCTCTCTTATGAGGAGCATCCAGTAAAGATTCTAGACAACAGAGATAAAGTCCTACGCAATAAGACAACCCATCGTGTCAACGTGTTCTGGAGGAAATACAAGATTGAAGATGAAACTAGGGAACCAGAGGAGGTGATGAAGGGGGTGTACCCACATCTGTTAATGTAAAACAAAATTTCAGGGGAACCATTTCATAAGGGGGGAAGAATATATTGACCCAATGTTTTATCAATGAAATACACTTATTTTTAGTATTCCTTAAAGTATAATCTCATTAGGAAAAAAATTAATTATCATGATACTAAATACTATGTGATTATTCAACATAAAGTTTCCACTTCTATGTTTAGAATATTGAAAATTTGACATACACTATTGTGATTAGTAAGATGGTTAGAGTTTGACAAGAAAAACTTAATTTTTTTGTTGAATTGTAATCTATCATTCTGAATAGTAACCTACCATTATGAATAGAAATATGAACCTTATGAATAGTAATTCATCTATGAAAATAGTAACCTCACCCATGAATTTTCAAATAATATATAGGCATCCTATAAGGGATAGTATAAGAACACTAAAAGTATTGGTATTTTTGTATGTAATTTATAATTAATTGTAATTAAAAAAATTATATAAATGAAATGTATTTTTCTTAAAATGTATTCATAAATTGACAATTCTATGTCTTTTGGTTTTAAGATTATTTTATAAGACCTTATGTTATTTTTTAAAGCATTATGAAATCCGTTTTAGTCTGTATTATTCAAGTAAATTTTGATTTTAATAAAAAATTAATTAATAATATTTAGGAAATTATTTCTGAAAAATGGAGTTCATTTTTAGATTCTACACATCGAATGATGTTTCGAGTGTTTTTGTTTGAATTTTCTGAAAAACATGAATTCTTGAGGAAAATTGAAATAAACAAATTTACAAAATAAGCTAAATACATAAATTATAGAGTCATGTATGATGTTCTGCTGATCTAAGACCAATTCATTAAAATGCACATGAAATTATTAAAAATCATCATAATAGAATCATCACTATTAATTTTCTTGTAGACAAATAAAAAATTAATTAATATAATATTGACAAAACCCATATCCTCTCCACTATAAATATCACACCTCACGCCCTCATTTTTCAGACCTGTCACACTCTAAGCCTTGTCTACACTCTCCCCAGACATCTTCCAAAGCCCATTCCCCATGTACACGACTTCTAGTACAATTTAAAGACCATTCAATGGTTCCTTATGGGGGATTCAAAAGGATGTTAAATGGAAGAAAGTCTTCAGATAAAATGTAAGGGGAAATTCTAGAACCCAGTATTCTTTCTTCAGGATCACCCTCTTTAACTCCATTTTCGGTATGGATACTCCTTGAAAATAATTGTTTCACCATTATAATACCTTTTTTTGGGATAAACATGTTTTCTAAAATATATTATGTCAAACATAATGTTTTCTAAAGGAACTCCCCTTAAAAAACACACCTTTTACTTCTCACTCATGGATGATGGTTCTTGTATCAAGTATGTTGTTCCCTATTTCAATTGGGAACCCAATGTTTTTGGATGTGTTTCTATTAGGTTAAACCTATTTATTTTCATGGGTTATGTATGTTCATATATGTTCTATGTGGAATGCATGGTAATGAGAATGTTATGTTGTGATGGGTGCACATGGAATAATATAGTGCAATATGAATGTTTTAATGTTATAGGTGCGCCCTAAATTATATAGTGATCAAATGTATTTGGTAAAGTGATGAATCTAAAGATTTAATGGAAAATGATGCGTGAACTTGTTGTTAGCATTGTTCACAACTATGTGTGGTAGTTCCCCACTAATACATGATGTTTCATTTTTATGCATACCCACATTTCAAGTATTTTATTAATGCATACTATAATGTTAATGATCTATTGACTATGTTATGATTGTTCTCAGCCATTGTTTATTATTCATATATATCCTCTTACTATGATTTTATCAAAAAAAATCATGTATATCCTATGGAGATTAAGTGTACTAATGATATTTCAAGGAACAATAATAATCTGGACAAGAATAGACTAAATAAATGTTAATGTTTTGTTTTATGTTATGTATGGTACTAGTTTTCCTAAGAAAATAATGCTTTTGATCCCCATTTTATAATACTATTGTATTGTTTATATAATTAATGATGTAATAATAATGTAAGAAAAGGTTGGGTCGTTATACAATATCATGGGAATAATTGGTTTTCTAAATAAAATATCATATTCTTATGGTCATCCCTCATTTAGAATTTGTTTGTTAGGTTACAAAGAATTTGCATGTTCTTTTTTTAAATTTCATGATATGTAATGTTTTTATGATGAAACCATTTTTTATATTATTTTCCTATTTTATATCAAGATCACATGTTTTATAATGATTAATTTTTTTTATCCACATCATAAACTTTAATGTTCAGTAATATTATTTCTATGATCATAAGATTATATATTATGACTTTTTATTATATTATATAGAATTATGAGCTATTAAAAAGGAATATATTTATTCTTTAAGATCCCCTCTTTGTTTTTGAAATCATACATTCTGATAAGGTTTTATAATAAAGGACCTATGATCTGACAACTTTCTTATGTTTCAACACCAATATTATTAATATAATTATATAATTTTGGATGTATATAAGGCTATATTTATAAGAACCCAGATCTTCTTTTAGGTATGTTTTTCTTTTCTTGTTTTTTTTTCAAGTAAAAGAGGTGTTTTGTAAATTTGAATAGTACACACCGTGTACTTATATGTACACACCATGTACTCAGTTTTCACCAGTATGCATCCGCAAGACATGTAACAGCCAAGAACATGAGCATGTGTGGGGAACTGAAGACTGCCTAAAGTGGTGGCTGGAAAAGGCAAATACACAGAGTGTACTTTTAAAGCACACATCGTTTGTTTTTAAAGAACACGGCGTGTACTTTGTTTTTTTCATTGAATGGACCGGGTTCGCGTCTAATGGAAAAAACCATATTATTCTAAACCTATCTCATCTGGGAATGAATGAGACTGCCAGATCTTTGTTGAGCCACCAACATGTAGTTTGTTCTTCAATGTGAACTATGTCGGTTGCGTTGGAATCACATCAGTGAGTTCTACCTTATTCTAGAACATCATCTCTTGATTTCTCCTCTTTCATGACATATCCTCATATTAGAATTTTAACTTTTTTATATATATATATGGAGTTATATGGAAAATAAAGGCCTGAGGTTTACATATATTGATCTCATAACGCTGAGGTAGGTGGTTTGTTCCTTTCCGTAGATAGTCTTTGAATTTTATGTGAAAAAGTGCCCAATACCCAAGAATGTGGTATTTCTTGTTAATGTTTTTATCCCTATTATTAAATTTTATTCCTTGTTTGTTTGGATAGAGGTTAATTTTTTTGAATATGGTTAAATTTTCCATGTTATGGATTTTTTTCCAATGATTTATTTTTTTGACCGTTTGTTTTAGATTTCCTGTTAGGTTTCTTTCTTTCCAAGCCTAGTATTGTTATGATGGAGTGATTATTATCTGAAATGCTATGATATGTTGTAGATTGTTTAGATTAGTAGTTCTTGAGGATTATTTTGGATTCCATGTATTGTATTTTTCATGATTGACTTACACATGTCTGTGGAAACCTGTTGTAGTAGGCCATAGGGGGAATAGATACTGAAGGCATCCCTAGAGTGTCTATTTTACTATTAAATTGAAAGACCATAGGGTGGATGGAGTTGGTTCTCCCTCAGAGTGTCTTTAGTTTCCTCGATACAAGCCATAATGGGAATTGGATTTTGAGTGCTTCCTCAATGTTTCTATTAGTTACTGATACGAGTCCATAAAGGAATTCACGGTGAGTGCTTCCTCAGAGTGTCTTTGTTAAAGCTGAACCAGAGGGGTGAGACTGTGAGTACATCTCAGAGGGTTTCTTGTGTTTTTTTGGTTGAACCAGAGGGGTTAGGCTATGCATATCTTCCAGAGGGTTACATACTTTTGATTAGATGCTTACTTGATATATGAAAATTAATGAAATTGAATTTTTAGTATTGTTATTATGTGTACTTCCTTGTTTACTGCTTCATTTTGTTTATTTGGGTGCCTTAAATACTCACTGACTGTTTGGCACGGATCTTTCGGTGGATACCTATGGGGAATAGTCTCCCACCCTATTTGGGTCATGATTTTGGGACCAAATAGTTTATATTTCTGTAGGTATAGATAAGGGAAAGAAACATTCTTCTTCTGGTACATGATTATTGTGGTGTTGGGGGCATGAGACCAAAATGAGGCTTGCGATGCTGTGGAGGTTTTTACTTTCATTTCCTTTGTACTTTGTTTTAGTACTATATTCTAGCATTGTGATTTTTTTGGCTGCTTTCCAAGACATATGTATCATGCATCATATATATGTGAGTGTGTGTGTGTGTGTTCTCAGTTGTTATTACATACATACTTTTGTAGTTTACTATTATTTGGTATTATTACTACTTCCTCTATTTTTATGTATTTTACTTATACTGTGTTACTTGGCCAATGAGGGTAGAGTTTCCCCACCATCACACCTAAGGCCCTCGCTGTTAGTCAGCAAACTTTGGCATTCGGGGAAATGTGCTTGAGTCCATTTGACCAACTGGGTACAGGGCACCTCTAGGCAGCTTCCAGAACCGGGATGTTACAAAGTGGTATCAGAGGAATTATTTTGATCTTGATTTACTGTTCGGAGCCTATAGCCAAGGATACGAATGAATAGGTACTTGGTAATATGTTATGCCTAAGAGTAGCTACCCCGTTTAAAGGGTAAATCAAATTTACCTCATTATTGCAATTTTCCAGTTGTGAAAGTTTATAGTTGATTTGATTTCACCATGGGGTGATTCACATTTTTTGTGCTGTTATAGTTGATATTATTGAGGTTCTATTTTCTGTTTCAACCTAATGAGATGAGGTTTTTCAATCAAATACATCATGTAGTCACTTTCTAGAGATCACATGTCATGCATTCATGCCCTTCCATTTAAGGTTCATTACTGATTGCATGTTGATGTGATAGATATTATGCTAGAGATGCATGCGATTGTGATATATTCCATGATAAGAATACATCCTTTTTTAAATGAATATTTAATTGTGTCAAGTTTAGTAGAAATAAACACCACACTTTTGTTCTTGAGGTGTTATGAGAACTCGTTGACTAGAATTTGGTGGACCATTGCATTTTATGCTTGTATATGACATGTATAAGATGCCAAGATTTGATTCATGGGGAGTATAGGACCTCACGAGTCAGAATTTGGCACTTTAATGTTCGTTTCAATGGTTTCTTTTGGGGTTTGGAGTACTTTTTGTGGCTTATTATCCGAAAAAACACAGAATACATGGCGCGTAATGATAAAAGCACCCCATGTATCCTTCCATTCCGGAAGGAACTATTTTTTGAGTACATGTTGTATACTATATGTACACACCGTGTATTCTCTAACTGTGTCACTAGTTGTGTGGACAGAGACATGAGGTTGGGAAATCTTTGGGGGAACCAGACATGTACCAATTATACATGTTATGTTGTGTAGACCATGTATCCACCCATGTGACTAATGACACCGATGGATAAAACATATTTTATACATGTTGTGTCCAGCTTGAACACTCCGTGTAGTATGACCCTTGTATCTATTCATGTAACGAACAACACATGTTGGTGAAATTATACTAGTACATGTCGTGTCCATATGGAACATTCCATGTAGAGAAAGTCATGTAACTGGCCCTATGACGAACAACACAGTCGGTATAGTTCATCTTGTACATGCAATTTGTGGAACTAACACGTCATATAGTCAGTTTCTAAGGGAAACTGTGTGGATTAGTCGTTTAGAAAAACTCAGGTAGAGGAAAAATATTCAAGTACACACCGTGTGTGAGGACAACATGTCATGTGTATGGGGTGTTACATGACCTATGATGTAAAAATTACACACCCTTATGAAGGATTAATGGAACACACCATGTAGGCATTATACATGTTGTGTATCCATGTTTTGGAAAACATTAATGATTTTTTTCTATTGTTCCCATATTTCACAACTATGTTTCAGTCCTTGATGATCTTGATCTAAGGAGTGCACTTGACGTTGCAGAGTGAGACCATTGTGATAGCCTTCGGTTGTCTTCCAATTATAGGGTAGTTATCAGACACTGGATATTGCTGATTAGGGACTACCAACAAATCATCAAGTTCTGTCAGTCTTGGCACCAGCCGTCATTCCAGACCTAGGTGAAGATGCACAGTTCCAAGAGTGATTTATGTCGTTCATGCAGACCTTTCGAGGAGTACCACATCCTTCCCATTCTCCTACAGAGTTGAAATAGGTTTTCTAGCAGAAGAATCCTCCCACATTCAATGGGTAAGGAGGACCTTAGGCTGTAGAGTCGTGGTTAGAATCCATTCTTTCTATCTTTAAGCATCTGGAGATGCCTCCACATATAATGGTGAATATATCAATGTATATGCTTTGGGATTCCAACAAGTGATGGTGGGATGTGATTTCATAGGTTGGATGCCAACAGGTTATGGCTTTAGATGAGTTCTAGAATTTCTTCTATGACTAATTCTACACAGAGACTTTGAGGACCAATAGATCCTGAGAGTTTATGAGTCTGGAGCATGGAACTCTCTTAGTCATGGAGTACTCATCTTGTTTCACTGATCTATAGTGCATTATATCTATTCCAGGAGGTGATGAGTTATTCCTGGAAAGGAAGTTTGAGGATGGTCTCAGGAATGACATCTGATCTCATGTGAACATCTTCAGGTTGAATTCCATTCCTTTTATAGTTAACCACGCACGAATCATAGAGAAAAATATGAGGGATTCTGGAGTTCTGATCTAGGGTGTCTCGACATCTGGAGTGGTTATCACTTATACTTACAACAAGAAGAGCCGTAGAGAGTCTATGCATGGGGGCCCAAGGTAGAGTGATACTTCATTTGGTGACCAGGTGATGTGCTACCATTGCGGGAAGAGCCAGCATACAAGGACACATTGCATGAGAGACCCATTGGAGTACCGATCTTGCATCCTGATGGGTCACCTTCATCATATTTTGTAATTTTTCCTCAACAAAAGTTTGTGATTAGAGTTCTTCAATGACCCCACGTTTAGGGGCAGCACCGCTAGTTTCTCAGAAGACTGGAAACTGGTGTTCTTCCAACCATTCAGGTTGAGGTGGAGGCCACAAATATGGTATCTAGTCAGCATGCTTTATGAAACAACATGGTGTATCATCTCAGGGTGTTCAGGCAGGGTCACTGGGCCGCGGTACAGGTCATGATTTTGCAATAGAGAAAACCTCATAGAAGCAGGACCATGAACCCTCTACAGTTCGAGGTACTATTCTTGTTGCCTCAGTTTTAAATTATTCTCTTTTCGATTTTGGGACTTCCCTTATTTTTATCTCTATTACTGTTGTGGAGATCCTTGGGCTCTGTATCATTATATATTATGATGTCTTGATTTTAGATACTCTGTTGTGGACAATAACGGCTAGTGTATGTCAGTGTAAGAAGTTACCTCTAGAGGTTGTTGGGTGTCAGTTTTTATGGGACCTTTATGTCCTAGAGATGAAATTCTAGGGTTTCATTATCAGAATGGACTAGTTAATTTCATTCAAGGCTGCTGTTGACAGCTATCTCCATAGGATGAGTTTCACATCACCATTGGGTGGATCGTTTCTTTATATGTATAAGTTGGATGTCCAAGCGATCGGAGCAGGACACGAACATCATGGGTTATGAAGAGTTATAGCCTAGATTGTGAGTCTATATCTGGATGACTAGGGGACTTCACAGAAGGACATTCCTCTAGCGGTGGATCGTTTCAGGGATGCCTTTCTAGAGGAAATTTCAGGTTTTCCTATATATAAAGAAGTGGACTTTTCTATTGATATCATTCCAAGAACAACATCGGTGTCCATCCCAACTTATAGGATGGATACACCAGAGTTGCAGGTGGTCAAGAATCCAATGGAGGAGTTGCAGGAAAAGGGTTTAAACTGACCCAATACTTCTCCTTGGAGTTCGCCTGTCCTGTTTATGAAGAAGGCGGATGGTACCCTCATCTTTGTGTAGATTATCAGAAGTGGAAGAAGTTGATGGTCAAGAACCAATATTAGTTACCAAGGATTGATGATCTCTTTGATCAACTTTGTAGAGCCCGGGTGTTCTCAAAGATTGACTTAAGGTCGGGTTATCATCAGCTATGTGTTATACCATCTAGTATATCTCTCACATCCTTTCAATGTGGGTTTGGTCTATATAAGTTTTTGGTTATGTCGTTTGGTCTCACGAACGCGCATGTAGTCTTTATGGCACTGATGAATTGAGTGCTCCATGAATACTTGGATTAATTTGCGGTGGTCTTCGTGGGTGATATCTTAGTGTACTCTCATTCTCGACACGACCATGCTAACCATCTTGAGATAATTTTGAGTACATTGAGATATCATTAGATAAATTCTATGCTCTCCAAAAGCCACTTTGGAATGACCAGAATCACTTCTTAGTTCATGTTTTCTAAGAGACAAGAGTATTAGTTGACCTAGAGAAAGTGAGAGCAGTAGTTTCCTGGGAGAATCTGAAGAACATCTTTGAGGTGTGGAGTGTTCAAGGGTCTGCTGGTTACTACAGATGTATTATACTATATTTTTCATGCTTGGAACCACCACTGACAGGTCTGAATAAGAAGGGTGTGATGTAATTGTGGTCAGATTCTTGCGAGTCATCCTTTCATGAGATAAAAGAGAGGATAAATTTAGCACCAATATTAGTTTATTCAGAGCTGGTCAAGAGCAATACAATTTACTGTGACGTATCATGTATTGGGCTGGGAGTAGTGCTTATGTAGGGAGAAGGGGTTATTTCATTCTAGTTAGGGAAGTTGAGGCCACATGTGAGGAATTACTCGATGCACGATCTCCAGTTGGCTGTTGTGGTTCATGATTTACACTTTTGGAGACACTAACTTCTGGGATAGAATTTGGTGGTTTTCATCGACCTCTAAAGTCTCAAGTATATATTCATGTAGTGCGATCTGAATATGAGATAGCGTAGGTGGGTCGAGTACCTTCAGTACTCTGACTTTAAGCTTTCCTACATGCCTGTGAAGGGTAACGCAGTGGCTGATGCACTAAGCATGAGGACTCAAATACAGGCAGTTCAGGAGGACAGAAGTGAGTGGCAGCTTATGGCTCTATTCATTGGGATGTATTTGGAGGTGGAAGACAGACAGGGGTAGACGTTTATTTCATCTATATCTGTTACCTCTACTCTACTTGATCGAGTGAAAATGAGGAAACTTTCAGATTCTGAAGGCCTAGTGTTATGGGATAGTGTGTCATGAGAGGACCATATTCCTGGATGGACCATAGTTAAGGATGAGATCTTTCTTTTTTATGGGCTCGTATGGGTGTCAGCAGACATACATGAGAATATGGTGTGGCACATTCATTCCTCATTTTGGGCAGTTTATCCTGGTTTCACGAAGATGTTTCATGATCTACACAATCTGTATTGGTGGCCAGGTATGAAGAGAGATGTTGCGGGGTTTTTCATGAGATGTTCCACCTATCAACAGGTGAAGGAGGAGCATCAGTGACCAACATGGATTTTGTAGCAGTTACCAATTCCATATTTGAAATGGAATGATGTCACGATGGATTTCATAATAGGTTTTCTGAGATCCCCTCGAGGGAATGATGTAGTATGGGTTGTTACTGATAGACTCATGAAGGTTTCCCAATTATTTCCTCTCAAGGGGACCTTCAGTGTTGATGATATTGGGAGGATTTAATTCTGAGAGATTGTACATCTACATGGGGTTCCACACTCTATTGTTTAAGATAGAGATGCACGTTTTACTTCTCTCATCTAGCGGGGGAGTTTAGAGGGCTTTGGCCACAAATGTAATTATAAGAACTGCATTCCATCCCTAGATAGATGGCCAGTCTAAGCATATGATTTAGGTGCTGGTTGACATGCTTTGAGCATGTTTCCTAGACTTTGAAGATTCTCTGGAGAGGCACCTACCTCTTGGGATTTTCCCTAAATTAATATATTTTAGGAAACTATTTTGATGGAACCTTATGAGGAATTATATTGTATGAAATTCCGATCACCCTTCTGTTGGCAGGAGGCAGCATATGCAGCTATGTTTTGACCTCGTCTTGTCCAAGATACCACGGAGCAGATAGAGTTGATTCAGAGGAGGATGGATACTGCACAGTCACAACAATAGTCTTATGTTGATTGGTAGAGACGACCTCTGGAGTTCGAGGTTAGAGATCAGGTTTTTCTACATGTCACAATGAGGTTGGGACACCGTAGGATTAGGAGACAGGGTAAGATTTCACCATGATACGTCTGGTCGTTTGAGGAGTTGGGGAGAGTTGGGCCAGTTTCCTATCGGTTGCAATTACCTCAGAGGTATCATTCTATACATGACATCTTCAACATTTTTCAACAGTTTCGTTATTTATCGAACCCATCTCATGTTTTATAACTCAAGGAGGTTGAGTTAGAGGTGGATGCCTCATTCATGGAGTATATTATCAATATTTTTGATCGATGTGTGAAGGTTCCTCATGGTCGGTCTGTTCCCCTGGTACGAGTGCTATGGTAGCACGGGCGAGTACAGGATGAGATATGGGAGAGGGAAGCTGATGTATGATAATAGTGGCCAGAGCTGTTTGAGGATTCTTTTTTTACACCGCATAGCTAGAGAAATTCGGAGATGAATTTCTTTACGGGAGGAAGTTTGTAAGAACCCGGATCTTCTTTCAGGTATTTATTTCATTTCCTATTTTTTTCGAGAAAAAGTGGTGTTTCTAGAATTTTCAAGAGTACACGCCATATACATAAAACTACCCACTGTGTACTCTGTTTTCATGGGTAGCCTTGTGGTGGCTGTGTAATGGTCGAGCACATGGCAGTGTGTGGAGACCGCCTAAAGCGGACTTCTGAAAAGGAAATTACATGTCGTGTAATTTTAAAGAACACATTGTGTAATTTCTTTTTTTATTAAATAGAAAGGGGTCATGTCTTATGGAAAAAACCATCAACTACTCGACCTATCTCATTTGGGAGAGAATAAGGACACTAGAACTTCACCAAGCTACCGACTCACCATTCGTTCTTCAAATCTAACTTCGTCGGTTGCGTTGGAATCACATCGGTGAGTTCTTCTTTCTTTTAAAACAACATCTTTTGACTTCTCTTCTTTCGTGAGATATCCTTAGTAGAAATGTTTAACATTTTTTGTAGATCTATGAAATTCTAGGGAGATTCAAGTCTTGGGGTTCACATATATTAATCTCACGTTGTCGGGGTAGGTTATTTGTGCTTTTCCGTAGATAGTCTTTGAATTGTATGTGAAAAAATTCCCAATACCCAAGAATGGGGTATTCTGTGTTGATGGTTTTATACCTGTTATTACCTGATATGACTTGTTTGTTTGTATATAGGTTAATTGTTGTGAATAGGGTTTACTTTAACATGATATGGATGTTTGGCCCTTGATGTTTTGTTTTGACCATTTGTTCTAGCTTTACCGTTAGGCTTCTTGCTTTCCAAGCCTAGTACTATTTGGATTGTCACGACCCGTCCTCAGGTCCCATGTCGTGACTACCCCAAGCCTGACTTCCATAGCCTAGGGGATAGCGACTAGCACCAAATTTGTAAATCCAGATAAAAAAGGGAAGGCAATGCCTTTATAAAAGTAAACAAACACAACAGAGTACGCAAGCTGAAGTAAGCACAATGTGATACTGAATACAAAGTAAGTGTTGAAAGGTAAATGGGACAGAATACAAACCCATCTAAAAGTACAGTAAAACTAAAAAACTAGTACAAAAGTAAATAGAAACCACCGATTCGTTCTCTTGGAATCCCACTTGAATGGTGGGTACAGATGGTCACCTCATCACCTTGGGTCCGTCCGTCTGCTCTGAGTACGTCACACCAAATGATCCACCTCCTAGTACCGTCCATCTCTACAAGCCTCAACCACGATTAGTGTTGTCCATCATCTGAAAGCACAACAACGTAGTTTGGGCATTTCCCATGCATGGGTGAGTATAACGATACTTAGTAGGGACCTCGAGACCCCCCAAATGTCTCCTAGAATCCACAAAGGATAAACCACAAAGGAAATGTATAATCATTAAGTATCAACCAATTATACTTAGTTATATGCCCATACATATACCTAAGTCATCAATTTTAGTTCGGCTCCAACTCTCATGTCCAAGCATAACCCATTCTACACAGGAAAGAAGTAAATCACACAGATGGTACTGATTGAAAGTCATGACTCAGCTCACACAGGTATACATATTTCGGTATGTGATAGAGATAATCAGATGTAGTCACTGATTCATCTAAGCTGGCGGACCCTTGTAGGATACTAGTCTAGCTAAGCTGTTGTACCCACATAGGATACTAAACTCGCTACTCTATCAGACCCACGTAGGATACTAGAACTGAAGTTAAACTATTGGACCCACATAGGATACAGGAACAGTAATTGTCGTCGTTGAACCCAAAGAGGATTAAAGTATGGTAGTCGTTGTCACCGAACCCCTGGAGGATTCCAATATTGTAGTAGTCATCATCGAACCAACGGAGGATTCCAGTATAGTAGTCATTGTTGTCGCAGCCACCTCTAGAGTTCCTGCACACAGCACGCTCGATTCCGGGAGGGTCCGCTCCTTGAGCCAAATGGGACGATACATCAACAATCACAAAGTCTAGAAGAAATTTATCCCGATGTTCCGTCTCATAAAAAAAAGAATCCGAAGTGACAGAGGGTGCGTCAATTGGACGTCCAGTCTGAGAGATATTGGCTTTTCCATTCGAGGGCCCTGGTTGTAAATACGCTCATTCCAAACCCGATCATTACCCAAACTTGTCCAAAACTCACTTATAGTATCGTAAAAAGGACTGCAATGTCACGAGGGTCCCAATGTCGTAGACGGCACGTCTATCGGATGCGCGGTCTTCAAGTTATTCACCCTTAAGTGAAAACGGGCCCGGCCCATTATGCCAAGTGGGCTGACGGGTCGGGTCAACCTAGTTTTGGGGGGGCCCGACCCAGCAGGGGGTCGGACCAGCCTCATGAAACTCGCGGCCCGGCCCGAAGTGGCACGGCCTAGCCCGAGGGGGTACGGCTCGGCCCGCAAGTGCACCGCCCAGCCGCGGCCCAGCCCGAGGGGGTCGAGCGGTCTGGGGGACGCGGTCCCCCGGCTGCCTGAACCGGCGACGCCAAGTAGCACTGCACTCCCTAGACGGCCGGCCGAAGACGGCCGGCCCTCTTGGCGCAAGTAGCCCGCTCGGGCGGGCTGTGGTCTCTCCTGAACAGCGCCCTCATGGCATTGTAGTTCTGCTCAGCCCGGTCGGCCGCCTGCCTACAAGTTCGCCCATCGAGCAGCTCGCAGAATTTGGCCGCAGTCTTCTACAGTGCAGCACCCCTTGTGGCATCGCGGTTCTCCTCGTCCCGACCAGCTTCATCCAACCGGTTCTTTGTCGGATGAGCGGCCCGCGGTTGCGTTCCGCGGTTCTTCCGCACGTGGCCGGTGCATGGCCACCACTTTCATTCATCACCACCTTCCTATCATGATCTCCATCACAATCAAAAGAGACTACGGAGGGTCACTAGGCCGTGTGCGTTCAGCCGGCGCCCTCCATGTTAGGTGGTAGCAGTTGGATGAAAATAAACAATGATTTACAAAGAAGAACAGGGTACAAGTTAAGCACTTCAAAATGAACAAACCCTTACCTTGAGATAAGGTTCATGGTAGTCAAGCATCGCAGAAGATGGTGTCGCGGGGAGACGGCGTCAACTCGTTGACCTCGGGGAAGAAGGTCCAAGGATGGCGCGTTGTCGATGTTCCACATGGGTGGATTCTTCTCCATTTGTTTGGATGAAGATCGAATGTGATGATTGATGTTCATCTGCGGTTCTTCGTTGAAATGATGGTGTTTTTCGTTTAGGGAATAACACCCTTCTCTATTTCTTCGAAGCTCTCTCACAAATCCACTCAACACAACGAATTCCCCAAAATAAAATAATATCTAAAGCTATTATTTTTATTCACACATGTAATTCAAAATCCAACCAACTGAATTAATTAATTGAAGAGGTTGAATTCATTAATTAAAATGTGTTGGAAAATAATAAATAGAGAGAGGGAGGGGAATAGATCTCTTAATTAAGGGGGGTTGTCAAAGAATTCATTAATGGTAAGTTAAAAGGGGGTTAAAGGGAGGTTATGGGGAGATGAAAGGTTGGGGCGTGTGTGGGCCCCTCCTCACAAATATCCACACATGGGATGTTATGTGGGTGTGGGACCCACTAATAACATCCCCATGTAGGATTAAACTACTAGGATAAATAAAATTTTCTCAACATATTTTATTTAGCTTTTTTATTAAACCCCAAAAATTAACTTTCAACACGCATAAAATGAAATTGTGGTAAGGGTCCCCTTAAGCGAATATCGGCGCTACGAGTTCATCAGTGTCTTTGTATTCCAATTCTGAGGACCAGTTCAAAATATAGAAAAACCCACACGTACATTTACTGAACGTACCCTAACAAAACTTCAGAATTTGATCCGGGGCACACCGGGCCACAGAATCATGTGCCGTCAGAAGCCACAGACTCATAAAATTCCAAATAATTATGAAAAAAAAATCCATGAAAATTTCAGTTCTTTACATTACTCCCACCTCAGGGATTTACATCCCCGTAATGCTAGAACACACACTAGGAAAAAATGGGGATACTGAGCTTGCATCTGTGCCCCCCGCTCCCACGTGCCCTTCTAGAGGTTCCCGTGCTTCCAGCGAATGAGCACCGGAGGAATAGACCATCCACGTAGGACCCGCTCCTATAGATCCTCAATCTCCACTAGGACCTCAGCAAACATCACCCCTTCATCGATGTCCATCTCCCCGTGATCGATGATGTGGGATAGGTCATGCATGTATCCCCTCAGCTGAGATACGTGGAAGACGTCTTGCCCCCGGTGCAACTGAGGTGGAAGGGCCAGGCAGTAAGCCACCTCGCCTACTCTGTTGAGGACCTATAATGGTCCGATGAAATATAGAGATAACTTGTCGCCCCAGCCAAATAATTGTAGACCCCGTTGAGGTGAGACCCATAAGAAGACATGGTCACCATCCTCGAACTCCAGTGGTCTCAGCCTCCTATCTGCATAGGACTTATGTCTGCTCTGTACAGTCTTCATCTGCTCCTGGAGGATCTGCACCTTCTCCATCGTAGCCTGAACCATCTCTAGTCCTACAAGTGCTGACTCCCCAGGGTCAGTCCAGCACAAAGGTGATCTACAAGGTCGGTCGTACAGTGCCTCATATGGTTACATCTCGATGGTGGAGTGGTAACTATTGTTGTACGCAAACTCCACCAAGGGTAGGTGGTCCTCCCAGCTATGACCAAAGTCAAGGACACATGCACGGAGCATGTCCTCGAGTGTCTGTATGGTCCTCTCAGTGTGCATGTCTGTCTAAGGATGGAAGGCAGTGCCCAGACATAGCAATGTCCCAAAAGCCTCTTGTAACTTCTTCCATAGCCTAAAATTGAAATGAGCATCGTGACCGGAAATGATAGTCGATGGCACACTGTGAAGCCGTACGATCTCCTGAATATAGAGGCATACCAAGCTCTCTACTGAGCCATGCTCTCTGATCAGTAGGAAGTGGGCCGACATGGTGAGTCGGTCAATGATCACCCAGATTGAGTCGTGCCCTCTAAATGTACATGGAATCCCCATCACGAAATCCATGGATATTCCATCCCACTTCCACTATATGACCTTTAAAGGTTGTACCAATCCAACTGGTACCTCGTGCTCCACCTTCACTTGCTGACAAGTGTGGCATCATGAAATGACCTCTGCTAAAACCTTCTTCATACCCGGCCACCAGTGATGTCGTCTGAGGTCCTAGTACATCTTTGCCACTCTTGGATGTACCGCTAGTATAACGACCCATACATTACATAAATTTTTATAACTTCAGAATTGAATCACACTTATTACAACATATAATAAAACCAGGAAAGGACCATATAGGTATAGAGTCTTTAGAAACTGGGAAACATAAACAACTGGTTCATAAAGAATCTACTTTTCCTCCCATTTATTTCATAATATCTAGAGTCCATTTTTGGAATATCGTAATTAATAACCTTCTTCCTGACCTGGGGAAATAAAACATACAAAAGGGTGAGCTCAAATGCTCAGTAAGGGTAAACAAATGAAATATAAATCACATCATATACATAAGAACATAACTATTCTAAATCTTAGCTGGCAAAAGAGTACATAATTTCATAATATGGGATAAATCATAGTAGTGAAATGTAATCCCAAAAATCATAACAAAAAGCATGAAACTTTGTTTCATACACACATAATCATAGAGAATCATTTCTTATTAGTCAAGGCACATTTTCAAGACTATCTTAGTGGAAACATTTCATTTCTGAACCGAGTTCACTCCTTGTTTCAGTCCTATTTCACTAAACCGGTTTAACCTACCGTTCTAGCCATGTCTATCTCATGAGATATAAAATCTTTACCCAATGCATTGGAGGGAGATATAGGTCCCATCCATCTCATAATTATACCATTCTTATGTGTGCCACAAAATCTTAAATCATACATCATTGCATAACCCATCTAATAAAAATGGGATTCCTAAACATCATGAAATCATATAGCAATTCATATAAGATAAAGGAATTCATAAACAATATTTCAATCACAACATAATCAAATCGATGTAATAATACAGATAGAAACAGAACCCTATATTATCTTAGATGGAAAAAAATTTTGATAAAACACTTGAACTCTATTCTTGAGGAAAATATCCTTTCTACTTCAAAAACACTTTTCCTTTCTTAACATGTCATACAATTATAAACTAAAAGAAGTTGATTAAAAATAAACTTGAAAACTTGTAAAGGAAGCCTCTTGGAAATAATTATTTAAAAATCCATTCATGCCCTATAAGTTAAAAAAAACATTCTTCTCATACTTTTTTCGGAAACGTCAAAAAGTACCTCGTACAAAAAATGACAAAAGATTCCTTTCATATCATTTACTAAAAACTCACCGAAGGGTAAAATTGGATTTAAACAATTTTATGTGGATGGAAATAATATTACATATTGAGGAAACATGGATGTGGATGATAAAATATTCCCTAGTAAATTCTGAAGTATAGACAATCTTGGATAAAAATGAGATTGCGAGATTTTCCCTTACCTTAGGTACGATTTGCTTCGTAAGTGTATGAACCTCCTGTATAATGATTTAAATAACGTTATTGACTTATTCCAGAATCATACATATTGTTATGATATCATATATGGTCATATTCTTAGCTTCTTATTAGTAATATTTCATTACTACTTGTTATTCGGGTGTTTATTACTTTTTGTTCTTATGCGTGTTTTGTCGAATAAATACTTATTATTTTATTTAGGTTATAGATACCTCATTTCCAAAATGGTATTAGTATAATATATGTCATATTTATTCATTAATTTCATTTATATAATCATTATGCAATGAAAATCATGTAGAACGAGTCGCATCACATCGTGGAGACGGTATTCCGTACGTACGCACGAGAGATGATATCGTTCCCATGATCATGGAATTGTATTGGAGTGTATTTATACTATTTCAGAATCAATATAACTTTAAAATAATCATATATAGTTATTTATTTTCACCATTATACCCATCAATGTAAGGTGGTGATGGAAAATAGATTACACCACGGCGTGGAGACGGTATTCTGTACGTACACACACATGGTGATTTCATTTTCCGTAGGATGGATATATGGTAAAACAGTGTTGTTTCATACTTATAATAACATATCAGTATATGAGTTATACTGATGTTATTACTTAATAATTATACAACTAAAGAAGAAGAAGTGGAATAAGAAATAAAGTTGAAAGAATCGGTAACGGACATTACTTCTTCTTTGAAGCGCCTCTTTGAGACCTCATTTTAGTGCACCAAAATTGGACTTTGAAGAAGACCAGGACCTCTAGGATGTTTCTGGGGAAGTGGAGAGGAGATATTGTTAGGGTTTTTCTGAGCTTGAAGGCTCAATGTGGTGTGAGGAAGAGGGGGAGTAGGTGCCCTTTTATAAGAGATGAGAGGGGCTCTATTGGAAAAACTAAAAATATTATTTTATTATAGAGCCAAATTCGGTTTTAAGTAGCTCAAAATTTGATTTATTTAGAAGATAAGGTGGGTATGGATCGAAATCCTCTCACCCAATAGAATTTAGACAAGTTTAGGTTCCTATTTTAACCTTATCATTTATATTTAACTTTAAGTTAGATAATTTTACTAATACCGTGTCTTTTTGGGTTCTTACACTATAAGGTTAATAAACTTACTATAACAAGACAAACAAACACCAAGCTGTTTATAATTAATATATCTATCCACATCTAAGTCATTTGGCCAAACATTAGATTTTTAGGAATAAAATAACAATTAATAATATAATATTTGTTTTAAAAACTATTTTATGTCAATTTTGACACTATTTGGTAGTTGATTTTTGTGAAAATCCTAAAAGAATTATTAGTTCGAAAAACGTTAACTAAATCAATATGAACATGTCATATTAACATAGAAAATTATTTTAATTCATAAAAAGTCTCAAATTACATTTATTTTGGTATTTATAACATCAATTATGTCAATATTTCATTAATAAGATAATTACTGCATCATCATTGTGTCATAAATAAATTAAATTATTTAATGTATAAAAATTAGAAATAAAATATCATTATGTAGGAAATCGTTTTAGCTTTCTAATTAATATTTATAGTCGAATTTATATTATGTATAACCCTATATTAAAAATGATTTATTTTTTAAACTTTGATTTTAACTATTTTAACCCTTCTTTAAATAAATTAATATTAAATGTCCTAATCTAATCCAAGTGGGCATAAATAGTCATATTTTATTCCTAAGGTTTTTTTTTGGTCCAATTTCAATTATCCAATAGAATTAGGACATGTGTTAGGGTAATAATAATATAATTTTCACCCTTAATTGCCCTATTTACTTTTAACTGTGGTAAAAAAAAAGTAAAAAGTTACTATTCACCAAAAATTATTTTCATCTCATTGAGCCACATTCTACTTACTGACATCAACCGTGTCTCTCGAAATTCGGAAATTCCATTCACAAAAGCGGTAAAATTAAGTTTTATGTAAATTTGCAAATTCTCCTAGGAGGTGGGTAAAAGACGGTGAAAAGTTCAATAAAATTTTTATATATCTAAAATTATTATAAAATTAATCTAATGAATTACGTTGAACTTATATAGGTATTATGTATCAATTTTGACCTAAAATAAATTTATATAAAATAAATAATTATTTAAATAAAAAGTCAGTTTTTAAATAGTAACCCAGTGTTTTCACTATTCATCAAAAATTGAAAGTTTCCAGAAAAATACCAAAATTTCACCCTAGGCTAATTTTGATATTCTGAATCCAAAAATGAAGTCCATTTTGAAAAATAAAATTCATAAAATTTCAAAAAGTGGTTATTATTATTCATAATGGCTAGTTTTAATAATATTTTAATAGCATATCGTTGTTTAGTGAAACTCGGTATTGCGTACGACGTAAGATATCGAGGAAGGTCACGATTGTGTGTAATCCAAACCAAGAAAGTGTTGTGTGTAGTAAAAGATTCCTTTGATGATTTATATGACATAAAAACAAAATATTTCTCATAAAAGTCTCGGGTGTTACATTCTACCCCCCTTAAAATGAATTTCGCCCTTGAAATTCGTCACTTAGTAACAAACAGATGAGGATACCTCTCCCTCATCATATCCTCAAGCTCCCATGTAGCTTCTTCTAATTGGTGGTTCCTCCATAAAACGTTCACCAAGCGAGTGGTCTTGTTCTGTAGGACTCTTTCACTATGATCCAGAATCTCTATTGGATGTTCTTCATAAGAAATATCTTACTTCAACGGTACAACTTCTGAGATGAGTACATGTGAAGGATCAGGTATGTACTTTCTCATGAGAGATACATGGAACACATCGTGAACTTGAGAGAGATTCAATGGAAGCTCCAATCGGTAAGCTACCTTCCCAACACGATCCCGTATTTCGAAAGGACTGATATATCTAGGGCTCAACTTCCCCTTCTTTCCAAATCTCATGACCCTCTTCCAGGTAGATATTCGTAAGATCACTTTATCACCCACTTAAAACACTAGGTCTTTTCTTCGGTTGTCGGCATAACTTTTCTGTCGACTCTGACCTGCTCTTATGTGTTCTTGAATATATCGGACATTTTCTACCATCTCATCAACAAGATTAGGTCCTAATAGCTTTCTTTCCCCAACTTCATCCCAGCAAGTTGGAGTCCTGCATTTCTTTCCATAGAGAGCTTCATAAGGAGCCATCTCAATACTGGAGTGAAATCTATTATTATAATAAAATTCCACCAAATGTAGGTGTTGATCCCAACCACCTTTGAAATCCATAGACTAAGCTCTCAACATATCTTCTAGAGTTTGAATTGTTCTCTCAGACTGACCGTCTGTATGAGGATGATAAGCAGTGCTAAAACTCAACTCTGTATCCAGAGTATGCTAAAGACTTCGCCAGAACTTTGAGGTAAACCTCGGATCCCGATCCGATATAATAGAAAGTGGTACTCCATGCAATATTACCACTTCCTTTACATATATCCTGGAAAGCTGATACATAGAGAAATCCTCTCTAATAGCAATGAAGTGTGCAGACTTTATAAGACGATCAACTATGACCCAGATAGCATTATTGCCTTTGGATGATTTAGGAAGTCCAGTGACAGAGTCCATAGTGATGTTTTCCCATTTCCATTCTGGTATGGGTAATGGTTGTAACATCCCCTTAGACTTCTATCTCTCAGATTTAACTTGCTGACAAACCAAGCATCGAGAGACATATTCAGCAACATCTCTTTTCATGTCATCCCACCAGAAGTACTCTTTCAGGTCCCTATACATATTCGTGCTTCCAGGATGAATAGAGAATGAAGAACTATGAGCCTCATCCAGTAGCTCCTTCTTTAATTCGGGGATGGGAGGAACACAAACCCGATTCCAGAACTTTATTATCCCATCACAATCAAGGTTGAATTCTAGAACATTTTTCACCTTCTTTTGTAACTCGACATCTTCTTTCTGTGCCTCTTTAATCATCACATGTATAGATGGTGGAACATTTATTTGAGAAAGATATGATTTTTCCCCTTTCATTATAATTCCAAGATCCGTCCTTTGTAAATCCATAAATATTGTATCTTTTGTGATCCTCATCATGGATAAACAGGCATGGTCTTGTCGACTTAAAGCATTTTCCACATTGTTTGCCTTCACAGGGTGGTAATAGATTGAGTAGTCATAATCCTTAATCAGCTCCAACCATCTTCATTGGCGCATATTCAGCTCCTTTTGTGTGAAAATATACTTTAAACTTTTATGATCAGTATAAATCTCACACCTTTCTCCATAAAGATAATGCTTCCAAATCATTAATGCAAATATTACTGCAGCTAACTCCAAATCATGAGTTGGGTAATTTTTATCATGGATTTTCAACTATCGTGAAGCATAATCTATCACCATATCATTTTGCATAAGAACACACCCAAATCCCTTCTTGGATGCATCACTGTAGATCACAAACCTTTATCCACTACAAGGTAGTGTGAGCACAGGTGCACTGGATGACCTTATTTTCAACTCCTTGAAATTCTCTTCACATTCCTCTGTCCATACAAACTTAACTCCTTTCCGAGTCAACTTGGTGAGTGGATTAAATAATCGTGAAAAATCTTTCACAAAACGTCGATAATATCCAGCCAAACAAAGAAATCTTCTGATCTCAGTTACTGTTGTTGGTCTCGACCATCTTTCGATAACCTCTGTTTTTGCTGGATCCACAGATATCCCCTCTTTTGAGATTATGTGACCCAAAAATGAAACTCTTTGAAGCCAAAATTCACACTTGGTAAATTTGGCATAAAGCTTCTCCATTCTTAGGGTCTTCAATATAATTCTCAAGTGATCTTTATGTTATTCCTTGCTCTTTGAATATACAAGAATATCATCTATAAAGACTACCAAAAACTGATCAAGATAGTCTCTAAAGACTCTATTCATCAGATCCATGAAGATAGCAGGGGTATCAGTAAGACCAATGGCATCACTATAAATTCATAGTGTCCATACCTTGTATGAAAATATGTCTTTGGTATATCCTCCCTTTTGACCCTTAATTGGTGATACCCTAAACGAAGATCAATCTTGGAAAAGTATTGAGCTCCGCGTAGTTGGTCAAATAAATCATCAATTCGTGGGAGAGGATATTTGTTATTGATAGTTATCTTGTTACGTTCTCGATAATCAATGCAGAGTCTAACTGATCCATCTTTCTTCTTAACAAACAGAACAGGTGCTCCCCAAGGAGACGCACTAGGGCGTATGAATCCCTTATCAAGATTCTCTTGGAGTTGCTTCTTCAATTCCTGCAACTCAATTGGGGCCATTCTATAAGGTGTCTTTGAAATAGGAAAAGCACCCGGTATGAGTTCGATTGAAAACACAACTTCACGATTTAGTGGAAGACCTGACAATTCCTCTGGAAAGAAATCGTCAAACTCTCGTACAATGGTAATATTATTAATCGTGAGTTTCTCACCAACCATTTGAGATAAATAACCTTCATTTAGTGGAATCAAGACCCATAAGATGGAAGAAATTTCCACTGGAATGTTATGTTCATCCTTGCATCGATAGACGATCATAGATTGATCTGGAATATGAAATGTGACTTCCCTTCTTTGGCAATTGGTATGAGCTCCATATAAAGAAATCCAATCCATGCCAAGAATCACATCAAATTCCACTATAGGGAGGATCACAAGATTTACAGGAAGCACTTTCCCACAAACTTCAATCGGAAAAGAATTATAAACTTTTGATGTGACTGTTCTGCCATTAGGGGTTGTTTCATCTAACTCAACATCTAATTGTTGAGGTAATACGGTGATACCCTTAGAAAATTCATCAGAAATAAAAGAGTGGGTGGATCCAGAATCAAATAAAACATTTGTTACTTTAGAGTGGATGGTAAGTGTACCTTTCACCACATCATTTTCATACTCCACATCACTGATAGAAATTGCATGTGACTTTCCTTTGTCTTTAGCCTTAAGATTTTGTTGACGTCTATCATCATCCAAAACCCTTGGATTAGGGAATTGATTGGCATAATGCCCCATTTTCTTGTATTTGTAACATTGAAGTGTAGGAGGTTCACTCTGTGTAGCCTTTTCATTATTCGCATCACTAGACATCTTCTTCCCATCATTGCAACATTCAAATCCCCGATGACCTTCCTTTCCACATTTGAAACATTTACTTGTCCCTTTAAGACAACTCCCTCCATGTTTCTTTCCACACTTTGAGCATAAGGGAAAACTCATCTTCTTTTCAGTGTGCTCTTTAGATTTTCCTTTTAATTCCATTTTCCTCTTCTTATCAAACCCATATGACTGGTGGGTTACTCTAATATCCATATCGACTTTGAGATCACATCAAATGATTTCCTCGTAGCTATTTCAGTCCCTTATGGCTAACTCCCTTCGAAGACTTGGTTTTAAGCCACTAAAGAATCGATCGATATTACTCTTAGGTTGGATAATAATACCAGAAGCGTAACTTCAATGTCTTGTAAAATTTTCTTCATAGGTACCAACAGATTCACAATCCTTTTGCTTTAGTTCAAGAAACACCTTCTCCATCTTTGTTTGGAAAATACGAGGGAAGTACTTATTGAAAAATAAGTTCTTGAACTCATCCCATTCCATGGACTCAATTTCATCTCTTGGCCTCATATTCTTGATAAGATTCCACCATTGATCAGCATCACCTTCCAAACTATACACTTCTAAGATGACTTTATCATGTTCATAACATTGAAAAACTGAAAATATCTTTTCAGTAGTATTGATCCATTGTTCAGTAACTAATGGATCAGTAGACCTGCTGAATGGGGGTGGATGCTGCCTCATGAAGGATTCAACAGAATGTTGCTCCTTCCTTTGCTCGTTTGGAAGTCCTGTATGATTCATAGCTTGAGAAAGTTGTGCGATCATGGCTATAAGATTTTGCATTCTATTTCCCATAACGATTGGTTGCTCATGGGGACAATCATTGCATTTCCTGTCGCATTCCGCATTAACATGGTTCCTTCAGGTTCCAGCCATTGACTAAAACCAAGATTAATAGTGTGAGCAACACTAATTATAATAGGAAAACCACATAATTAAGAATAAAATTTCATACTTAATTTCATATCATAGGATGTTCATGGCCATTTTTAAAACACTAATATCATGTTCTATTCTTAGACTTATCCTTAGGGTTCTTACTAAGGCTTTCACATTCTAGTTTCCAAAGGTTGACTATACATTTCCTCTGATAACAACTATAACGACCCATACTTTACATACATTGTTATAACTTCAGAATTGAAGCACACTTATTACAACATATAACTAAACCAAGAAAGGACCGTATAGGTATAGAGTCTTTAGAAACTAGGAAACATAAACAACTGGTTCATAAAGCATCTACTTTGCCTCCCATTTATTTCATCATATCTAGAGTCCCTTTTTGGAATATCCTACTTAATAACCTTATTCCTGACCCGGGGAAATAAAACATACAAAAAGGTGATCTCAAATGCTCAGTAAGGGTAAACAAATGAAATATCAATCACATCATATATATAAGAACATAACTTTTTGAAATCTTAGCCTGTAAAAGAGAACATAATTTCACAACATGGGATAAATCATAGTAGTGAAATGTAATCCCAATAATCATAACTTAAAACATAAAACTTTGTGTCATACACACATAATCATAGAGAATCATTTCTTATTAGTCAAGATTCATTGCCAAGACTATGTTAGTGGACAAAGCCCATTTTTGAACCGAGTTTACTCCTCGTTTCAGTCTTGTTTCACTAAACCGGTTTAACCTGTCGTTCCAGCCATGTCTATCTAATGAGATATAAAATATTTACCCAATGCATTGGAGGGAGATATAGGTCCCACCCAACTCATAATTATACCATTCTTATGTGTGCCACAAAATCAGAAATCATACATCATTGCATAACACATGTAATAAAAATGGGATTCTTAAACATCATGACATCATAAAACAATTCATATAAGATAAAGGAATTCATAAATAATATTTCCATCAAAACATAATAAAATCAATGTAATATTAGGGATAGAAACAGAACCCTATATTATCTTAGACGAAAAATAATTTTGATAAAACACTTGAACTCTATTCTTGAGGAAAATATCCTTTCTATTTCAAAAACACTTTTCCTTTCTTAACATGTCATACAATTCTAAACTAAAAGAAGTTGATTAAAAATAAAATTGAAAACTTGTAAAGTAAGATTCTTGGAAATAGTTTTTTAAAAATCCATTCATGCCGTATAAGTTAAAAAAACATTCTTCTCATACTTTTGTCAGAAATGTCAAAAAGTACCTTGTATGAAAAACGACAAAAGATTCCTTTCATATCTTTTACTAAAAACTCACCGAAGGGTAAAATTGGATTTAAAAAATTTTAGGTGGATGGAAATAAAATTACATATTTAGGAAACATGGATGTGGATGATAAAATATTCCCCAGTAAATTCTGAAGTATAGACAATCTTGGATAAAAATGAGATTGCGATATTTTCGCTTACCTTAGGTCCAATTTGCTTCGTAAGTGTCCAAACCTCCTGTATAATGATTTATATAATGTTATTGACTTATTCCAGAATCATACATATTGTTATTATATCATATATGGTCATATTCTTATCTTCTTATTAGTAATATTTCATTACTACTTATTATTCGGGTGTTTATTACTTTTTGTTCTTATGCGTGTTTTGTCGAATAAATTCTTATTCATTTCATTAGGTTATATATAACTCATTTACATAATGGTATTAGTGTACTATATGTCATATTTATTCATTAATTTCATTTATATAATCATTATGCGATGAATATCATGTAGAACGAGTCGCATCACATCTTGGAGACGGTATTCCGTACGTACGCACGAGCAATGATATCGTTCCCATGATCGTGGAATTGTATTGGAGTGTATTTATACTATTTCAGTATCAATATCACTTTACAATAATAATATATATTTATTTACTTGCACCATTATACCCATCAATGTAAGGTGGTAATGGAAAATATATTACACCACGGCATGGAGACGGTATTTCGTACGTACGCACGCGCGGTGATTTCGTTTTCCGTAGGATGGATATATGGTGAAATAGGGTTGTTTCATACATATAATAAAATATCAGTATATGATTGATACTTATGTTATTACTTCATAATGATACAACTAATGAAAAAGAAGTGGAAGAAGAAATAATGTTGAAAGAATCGGTAACAGATATTACCTCTACTTTGAAGCGCCTCTTGGAGACCTCCTTTTAGGGCACTAAAATTGGACTTTGAAGAATACCAGGACCTGTAGGATGTTTCTAGGGAATTTTATAGGAGAAAGTGGTAGGGGTTGGCCAAGCTGGAAGGCTCAATGTGGTGTGAGGAAGAGGGGGAGGAGGTGCCCTTTTATAAGGGAGGAGAGGGGCTCCTTTGGAAAAACAAAAAATATTATTTTATTATAAAGCCAAATTCGGTTTTAAATAGCTCCAAATTGATTTATTTCGAAGCTAAGGTGGGTATGGGTAGAAAGCCTCTCACCCAATAAAATTTAGACAAGTTTAGGTTCCTATTGTAACCTTATCATTTATATTTAACTTTAAGTTAGATAATTTTAATTTTACCGTGTCTTTTTGTGTTCTTACACTATAAGGTTAATAAACTTACAATAACAAGACAAAAGAACCCCAAGATGTTTATTATTAATATATATAACCTTATCTAAATCATTTGGATGAACCTTAGATTTTTAGGAATAAAATAACAATTAATAATATAATATTTGTTTTAAAAACTATTTTAGGTCAATTTTGACAATATTTGGTAATTGATTTTTGTGAAAATCCTAACCGAATGATTAGTTAGAAAAAAGTTAACTAAATCAATATTAACATGTCATATTAACATAGAAAATTATTGGAATTCATAAAAAGTCTCAAATTACATTTATTTAGGTATTTATAACACCAATTATGTCATTATTTTATTAATATGATAATTATTGCATCATCATTGTGTAATAAATAAATTAAATTATTTAATGTCTAAAAATTAAAAGTAAAATATCATTATGTAGGAAATATTTCTATATTTCTAATGAATATTTATAGTCCAATTTATCTAATGTAAAACCCTATATTAAAAATTATTTAGTTATTAAACTTTGATTTTAAATATTTTAACTCTTCATTAAATAAATTAATATTAAATGTCCTAATCTAATCCATGTGGGCCTAAATGGTCATATTTTATTCCTAAGGTAGTTTTTGGTCGAATGGAACTTATCCAAAAGAATTAGGACATGTGTTAGGGTAATAATATTATCATTTTTACCCTTAATTAGTCTATTTACTTTTAACTGTGGTAAAAAAAGAAAAAATTTAATGTTCACCAAAAATTATTTTCATCTCATTGAACCACATTTTACTTACTGACATCAACCGTGTCTCTCGGATTTTTTAAATTCCATTCACAAAAGTGGTAAAATTACGTTTTATGTAAATTTGCAAATTCTCCTAGGAGATGGGTAAAAGACGGTGAAAAGTTCAATAAAATTTTTATATATCTAAAATTATTATAAAATTACTCCAATGAATTACATTTAACTTATATGGGTATTATGTATCAATTTTGACCTAAAATAAATTTAAATAAAATAAATAATTATTTGAATAAAAAGTCGGTTTTTAAATAGTAACCTAGTGTTTTCACTATTCATCAAAAATTGAATGTTTCCATAAAAATACCAAAATTTCACCCTAGGCTAATATCGATATTCTGAATCCAAAAATGAAGTCCATTTTGAAAAATAAAATTCATAAAATTTCAAAAAGTGGTTATTACTATTCATAACGGCTAGTTTTAATAATATTTTAATAGCATATCGTTGTTTAGTGAAACTCGGTATTGCATACGACGCAAGCTATCGAGGAAGGTCGCGATTGCATGTAAAGAAAGCCAATAAAGTGTTGTGTGTAGTAAAATATTCCTTTGAAGATTTATATAACATAAAAACAAAATATTTCTCATAAAATTCTCGGGTGTTACAGCTAGAGGGGAAGTGTGAAACTCCCTCAGCACTACCTCCTGAAGTGAAACTGGTACCATGGTACATCCCCTGAAGAGGGTGTCGTGATCTCCTCCTTTAGAAAATCCATCAGGCACCTAGCCTATGGATATCTGAGCACGTCGTGACTCACAGTCAGTGTCCCCTCGTTGTGCCTCTCTGACTTGCTGAAGGAGTGGAGGAGTGACTATGAGTGACTGTAGAAAGGCTGTTTCATCTCTATCCACAAAGGATATCTGCAACGCGGCTTCCTGCTCCATCACCTCTCCTAGTATTTGAATGCCCGATCTCCTACTAAGAGCATCATCTACAATGTTTCCCTTCCTAGAAGTATATAATATCTCAAAGTCATAGTCCTGGAGGAACTCGAGCCGTCATCGCTATCTCAGGTTCATGTCCTTCTGTGAAAAGATTTACCAACGAGTCTTGTGGTCAGAGTATACGGTAAAGCGCTCACCCGTCAGATAGTGCCTCCACATCTTCAAGGCGAAGACCACTGCTACTGACTCCAGGTCATGGGTAGCGTAGTTCTTCTCATGATGACTAAACTACAGTGAACCATACGTGATCACTTATCGCTCCTGCATCAGGACACACCCGAGACCGGTCCCTAATGTTTCATAGTATACTACGTACCCAACGCCCTCTTCCGGTAGCCTTAAGATGGGCGCATTGTTCAATCTCTCCCACAGCTCATGAAAGCTCTTCTAACATCTATCTGAACACATGAAGGGTTTCCCCTTCTTCATCAAAGATGAAAGAAGTGCTGCAACTCTAGAGAAGTCTGGAAAAATTCTCCAATAGTATCCAGCCAGACCTAGAAAGCTTTGCACCTCTGTCACGCTCTTAGGTGGCTCCCAAGCAAGCACTGCCTTGATCTTCACTGGATCCACTACAACTCCCGCCTCTGAGATGACATGTACCAATAAGTGAAATCTCTAATCTAGAACTGGCACTTCGAGAGTTTACCATAATGTTGGTGCTCTTGGAGTGTATCCAGTACAACCTGAAAGTAGTAGGTGTGCTCATCTTCAGTAGTCAAGTAAATCAATATGTCATCAATGAAGACAACAAAAAAATGATCGAGGTAAGGCTAGAAGATCCAGTTCATGAGACTCATGAACATTGCTGGAGCGCTGGTTACGCCGAAGTTCATAACTAAGAACTCGTAGTTTCCATACCGACACCTGAAGTCCATCTTCTACACATCATCATCTCAAACTCTGAGCTGGTTATAGCCGGACCTAAGGTCTATCTTCGAGAACCAATGTGCTCCCTTGAGCTGATCAAAGAGGTCATCAATCCTCGAGAGTGTGTACTTGTTCTTCATGGTCAATTGATTCAGTTGACGGTAGTTGACACATAGTCGCAAGCTCCCATCCCCCTTCTTGGCGAACAATATCAGAGAAGACCAGGGTGAAACACTGGGTCGGATGAATCCCTTTTCTTGTAAGTCCTCCAGCTATACCCGCAGCTCATGATGCTCGGTGGGAGCCATCCTATATGTAGGAGAAGATATCGGTGTTGTCCTGGGGTACAAGTCAACGTATAAGTCTACCACTCTGCGAGGCGGTAGTCCTGGAACGTCACCAAGAAAAAACGTCCACCTACTGGTCCAACATAATAGTAAAACTCAGACTCCACACATCAACTGCCCCATGGATGAGAATATCCAACTGATGTGTGATCGGCTACCCTCCCCTCTATGTATGTCCATCCTATGCTGCTTAGGCTCCCTTCTTGCCGATGAAGGTGAAGATGCTCCCATATGTACGGACACACCACACCTTGTGCCTAATGTAGTCGATCTGAGCATGGACTGTAGACAACCAGTCCATAACCAAGATGATGTCATAAGGCCCCAATATCGCTACGAGTAGATTCCAACCGAAGCTCTCACCTCATAGAGTAATCTCACACTGCCGACACCAGTGCGTAATCGTCGAGTCTGCTCCCGTAAGAGTCTCTAGCCGTAAGGATCGATCCAACGGCTTAGTAGGAATCTTCGAGCTCTGAACAAGGGCAGCGGCAATAAAATAATGACTCGCTCCTATGTTTATAATTACAACATCAAGGGTAGAGTATACATAGATAGTACCTCGAATCATCTCTGGTGCACCGTGGTAGTAAGCCTCCACTACCTGGAGCTGAGCCTTCCTCTGCCCGCCATCTCCCTGTGGTTGGGGTGGACCTCATGGTGGTGGTGGTGGTAGAGCCTCAAAACATCGTCCACCACCTGCTCCCTTGGAACCGCCATGGTCGAACCTATGCCTCTTCTGAGGAGGTCCATCCACCGTATGCTGCTCATTTGCATGGCGGTTCAGGTAGTCTCGAGCCATGTGAATTTGGCCGCCGCATGCATAGCACTGCCTACTCCTTGTATAGTTTGCTCTGTTTCGGGTGCCCTACACCACCGAACTTATATCCTGAGGTCGCTCGCCTGATGGCCTGGTCTGCTTGGACCTCTGCGACATCTGTCTACTGCCGGCTACAGAAGACTCTGCTATATGTCGCCCTGCGGTGGGTCTCGCTGCTGGTGTCTGCTCAGTGAGAAAGTTCTCCACAAGAAGGGCTCTCTACAGCACTCCCTCCTATGTCGGAATGCTGACGGAGATCATCAAGGCCCTAATATTGAGTCTGAGTCCCTACTCAAAGGTTCGAGTCCTGAATAATGGGTCCCATACCATGTCCGTGGAGTAGCGTTAGAGGTCAGTAAACCTCACTAAGTACTGAGCCACTGTCATGCAGCTCTGCTGCAGATGAAGTAACTCTTTCATGTGCACCGCATGGAGGGTAGCTGGAACGAACTCCGAGCAGAAGAGACTCTCGAAGTATTTCCCAAGTAGAGATGCCTCATCGTGCACCTGGAGCATCAAGCTCCACCATCTACCTGCTTCTGCGTGCAGGAGACTCGCAGTAAGGATCACCATAAGATCGGCTGGTGTCCCTACTAATCTGAAGACTCTGACGATAGCCTCCAGCCAATCCTCGGCTTCCTGAGGGTTCGTCTCTCCACAGAACCTGGGCGGCCTCTATCGCTGAAACTCGTGCAACACACTCATGAGGCATGCACCCTACGCTGCTAGGGCTGGTAGTATCGGTGGATCAGCGGGTAGTGGTACTGCTGGTGCCTCTACTATGATGGAGCCATGCACCGAGGCCTCATCGCTCGGCAAGCTTCCATCTCGTACACAACTCGTAACCCTAGCTGGCTGCCTTTGTGGGGCCATCCTGAAAATAAACAGGTGCGCCACAGTTAAAACAGTATACCTGGTGAGCTGACACAAAGTAATCACAAAGAAAACTTTTGAAACACACATGAAATCAGTGTTTTCATGCACTGAGTTGGAAATCAGGGGTCAGGGTCCTGGTTTATGGATACGTTGGCCACCACACCAACACTGGACTCCTTGGTCTGAAAACCACACTCAATACTCTTAACACTATTGCTTCACAGAAAGGAATGATCAGAGTCTTGAGTTCTGCTTTAGAACCGACTCCTCTCACACCAATTTGTCACGACCCTTCCTCGAGGCCCGTGTCATGACTACCCCAAGCCCGCCTTCCATAGGCCAGGGGCTAGATACTAGCACCAAAGGCGTAAATCCAGATAAAAAAAGGGAAGGCATTGCCCTTATAAAAGTAAATAAACACAATAGAGTACTATAGAGGAAGTAAGCATAATCTGATACTGAATACAAAGTAAGTTCTGAAAGGTAAATGGTCCAGAATACAATCCCAAATGAATGGAAAGTACAACTGAAAAACTAGTACAAAAGTACACAGTAACCACTGAGTCGCCCCTTGGGAATCCAACCTGATGGGTGGGTACAGATGGTCTCCTCATCACATTGGGTCTGTCCGTCTTCTCTGAGTACTTCTCACCAAGTGGTCCACCACTTGGTACCGTCCAACTCTACAAGCCTCATCCACGATCAGTGAGGTCCGTTGTCTGCAACCAACAGAATGTAGTGCGGGCATTTCTCGTGCAGGGGTGAGTATAATGATACTCAGTAAGGGCCCTAAGACCCCTGAAGGTCTCCCATAATCCACAAAGGATAAACCACAAAGGAAATGTATAATCACGAAGTATAAACCAACTCTACTTAGGTATATGCCCATACATATACCTAAGTCATCAATTCCAGTTTGGCTCCAACTCTCGAGTCCATGTACAACCCAGTCAACACAAGAAAGAAGTCAATCACACCGATGGTATTGATTGAAAATCATGACTCATCTCACACAGGTATACATATTTCGTAAAGTGATAGAGATGATCAGATGTAGTCACTGAATCATATATGCTGGTGGGCCCATGTAAGACACTAGTCCAGCTATTCTTTTGGACCTAAATAGAATACTAAACTAGCTACTCTGTAGGACCCACATAGGATACTCGAACAGAAGTCAATCTATCGGACCCACGTAGGATATAAGAACAGAAATCATCATCTTCGTACCCACAGAGGATTACAGTACGATAGTCGTCGTCGTTGAACCCACGGAGAATTCCAGTATGGTATTCATCATCGCAAAACCCACGGAGGATTCCAGTACAGTAGTCGTTGTAGTCGAAGCCATCTCTTGGGTTCCAGTACACAACATTCTTGATTCTGGGGGGGTTCGCTCCTCAAGACAAGGGGGGTCGATACATCAACTTTCATGAAGTATATAGTTGATGTATCCAGAAGTTCTGTCCCGTCAAAAAGAACCTGACGCAACACACGACGCGTCAATAGGACGCCCAGTCTGAGAGATATTGACTTTTCTATTCCAGGGGCTTGGTTGTAAATACGCTCAATCCAAACCCGGTCGTTACCCGAAGTCCTCCAAACCTCACTTAGAGTATCGCAAAAAGTAGAGCCACATCACGAGGGTCCCAATGCCACAGACGGCGCATCTATCAAACGTGCGGTCTTTATGTTATTCACCCTTTAGTGAAAACGGGCCCGACCCGTTAAGCCCATTGGGATGGCGGGTCGGGTCAACCCAGTTTTGGCGGGTCTTACCCGGCAGGGGGTTGGACCGGCCGAATGAAATGTGTGGCCCAGCCCGACCGGCTGGCCGAGTGGCTCTGCCTGAGGGGGTGGAGCGGTCAAGGGGGTGGGGTGGTCTTCTCGTTGCCCGAACCGGCGGCGCCAAGTGGTGTCTCCCTCCCTAACCGGCCGACAGAAGCCGGTAGGACATCTTGGCGCAAGCGGCCCACTCGGGTAGGCCATGGTCTCTCCAGCACAGCGCCCTCCTTGCGTCACGGTTCTGCTCAGCCTAGCTGGCAGCCTGCCGGCTGGTTTGCCCACCGAGCGACCCGCGGAATGCGGGAACGGTCTTCCGCAGCGCAGCACCCCTTGTGGCACCATGGATCTCCTTTGGCCTGACCGGATTTAGATGGCCAATTCTTCGTCAGCTGAGCGGCCCGTGGTTGTGGGTTGCGGTTCTTCCACACGCATCCGGTGCATGGTCGTCACTTCCGTTCGTCACCTCCTTCCTATCATGATCTCCATCGCAATCAAAAGATACAATGGAGGGTCGTCGGGCCGTGTGCGTTCGGTCGCCACCCTCCACGTTAGGTGGTATCAGTTTCCCAAAAATAAACAATGATTCCTAATGTTGAACGTGGTAAGATATAAGCACTTCAAAATGATCAAACCGCTACCATGAGATAAGTTTTGTGGTAGTTGAGCATCACGGAAGACGGCATCATGGGGAGATGGTTTCAACTCGTTGACGGTGGGGAACAAGGGACAAGGATGGTGTGTCATCAGCGTTCCTTTCGGGTGGCTCCTTCTCCTTTGGTTTGCCTGAAGACCGAAGGTGATGATTTACATTCCTCGGCAGTTCTTCGTTGAAAGGATGGTGTTCTTCGTTGAGGGACAAACACCCTTCTCTATTTCTCCAAATCTCTCTCACAAATCCTCTCAACACAATGAATTACCCAAAATAAAATTATAGCTAAATCTATTATTTTTATTCACACATGTAATTAAAAATCCAAATAACTTAATTAATTAATTGAAGAGGTTTAATTCATTAATTAAAATGTGTTGGAAAATAAAAAAGAGAGAGAGAGGGAGGTGAAGATATCTCTAAATTAATGGGGTTTGTCAAAGATTTAAATAAAGGTGATTTTAGTGGGGGCTAAAGGGAGGTTATGGGGAGGTGAAAGGTTGGGGATCGGGTGGGCCGCACCTCACAAATTTCCACACATGGGATATTATGTGGGTGTGGGCCCCACCAATAACTTCCCCATGTAGGATTAATCTACCAGGATAAATAAAATTGTTCCCATAAAATTTTATTTAACTTTTTTATTAAACCCGAAAAATTAACTTTCAACCCGCATAAAACTATACTGCGGTAAAGGTCCCCTTAAGAGAATACTGGTGCTATAAGTTCATCTGTGTCTTCAGATTTCAATTCTGAGCACCGGATCAAAAGATAGAAAAACCCACATGTACGTTTACTGAACGTACCCGAAAAAAACTTCTGAAATTGATCTCAGGCACACTCGGCCCCAAAATCAAGTGTCGTCAGAAGCCACAATCTCGTAAAATTCCAAAGAATTATGGAAAAAAAATTCCTTGAAAATTCAAAGTCTTTACATGGATAGAGAGATTATTATCTTACATGCTATGATATTCTGTATATTGTTTAGCTATATAGTTTTTGAGGTTTACTTTGTCTTCTATGTATCGTTTGTGCATGATTGACTTACATTGGTCTATGGGAACATGGTGTAGTATACCATTGGAGGAATAGACACTAAGGGATTCTCTAGAGTGTTTGTCTTACTGTTTCATTGTGACACCACAGGGGGGATGGACTTTGTGGTCCCTCAGACTATCTTTTGTTTCCTTTATTCGGGCCACATGGGAAATTTTATGTTGCGTGCTTCCTCCGAGTACCTATTATTTACCAATACAATACCAAAAAGGTAATTGATGGTGAGTGCTTTCTTAGAGGGTATTTTCTAAAGTTGAACAAGAGGGCTTAGACTGTGAGTACTTCTCAGATGATTGCTTATTTTTTTGGGTTAAACCAGATGGATTAGGCTGTGAGTTCTTCCCAGAGGGTTTCTTACTTTTTATTAGCTACTTACATGGTATATGAAAATGCATGCAATTAAATTTTTAGGATTTTTACTATGTGTACTTCCTTGTTTACTACTTTATTTTGTTTATTTCCTGCCATATATATTCACTAACTATTAGGCATAGATCATTGGGTGGTTTCTTAGTGGGGTTAGTCTCACACCCTGTTTGGGTCATGATTTTGGGCCCAAACTAATTATATTGTAGTATGTATATATAAGGCCATGTGACCAACTACTTCTGGCACATGTTTTCTATACAGATGGGGAGAATGGGGCCATGCTTAGGCTTGCGGTGATGTGATGTTTTTTACTTTTTTTTCTTATGTACTTTGGTTTAGTAATATATTCTAGCATTGTGATTTGTTTGCACAATTTCCTATATATATGTATCATGCATCATATATATATATATATCTGTGTGTGTGTGTGTGATCAGTTGTTATTACTTCAAATCATCTGTTGTTTACTATTGTATGGTATTATTACTACTTCTACTATTTCTATCTATTTTACTTCTATTGCATTACTCTACCAATTAGGGCATCGTTTCCCCACCATCACACCCCAGGCCGTCACTGCTAGTCTGAAGCCTCTGGCGTTCGGGGAAATGTGCTTGAGGCCATGTGACCAACTGGGTACGAGGTGCCTCTAGGCAGCTTCCGGAACCAGGAAATTACAATATTGAGGATTTATTATGGAGTAAAGTAGTGAAGTATAATGGAATATGTTATTTATATAGAAAATAATCACAATAGTAAAAATATTTTGTTCTTATGTTGTGAGATTATTTGTGAGATGTATTTTAAAAAACAAGAAATTAATGTATTATTTATTTTATGTTTATCTTGGGTAACTATTAAGAAAATTCTATCATATTAAAGGATCATAAAAAACTATGTACCTCATATTTTTATATCTATTATTTAAGGGAGGATAATTCCATAATGATGTAATCTACATCGCTACCAGGGGATTCCAAATCAATAATATAACATAAGAAAATGAGATTTATAATTTTAACCTCATCTATAAATATTTTGTATATATAGTGATCCATTTAATTGTTAATGATTAATTATATATTTATATAGTGTTACTTGATATTTATAGAGGATTTTAAATATCTAATATATGGGATTTTAATCCAATTTTACATCTATAAATTTTGGTTAAATATTTTCAAAATATAGGAACATAGAGAGAGAAAATAAAGGATCAAATATTATGGTTCTATCCTTATTGGTGATTTATTTATTCAATTTTTTAATAGAATATTTTTTATCCATTAAAGTTGGAGTTTCTTACTATATATATTTTGAAATATTTTTGTAATATCATTTACTGGATATAATGACATATTTTTCAAAATAATATTCAATAAATAGATTGAAAAAGTGGATACATCATTAATAATATAGAATAATTTCGGAATATTTTTCAATGGTTCTAAGAATATTAAAACATATTGATTTATAATTTTTCTATACTATGTCATGATTGACATTGATCAACTAATTGGTTTATGAGATAAAATGTTAGGGTAGATTCTTCGTTTTGAATTTTTTAGTAAAGGGAGACATAATAATTTTTTTCTTAAATTTTATTTTACTTGGTACTTTCATTCAACTATATTTCAATATCATCAAGTCACACTTTGATCATTCTCATTGTTTCAATGATCGAGAAATTTCATTTCAATGAAAATACTAGTGGTTGGATTCAGCCATGTCCGTATGATTTTTTGTGTAATATTTTTAAATATGGTTTAAATTTATCTAATTACTAACTGAACCAATATACATGAACATATATAAAGGGGAGTTTATTAATTTTTTAAAAATTTCATGAAATGATTGTTTATAGATTCAATTACGAAAAGAACACAATCCAACATTAAAAATATTTGAATTTCAATTATCTGATGATCCTCTATTTATAAAATCTTAATATACATTCATTATTCAATGTTTTATTACAGATTTTTATATATAGAAATCCAATATATCAGTTTATTTAAAAAACAAAATCTACATGATAGTGATTGTCAAAAACGTTTTTCAATCACAGATCATTCGATTACTATAATACACTTTCACAATTATTGGGATTAAGTTTTATTCATTAAAATATAATATATTTACTATAAACACTAGGGAGGTGAAAAATATCCAGGGTCTAATAGGTTTTATATACCATTTCTAGGGATTATGGGTTTATAATTTTAACAATGTTTATATATTAGGGATATAAAACTCTCTCTCCCTTGAATTTTTATTTCCAATTCTAGTTTTATATTAAATTATGTCATATTTGTATTTTTCATGTATTATTATCAACTCAGGGGTACTCAAATTAAAGAAATTGAAATGAGTTTCAATATTATGATCCATTGTTACAATAGATTTTGAGTAAATATATGATTAAAAATAACTAGATTGATTGGCTTCAATATAAGATGAACACGTTTTTAAATGGGATAAGTCGAGGGAGAAAAATGATGCTGGTGTGTGGAATTCAATAATGTGTGGAGGATACAGAAAATTATCTTCATTCCACTTATCACTTCCATCAATAGTGAAAAAATTCAAAGAATAATCTAAATTATCTTATATTAAACTCAATTAAATTCCCAATAATTCATCATTAATATCCATACATACCCACATGTTTTTTCATAGATCTCAATGACAATTTTCCGTTATATAATGTTTGTGGAGATGTATTGAGATTTTGGTTGAATGAATTTTCACAAAGATAGGATGAAAAATAATTAATTCAAATCATGGAACCACATTCTTTTAAAAATTATTATGAGATAGAATAATGGATTTTAATAGGTTTCTTTAAAATATATAAAACTATAAATATCTAGATAAAAATATTAAGCTTCTAAAAATATTAATTCCACTCACCTTATTCTGCATAGTGTAATATTCAGGATAGAGGATGAAAAAAATTAATGTATTCCAACCCAGTGGTGGAGTACCCATGATTCTACAATAACTCCAAGGAACATTACATGAAATTGAAATATGTTCATTTGAAGATTACTTCAAAATATTTGGGAAAACCACTAAAAAATCCACCATTATGTTTATAGTATAATATAATGGTTAATAAGGACCTATGATAATTACATAATATTTTTATAGGAAAATTGATTATATTATCTAGAAGATGCATATTTGATTCCTTCTAAGTGATACAAAGTTCAAAACATGTTGATAATTGAAGGCCAACATAATGAGTTTTGGAAAAATCATAATTGAAGGTAGTAAATCAAGGTGATTATAATATTATGAGAAAGTATGAATATAATCTGATTTAAGGAATGGATGAATTTTAATTTGATGGAATATTATAATTAATATAATAGGTTCCACCTCTTTATAATCCACAACAATCATTCCCAAAAAGGATAATGTAAGGAGAATTGGAAGATCAAAGTGGTAAATTTATTAAAATTAATAGGAATCATTATATGAGTAACCCATTTGTAGATGAACTAGTAAATACAATGTTACTTTTGGGTACCATTTTATCAGGTATTCAGTTAACCGTTTCACAATTTTCCCCTCTATTTATATTGGTAGGATATATATAATGGTGAAGTGATAGATTTGTGGGTCGTTCAATATAACCTTCTTTTTTGGCAGAATGCCGGAAGATTTCACACGATGTTACTAGGTTACATGCTGTGTAGTTATTTTTGGGTACAAACTATGAAATGGGATTAAATGTTTTATATGTTGTGAATGGTATCTTCACATCATGAATGTTTAAAATAATAGCTTTTTATTATGAGGCGATGGATTTTTCAGTGTACTTTTACAACATGGATTTTATGAAGTGTAATTATATTACACATCGTGTAACAGTCAATGTCAATATTTTAAATTGGGAGAGTGACTATTTTTTCAGGAATCCTTCTCCAATCCTTTTAACACTCGACCCAAAACTCATCCTTGGTGATTTTTTGAGACACTTCTCTTCCTAGATCGATCATTCCGATGTTGGATCTCTCTTGGGGATGTGGTGACTCTCTTTGTGTAGGTCTTCCTTCTATATATTCATTGCATTTGATCTCAGTATCACTGATGGGTGGAATATCCATATTTGATAGGTTATGATTGTGTTTTGTTTTTAGTTTTTCTTATATTCAATGTTTTATATCATTCCAAATTCCTTTTGATTCGTTGATTGTGTTGTGGTAGGCATTTGAATTTGAGTTATGTTGGATTCCACTCTTCTGTTGACCCCTTATATTCAACATTTAATAAATATTTATGTGTATTTAATTCGGGGGGGTCTTCGATGTTGTAGTTGGGTTTCATTGATTTTGAATTCTGTTAAGTGTGTGAGACCCATGTTTTTAGGTAGGTGGTTTTACCTGTATCCAATGATAATAGATTTTATTGTTGTTTTTACAAACTACTTCATATAGAAATTAGCATGATTGTTTTCTTGTGTTTTGAAATGGGTTTTAAAGAAAAATTATTCTCCCATATTTTCTGACAAATGTGGAGACATTGTGTATTTTCAAAGTATTGAAATAGATTAGTGAAATGGTTCTGAAATGGTTTTCAAAACCATTGAAATCAATTGTGAAAAATTGAAAATGGTTTTCCATGGGTACTTAAGTGGAAGGTTAGCATGGGACCATGTTCCATTGTTCTGGGATTATCTAAGAGGTTTTTCTTGTTACTTTTCTCAAATTCCAAGGCAAAATATTCTAGGGTAAATATATCGGCATTTTTGGGGGGTTTACTCATCGGGTATCCCTCTTCTTCATGGGACTATTATTCTATGAACAAATTTGTGAACCTAATTTTTGTGGTATCACTAGTCAGTGGCCTAGACCTATAGTATTCCTTGGTTTTGTGATACTTATTCTTCTATTTTTTATTACATGGATTTCTAGGATACCCTTGAAATGTATGTTTTTGATTATGAACAATTATATGGAAATTATGCCTAGAAAATGATATACCAGCTTTTATTTTAGAACTATGAAAATAGGAAGTTTTTACTATGTTTTTTATAAAACACTTGTGCTTTTTATCATTGAATGTTTTATTTAAAATTAACATACATGTATTTTTATTCAAATACTGGTTATGAAACAACTAGGTGGAATCTTACTGAGCTTGTTAGATCATTCCATGCACACCTCTTAAGTAGTTCATAGACATTTTTTGTTCTTCCAATGATAGTAAAGGCAAGGTGCCATACTGATGTGGTGAAGTTCATGTTAGATGGTTGGGTAGCTGATGGTGTGATGGTGGGAGTTACCCATGCCATCATTTGATGTAGCTATCTGGCTAGGGTCGTTTGCAGTTGGACTTGTCCCTTTGGAGTTTTAACCACTTTTGTTGTTCTCTATTTCCGATGTTTTAGTACTTTTATGGTATATATATTTGGTTCTTATTTAACTATTCCTTTTTGTTTTGAATATATATTCCATGTTATTGACTAGGAAGGGAGAAATCATTCCCTCTATTATGTTGGTTGATACCGTGGTGCTTATTGTCAGAATGTGGGGATCAGGAATTCCCTTCAAGTATATAACAGAATGGGTTGAGTGTTGGGTACCCAAGAAACCTGGTTTGGTTCCTTAAAATTTAGTATCAAAGTAGGTATGGATCAATATTCCTTTCCTTGAGACAATTATTCGACTAGAGATTGGTATTATGGGATATGAGAAGTAATTTTTAATAAGTGTCTGGCTAGCTCTGGTCTTAACAAGACTCAAGTTACCATGCGATGTTGGGATGTGTGTCTCTAGAGTTTCAGTTTTGGTTTTAAAACCTCAATTTATAATTAGATATTTTCAAGTTTGAATTGAGATTTTATCTGTAGTATAATTGTTCTTATGTTTCGGTGTGAAGTAGTATGCCTATGAGACATCCTCCATGAGTTACTTATGATGACACAAATAATTCTCCTCAAGGGAACCCACCTATATTTTAGATTCTCATCGATTCTATCATATTGGTGGTATGTTCTTTTGATCATTATGTTCCATGGGTTTAGATAATAGTGGTTGATGTACAGCTAGGATTTGGGGTGGAGATAGATCGGTCGCATGAGTTCTTACTTGTGAAACCATCATCCATTGAAGGAATGACTGAGCCTCAAGAGGTAGAGGACTGGTAGGAAAATATCAATAAAATAATTAATTTTATGGATAAACCTGATAACATCAAGGTAAAGTGAGTAGGGTTCACACTCAAGGGGTATAGAAAATGATGGTGTGATTCTATGGTCCAGGGAAATAGGCATGTGTAATTTGATTGGAAAGGTTTCCAAACCCTATTCCTTCAGTAGTTTTTTATAGAGTAGTTCAGGCTATAGGAGTCTATAGAGTTCCAATATTTACAATATAGAGAGAATTAAATGTCATCATACACCAATCATTTTGTTGATCTTGTCCATTTTTCCCCTGGATATGGGGAAGAATGAAAAGTTGTAGACTTAGAAGTAACTGCAAGGTTAGCGATCAGATATCATATCAAAGGTGTTTATGCTAAATCATTATAGCTATATGTAGATGGTAGATAAATCTCTTATGTCATAAATTAATATGTTAGGTATGGTTGGATTTTTAATATGTTCTCCTCCATCAGCTGGGAGCTTCAGTGGCACACATGAGAAGATGGAAAAGTTACTAGATCATCGTAGGAGTAGTGGAGGAGGGTCTCAGTAGTGAGCCTCCTCTGCACTGTCTATTACAATGGGTAATGTGCCTTTGATGTGATATCAGTGTAACAATGGAAGATACACCAGTAATTATTATCCAATTTCCCCAAAGATGTTCAATAGCTTTCTATGTGTTGGTTAATTTTAGTTATTTTGTCAGGATATGACTATGCCTCATTATGGTTCTGGTTCACTAACTCCAAGGGAATCTATGGTTCATTCAGAATATTCAATGACTATATGTCTGTAGAAATGGGATCAAGAGTGAATAATTTTCATATGGTAGATGGGTGTCTAGCAGGAGTTGATGCATGTCGGTAAATAGTGATAGCTATTATCCTTATTTCATCTTTAGTTTCAATTTTGTTATTTGACACTGGTGTCTCCCATTCGTTTATATCTTCATGTTTTATTGTTGTTATTAATCATTCAATATAACGTAATTAATTTAAAATTGAGTTAGAAAAACCAATTGGTAAGGGGAAAGAGCATGGGTCCAGGGGTCCTTCTTGATTGTTAATGAGAGAAGATACAAATTTGGTTTGAGATTTACCCACTCTTTATCTAGATATATTTGACATCATCATTAGAATGGATTGGATTTTTTTCTCATGGATATGCTGTTTATTTTTTTTATCAACATGTTGGTTTATTTTTATCGATGGGAGCTCCCATGTGCTTCATGGAGAGTGGGACACTAGGTCATTTCATGTAGGGATTTCCATCTTAGAGATTAGTAGTTTTATTTCTGTTTTTTTTTCAAGCCTGATGCGTTTTCTCCAATTGTTGATTATCCAATTGTTTATTAAGACATTAATCATATCTTCCCAAAAAAGTTCTCTATATTTCCTCTAGAGAGACATGTAGATTTTATGACTGATCTCATTCAAGGTATGAGGACGATATTGATACCTTTTTATCATATTAAACAAGTGGAGAAGTGATCAATATTCAATTGGAAAACATGTTGGGAAAACAGTTTTGGTCTCCCAATAATTTTTTTTTGGAATACCCTATGCTCCTTTAAATGAAATTAGATAGTTACCTTCATTTTTTGGTAGACTATTGGAAGTTTAATAGACTAATAATGAAGAACAAATATACTTTTCCTTGTAAGGATGATCATTTAGATCATTTTAATGGGGGAAAGTCATTTTCAATGATTAATCTTTGATTGGGATATCATTAGCTCAGTGTTTGGGAATCTGATATAATGAAGACATCCTTCATGAGAAGGTATAACCATTATGAATATCATATGATGCCTTTTGGTTTGAGTAATGCTCATCCATTTTTTATGGGCTTGATCAATTAGATATTCCATCAATATATTGAAACTTTTTTGTTAGTGTTCATGGATGATATTCTAGTTTATTCATAATATGAGCATGAAAACAAGAACCATCTGTGTATGGTTCAGAAAATTTGGAAAAGTCCCTGTTAGTATGGAATGAAATTAAAATTTAGATTTTTCATTCAATAAGTAAATATTTTAGTTAACAAAATTTATAATCATGGCATATCACTTGATCTAGAGAAGCAAACTGATATTTTTTCATTGAAGGAAAAGTATAATTTTTTTACATATATAGCATTCATTGTCTTTATAGATACTATTGATGGTTTTTCATGGAATTACCTATTCTAGTGTCACCTTTGACTACTATTACCAATTAATAAGTGTAATTCACATGGGATGTGAACTATCAGTATTTTTTCGATGATATAATAAGGCCTCTGGAAACATCTCCTATTCCAATCCTACCTGAGGCTAGTAAGGGGTACATGGTGTTTTATAATGCTTATGGGGATAGTTTGGGATGAAATATTATGTAGGGGCCATGAGTTCACTTTCCTCTCTCGTCATCTTGGCCAACATGATAGGAATTACACCCCTCGTGATTTAAAGATTTCTACAGTCAGGCATTCACTCAAATGTTTATGGAACTATCTCTCTGGGGAGAAGTTCATTTTCATATATGATGATAATAGTATGAATTAAATATTTTCTCAGATGGAATTGAATCCCAAGTAGAGACTGTTGGTAGAATACCTTCAGTCATTTCACATATATTTTACCTACAACCATGGGAAGGGAAATGTTTGTGTAGACCCTCTTAGCTAGAATGTACCATCATTGGCTATTCTTGATTTGAAGGAATAGTGGAACCTTAGGAGGATTTCACTCAGTTGCACTAAGATGATCAATAGGATGTTTCACATATGGTTCTGACCAATGTTCAATTATCATCACATCTCATATAGTCTATTTTTTATAGTTATCAGCGGGATGAAGAGTTTTTGAAGACTCGATAAATATTTTATGGTGGAGATATTGATGATGGTTGTTCTATCTCTTTAGATGGAACACTTCAATTGGGGAAAAGGGTTGTTTTCTAAGTATCTCTATGGAGTTTACTCTTTTTGATTTTTATATCTCTTTATGGTCCATTCATCCAGGAACTAAAATATGTATTATGACAAGAGGGGGGATTCTGGTGGTTGGGTATGAAGCGTAACATCGCAGAGTTTGTGTCTCATCGTTACACCTACCGTTGGATATAGTCAAAGTACATGATATTTTTTGGGTTTCTTCATCCTCTTCCAGAACCAATATGGAAATGGGATGAGATATTTGGGGATTGTTTTGTTAGGTTACCACATACTTCCCAATGGAATATTACTATTTGGTTGGTTTACTGAGTCTACTCATTATTTCAGATCAAAGACTGTAATAAAATTTATTATATTGGTAGGCTATATGTGTATGAGGTAGTGAGGTTACATGGGAGTCGTTCTGTTGTTTGATATATGGATCCTAGTATTATCTAGATATTTAGGAAGAGTATACTATAGAAAATGAAAACTAAGGTCATGTTGGGTAAAATATACCATCCACTAAAATATGGTAAAATGGAGTGAGAAATTATATATCTATGGGATATGATTCATGCTTCTGTCTTGGATTTTGGAGGATCATAGGATAGCCATCTGGGACTATTTGAGTTTTGTTATAACAATATTTATTAGTTGTCAATAATAATGTATCACTTTTAGGACTTGTATGGGAACCCCTGTAGATCACCTCCTTGTTGGGTTATGGTGGGTGAATATTTTTTAGTTGGAAAAGTTTTGATCCACAAATGTCCATGAGGATTCATGATGTACATCAAAAATTTTTCATAGCTCATAGTCGATAGAAATCATTTCCGGATTGGCGGTGTCAACCTTTGGGGTTTTTTATAGGTGATTGGGTTTTCTAGAATGGTTCACCTCTGTTGGGTCACCGTCATCTTAGAATGTATGGAAATTTGGCTCTGAGATATATTGGGCCATTTGAGGTCACTTATCAACTCATCCAATTTTTTTATTTGTTAGAATTGTCGGTTTAGTTGACAGGTATTCAGGATGTTTTCCACATGTCTCACCTTAGAAAATAAATCCCTAATCCCACTCACATATTTAGTTGGGAAGAAATTAAGCTAGAACCAGATATTTCTATTCAAGAGAAACTGGTTAGGTTTTTTGACTATCAAGTGATTTTCTTGCATGGGAAGTCGATTCCATTGGCCATAGTTCTATAGAAACATGGATAGGATTCTCATGATACTTAGGAATGTGAGTTGCTGATGAGGGGTCATTGGCTTCATCTCTTTCAGGGGATAAAATCTTCCACATGACTTCTTAGGGAAGCAAAGTCATTATGGTGGGAATTTCGTAACATCTCATTAAAGATTTATCAAGTACACCCTTAACCTCATCATGGTTTTCCCCTGTGTAAGATTAGGTGGATACTTATAATGGTGAAGTGATAGATTTATTGGACTTTCAAATTTAACCATACATTTCTATAGAATGCAAGAATATTTCACGCATTTTAATTGGGCAACATACCATATAATTTTTTCTAGGTACAAGCCGTGAAAGGGGATTCATGCTGTGAAATGTCACGCATTGGGAATGGTTGTTTCATGTCTTGAATGTTTTAAATAATTAATTTTTAATCTGAGGTATCATATTTTTCAGTTTACTTGTACATTATGAAACTCATGTCTTGTAACAATATTTCACGTTGTGAAATGGCCCGCATCTAGAATTTAAAGTGGTTGAGCTATAGTTTTTTCATTGATACTTCTCCAATCCTCTTGGCTCTAAAACCAAAAATCATCCCATGGGATTTTAGGAGAAACTACATCTACTAGATCGATTCATTTGGCATTGGATCTCTATTGTAGTTCTGGTTCATCTCTCTAGGTAGGTCCTAATTTTTTTTCCTCATAACTTTTGAATGGTATATTATCATTGGGATAAAATTGTGTTATCTTCAAGGTTTCTCTTAAATTCGTTGTTTGATCTCTTTCTAAAGTCCTTTTTCATCATTTTTAGTTGTGTGGAATGAGTTTTTCTTCGAGGCATGAAGGTTTCTTCTATATAATTAGCCATTATTCTACTAAATTGAATCACCATTAATGTGGATTTTATTCTAGGGCCTTCATTATCATTCTTGGTTTTTGTTGATTTTGGATTCTGTTCTGGGAATGTACAACATTATATTTGAGGTTGGTGGTTCTATCTCTAGCCTATGATAATGGATATTATTTTATTCATTACAAAAAAATAATATTAAAATTGACATGATTGTTTGGGGTATGTTGAAATTGGTTTAAATGAAATTTTTTTTTCACAAATTATTTTTAAATGGGGAGAAAATGGGTATTTTCGATGAATTGAAAGGAAATGTTTGAAATATTATTGAGATGGTTTTCAATTCATTGAAATGAATTATGGAAAACAATACATGGGTTAAATTGGGTACTTAGGTGGATGGTTTATCTTTAGTCCATCATCCATTATTTAGTAATTATTAAAGAGGTTTGTGTTGGGTCTTTCCTCTATTTCATAGTCCTATTGTTCTAGGGGACTAATATTGAAATTATTAGTGTGTCCATTCCGGGGGAATTCCTCTGATTCCTAGGCCCATAGTTCAAGGAACTAGTTTGTGCACTTTATTATTTTTGTATGATTTTATGGACTAGACATGTAGTATTCTTGTTGTTGTGATACCTATGATTCAGTTTTTTATTTCATGGTTTTTTGAGTTAGTATTTATATACATATTTATTCTTGTGAAACATGCTATGGAAGATATGGTTGGAAATTCATGTACCTAGTTATATTTTAAAAATGTCAAAAAGGGAAAAGTTCGTAATGTTTTCTATAAAAATACATTAATATTTAAAATTCCATGTATTATATTAAATGATAATACATGTATTTTTATGCAGATACTTGTTATGGAATCCATTGGGGGGATCCTACAGACCCAATTAACTAACACCCTACGTAGCTATTTTATGGTTCGTAGACCTTCGTTTGTCTTCCAGTGTAGGGAATATCAAGTCACCATAGGGAGATAGCAAGGATCATGTCAGCTGGTTGGGTAGCTGGTGGTGATATGGTGATATTTTTCAATGCCATCATTTATAGTAACTCTATAGCAAGAGTCCATTGTATTTGTACATATCCCTTTAGTATTTTTATGTAATTTTGTTTTTTCTATTTCTTCTATTTTCTTATAATTATGGAATATATATCTACTTTATCTTCCACTATTACTTTTTTAAGACATATATGTGATGTGTTTGATCAGTTTCAAAGAAATCCTTCCCTCTTTTATTTTGTTTCATTCCCATGTATATTTCATGAGCCTGTGGTGATTTGGAATTCCATTTTGTATCAAATGGAATGGGTTGCGTGTTATGTATGAGGGAACCCAGGTTAGTTTGTTATATAAAACCACATATTAAAGGTTCCTTAAATAGTATGATATAGAAAATAAATCTTAGGGATACAAAAACAATTGAAATTAGGAGATTTTGTTTTTTTGCGATGTTAGGGAGACTAACAAAGAAGATAATGGAATAATTTTGAATTTAAGAATAATTGCTGTGATTTAGGTGTGAGTATAAATATTATTTCATTCATGAAAATAAATTAAATTGGATTGGAAGATATGAATATCATTATTTATTGATCATAATTTTAATACAAAACATTTATATATCTATTTGTTTTGATTAAGGATGATTTGTTTAAAATTTATTAATGATAAATTTTGCTAAATATTCTTATTCATGATATGGATTACAACAACTATCCTTATTATTGGAAGTTAATTTGTATCTATAATAAGGTATATTATTTATATTGAATATATAGAGTTTTCATTGGGTGTTAGTAGTAGAAAGTCCAAGTTTAATATTCATTAGGTGATAAAGCAATTCAATAATTAAAATAATTATTTGAATGAGGATATAGTTTCCATTATGGAGAAGGAAGAATGATTTCGTATAATGATAAAATAAAAGGGTGAAATAATTGAAATGAATGAGAAAAGTGCCTAATAAAAAATTATTTAGTATATTGGAAATTATTCTAGGATGGAGGAGATAAAATAATACCAACACAAATTACTAGACTATGAATTTACTTTTTATTTAATAATATTTGCTCAAAATTAGTGTATTGGTCCACTATATGGTGAGATTATGACAACCCAATGAAATTTAAAAAACTTTTTATTGGAAAAGAAAAATTTTATTCTATGTCATGATGGGTTGAAATATGATGTCATGGATAGTGATTTGTTTATCTCTTAAGATTATGACTTTTGGTTTTTTTTCATTATTTTATCTAGCTGTACATTATTCATAAAGGTATTGAAGGTGGTTCTAATTTCACTCAGTGTAATATTTGAAGAATGGATTTGTTGTCCTATTTAATGTTGTGGATCATTATTGAGACTACTTCTTGCTTCAATCTCTTCTCTTTCTTGATTTAATACTACTCTCCTTGGTTTTTTTGGTGTGTTAGTTAACTATGAGGTTTTGGGATGCAATGGGTCAGCTTTGTGATGGTGTACCAATATGCATGACCTATGTTAACATTGGTCCTTTATTAAAGGTTCAGTTGGAAATATTTTACTTCATAAATTTATTAATATCCTTCAATGTGGATTTAGTGATTCATCCCCAACTATGATTTTGGTTCCTTATTTTGTTTACTAATTGTTTTATTGATTAGAGATGATCATCGATAGTGTTGTATCCCTTGTTTTGAGCTCATGTTAGTTTTTCCTTTCTGGCATGATGATGTTAATGGTTTAAAATAGGTCTGATGATTTGGTTTCCCAACAAAAAAAGATGATATTCTCATATGATAAGATATTCTGATAGGTGCAATGATGATTTTTCATTGATCATGGTTTGGTCAAGTGCAATCTACATTCTCAAGGGTTTCCTATATATGTCATCTCTTTTAGTGGTGTAAATATAGAGGCGTTGAGTTCAAGGTTCAAAATATATTTTTTACTATCCACTCAAATTTACTAATTTGAATGTTTTTATTTGAAGATTTTATTTCATTTTTCAATCTTTTGGAATGTTTTTTGTATTATAATATGTCTTTATTATAGGTTCTCCCCAAATATAAAATTTATTTTTCATCAAATAAAAATATCAATTTGGAAAATAACTCAATCAAGAACGTCTTTTTTGGTTAATGTAATAGATATTTAAGTATAATTTTTTTTGAATTTTATTGGTTCAATGTACGGATAATACATGATGAAAGAATAATAGAAACAAAAAATGACCCAAACGGAAATGAACTAAATAATATTCATTGCCTATAGATTTAATAAATGAAACTATTTTAAGGAGGATTAAATACTATAAATACATTGTATGAATCTCACTCACTATAGGTTAACATTTATGGATCCTTATAACTCAATTTTTTTATTTCTCCCTTTTATAGTTTAAAAAGGAATATTAATTAGATTAAATATTATTAATTGAATTTGTTTTATAAATAATAATAATAAATGATAAATCTAGATGAAAATGATTGATAGTCAAATGAAAATTCCAATTTAATGTTTTTTTTAAACGGTTGATTATGTAAATATAGTTTTTGTTTTTGAATCTAGGATATATTTATTTAAAAGATTCATGATTTTTTATATTCTATGATTTTATTTGTTTTAAAATTTTCATATTTTAATTCATAAGTGTAACAATTAAACTTTTTGACTTATTCTATTTTTATCCACTTTCTTGTGTGATTCTTATGATGTGAATGAATACACGAACATTCTTGTTGATCTTATTGAATTTAATGATTATGAATTATAGGAAAATGAATATGGTCATTATTTATTTTCATTTACATAATTAATCTTGAGACAAACAAAATGTTTCACCATTTAATATTCCATATGAAATTTTAACTTCTATTTTGGAAGAAATATTTCAAAATAAATTTACCTCACTTGCCTATATTTTTTTCTAGGTTCATTATACTAATTGAATTTCAAAATGATTTTTGGGAGATATTTAGTGATAATATAATTTTTTAATTGAATTAATGGAGATACCTAATTACCTATAAGATATTATTTAATAATATTTATAATCTAGTGGTAAATATTCCAAAATATTATTCCCTATCATTTTAAAACCTAATATTAAAAATAAAATAAAATATGATAACATATATTGAAATCAAGTAGCCAAATTTTACAATATTGTATGAACAATATCAATTTTCCATTTTTTTTAATTCTCCTTATGAAGAGAGGTTCTAGTTGGTTTTATTTCAATGGGTGGAGAACATGTTCATTCATTGATTCAATTGAAAAACAAAATATTGTAAAATAATGATTCTGAAATAAAAAGTTGAAAATTAATCACAGATACAAAAAATCACATGTGGTCCAATGAGAATGAATATGTAAGAGGACGTTGGAGTTAGCATATTTTTAATAATAAGTTTTGTATTCCATCCTTAATTGATCTTAACTGATTATAATGAATTATAACATAAGAATGCATCCTCTCTTTCTGTATTGGTTTTCTTTATTTACTACGATACCAAATATCATTGACAATAAGATTAGAATAACCTTAATGAAAAATCATCATGACATTTTGAGTAAAATTTCTATGAATATAATTCTATTACAATCAATCATTTTGAGAGTGTTCATACAATTGAGATTAAATAATGTTAATGAATAAGTAGTGTAGTTGTGAATGAGTATTTTATATAAGGTAAAATTGATACACATTTAAAAATATGAGTTTTATTCTTTTAAAAATTTTGAATTATGAAATTATGATTATATATATAATAGATTAAATATTTTTCTTTATAGTTTATTGAATAATTTAGTTATGATATTTATATTTTGTTCTCCATGATAATAAAAATTTTATCTGTTGTTGAAATTGATAACTTTTATTTGTCCACATATTTTTATCATTAATTTCATTTTTGAGACAATATATTTCTTAACTGACATTTTTTTAATTATATATGGTTGATTGAAGTGTTTTGATAAATTTGAATTTGTTGGGAGGATATTTATTGAAAATGTAATATATTATAACAAATTTCCAATGTAAATATAACTTGTTTTTTAGATAAAGATATGAATTAATATACATTGGATAAACTATGATGTAACCAAATATATCATCCCACAGAACACATGATTATGATTATCCAATAAGAGTTGGGAAGTTTGGATAATCTATAACGTGGATAAAATTTTAGAATGTTTATACGTAAGAGTTATAATTTTTTCACGTAGAATGATCCATTACACCATGGAAACCATTGATACATTATAATACTAATACATAATATTTAAATAGAGGAAGTGTAATAATAACTTGGGGAAAGTGAATACTATATTAAACTATAATGATATTAATTTCATCCCAATAAAGGTTCATAATTATAACCTTGTATGAGATAAAAGGGATTGTACAATAGACAATTGAACATGACATTAAAATAACTAAAAAGGATGGTGTTTGAAATGTGACCAACTAATACCCTACTGAATAACACTACCTCCACACTACTTCATAGTCAAGTGAATAAAATATAATTTTAGACAAAATGAAAATAATTTAAATCTCATGTTGTGATTTTCTTGATAATCTTTGATATTTGGTAGGATAGTTTTTTTTAATTATGAAGATATTTCTGAAGTTGTAATAAAGATAATTATTTAGAGATTCGGAGGTTCATTTTCTGATATTAAAGGAATAGAAAATAAAATATCCTCTAAATAGGAGTGTTTTGATTAAATTTAGGATCATTCCAAAAGGAATACATAAACACTAATCAGAATGATGTTTTAATCATTACACTGCCACATGGGGGTAAAATGTCATTATTTCCAAATTTATAAGGATTTATTTTATTGTGTTATCCTTAAATATATGTAATGATATAAATATTTTTTATAGAATTTGAATAAATATTTTTATATAGTTTCCTTTATACATTACTAAAAATTTCATGGTAATGTGACTTGGAAAAAATAAATGGATTGTTATGGAATGAACCATGGAGTTTTTTAACATAAAATCAATCTAAAATTAAATGGTGATAGTTAAGAAGGATACTTTTATTAATAATTGTGAAATTTTATTAGTTTTTGACTTTATTGAATCATTTTCCTAGATGATACATTGAATTTTTTTAAATTGAGGAGTAAAAATAAACATATAGACCATATAGATCTGTATTTGACAATGATTTATCTAGGGAATATTTGGAAAATAATATTTTAGATTGACTCGTGATGCAATATTTGACTATGTATTATTATAGATATTAACAGAGGACCCAAGAAAGAAATCAATGGAAGATATTTAATTATAAAAATGAAATTTAGATAAATGTAAATGTTTATATATCATAAATAGATGGAATTAATTTAGTTTAAGTTTCTAATGGATGAAATTCTTTTATTTGAATTTTTATTTAGAATTTTTATGTCAAATATTGTAAAAAACGGGATCAATTTCATGTTCCATATAAATTTATATGGGGAAGAGATTATTTTTATTTACTATTGTATTTATGTGTGATTGAATAATTGATTTCTATTATTTTTAAAGGTGATTGTCATTGGGTTTTTTAATTCAATAATTTTCAATAAATATTCTCTTTTCATTGACTATAACTATTATTTAACTAATTATTGAATTTATTTTTAACTAAATACTTTTGTTTGGATTCAACATTAACCATTCCTGTGTTTAAGTGGTGTGTTTATATATGGTCATTATACCAATGTTTTTGAATGGAGAAAAGTATATTACCATATTAAAGGGAGAGTTTAAGATGTATACAACCAATTCCAAAATAAATATTCATCATATTAAATTCTGAAAATAATGTAATAACTCATTAAAACACTATAATTTAAAATATATAATTTTTTCAATTTATAAAATCATTTTACTCAATTAAAATAAAAATTTCTATTACATAGTATTATATTTATATCCCAATTAAATGAACAAATCATAATGAGAATTTTACAAGAGTTTCCCACTAGGGATCCTTACCTCATTGGATTGACCATAGAATATCCTAAAACCATACTATACTTTTATAGTTGTAATTATTTTCTTTCACGATATTAATTTTTGAACTATTTTTAAGGTATATGAAGACATTTGGGGTTTTTTCCGGAAAATAAATGATGTTTTTTATTCTAAAGAGATTTTTTCAAATAATTTAAATTCAAAAAGTATAATTTAAAATAAATTAATTCAATTTTATTATATCTGGGATAATATTAAAATATAACAAATATATTTTGAAACATGTTTAGTTCCAATTATATGCCTAATGAGATTGGTATAGGTTAGTAAACTAATAACATTATTCATGTTTTATATTTTTTTAATTACCTATGATCTCAATGATTTCTTGTATTCGAAGATAGGGTCCGAAATTTAAGCAATTTCAAGATCTCAAGGTCAATAAAATGATAATAGGAAAAATTAAAAAGTAAAAATATATAAATAAAATATTTGTTTTTAACATAAGGATTTTGAATCATAACCAATCCATTAAAAAACATTTTTTCTTCTAATATTTATCTTCAAAAAAGTGATAATTAAAACTATATAATTTTTAAATTTATTCATGGTGATATAATATAATCTATATAATATTATAAAAATTAATATATATATATATATATATTTAATAGGTTTAAAAAACAATCCTATATATTAAGTATATGTTCATTGACATTATCCATATTTGATATAGTGAGTACGGCACAAAGAAACACAATTATATATTCCTTTAACATTATTCAATTAAAACTATTTATTATAATAACTATGTATAATATTATATAAATGAATTTTCAATTTATCATTTCTCATGTGTGTTATAAGAATTGGAATGTGGAATAATTAATAACTTCACAAGGGGTTATTTTCTATTTTCCTCGGTGAAACATTATGATGAAATTATATGTGATATGATGATTAGTTATGATCAATGTAGTTGGGATATCATAAATAAATATATAGTTCACTCAAGGGGAATAAAATAACTATTTATTTGTCTATTCTCACTTCAGGAACCCATAGATTTTGTCACAAAAAATTTCATTAGGATTACTATGGTAAATTATTTATATTATTTTCCATTACCTAATGATAATATCCTATTTTCTTTACGAACCTTTATAAATTGAAAACTTTTTTACTATACTCTAGGGTTATGAAGAATTTTTTGTGTGGCTAGATATACAAACATCATATATTTTGTTTTAATTAATCAGAGTGGAATAATTATAATTATATTATTTGAATGAAATTTGGGCTATCAGTTTTGAAACAATTAGAATGTGAATAGATATACCAAATATAGGATATATTTTTTTCTTATCAGTATAGGTTATTCACATGTGATGTAGTCCTCTAATTGGATAAATGATACGATATGTGTCTATATATGTTATCAAATATTTACTCAATGATTAAAAAATATATAAGTATACATATATAAGATTGATATACAATATGCCTCATAGTAAAAAAATTCATGTAAGATTAAATTTTATTGTTATAAAAGAGGATTGATATATATCTGTGGAAACATGTTTGGAGATACATTTCATTATTGAAAATTGTTTAAAATCACATTATAGATGATTAGCATTAAAATTTAACCCAATTACACTCTTATAATAAAATAATATATTATTTAAATCATTACTATTTTCATTGATATAATTAATGTTTTGTATACATGTATTGGTCGACTAAATGAGTGTTAGTTTTCTTATACATTTTATTATAAAAAGTATAAATTTGTGTTGATTGATTCTTCAAAATTCAATTTTCAATATTTAAAAAATGTGTTACAAGTTTGATTTAGAATCCATATATATTATTTCACAAAATATGAATTTATAAAAAAATTGGGGCCATAATAATATTAGTATTTTCAATAAAATATTCAAATATATTTAATTTTTAATTTTTTGTGGTAATGATAAAATTGATATGTTAAATTTCACCATGCCATAGATTAATTCAATGATGTTTTCTTCAATACTCTTGTCATATGAAATAACAAATGATATTTAATATTATTCTGTATATTCTACCAATTCATATTAATAATTAATTTATAATTGTAATAAACTACTCTTTATGTTTCACGTAAATTATTTATAATATAACCAATGGTGATGGATTTCCTATTAGGCTATAGAATTTTATGATGTTATTTTAAAGTATTTATTTATGAAGGATATATAGGGTTACAATTTTATTTACATGGTGTATTAGTGGATTTATACATTATCTGGTTTTATCCTTGTGAAATATTCCGGAATGTATTAGGTCACAATAAGAAATTTCATGATGTCAAAACAATGTGTTTTCCTTTATCCCTCAAACATCAAGGTTATACTTGATAATGAAATTAAAGAAGCTGACTCTTTTCTGTCTGAGTGCCAACAAGGTAGTATGAGGCAAGACCTCCCATCTCAAGAAGAGATATAGGCAGAATCAAATCTTGACAACCTTTTGTCTCTCAAGGAAAATATGGATCGAAATCAGCTTAATTTAAGGTGTTTGAAGGAAGGTGATAGGAACTCACGGTTCTTCCACTACATGCATAAAGAGAAAAACGTGAGAAAACCCCTCAAGGCTCTTAGAATTAATGAGGACCTGTTCACATCTAAAAATGATATTGTTAACTCTGTGACTCGCTACTTTGAAAACCTTTACTCTGAATATTGGGAGGATAATTCTTACAGAATTATAAGCTATATTTAGCCCAGTCTGAATGATGTTCAAAAAAAACTCATTGATATCCCCACTACAATGGAAATACAAGATGCTCTATTCTCTCTGAATATTGACAGCACGCCTGGGTCAGATGGTTTCTATAACAAGTTCTTTATGTTCTACTGGGTTATAATGCATAAGGAGGTGACTGAATCTGTAAGGGAGTTATTTTATCACTCCTATATGCCTTTTGGAATGAACTCAAATTTCATTTCCCTAATTCCCAAGAAGATGAATGCAATTAAAATCAAGGAATTTCGACCTATTGCCATTGGGAACTCCATCTCCAAAGTCATTAGCAAGATTCTGGCTATTCGTCTTGGTGATGTTGCAAGGTCTCTCATTTCCTTTAATCAATTTGGTTTCGTTCCTGGAAGGAACATTCAAGAACTTCCATGCCACTGCCTTAGAATATGTCAATATTATGAGGAATAAGGGCAAGTATGGAAATATTGAACTAAAAGTTGATATCTCAAAAGCCTTTGACACCATTAGATGGGATTTCATCTTCAAGATCTTGAGTATGCATGGCTTCTCAGGTAAGTTTATAGGTATGATTAGAGTTTTCCTTGTAAGTTCTAGACTGTCTATATTGATAAATGGGTCTCCAAGGTGTTTTATTCAACGCTCAAGGGGTGTAAGACAGGGAGACCCCCAATCTAGATTTTTGTTCTCTCTGGCTGAGGATTATTTGAGCATTTGCATCCATGATCTTGTTAACTCTGGGATTTATCAAAGGATCTCATTTGAGAGGAACTGATTCACTCCTTTTCATCTCTTCTATGCCGATGATATACTGCTCTTCTCACAGGATGATAGGAAAACTATCTCCAGTATTAAGTCTATATTCAGACATTATGAGGATGTTGTGGGGCCAAAAATCAGTTGGAGAAAATCCTTTGTTGTCTTTGGGGAAGGAGTTCCAGCTATCAAGAAAAATATTGTTGCTATTAGGCTTGGTGTAAAAAGGGGTACACTCCCCTTTAACTATCTTGGGCTACCTATGTTCTAGGGAAGAGTGGAAAGATCTTACCTAGAAGGTACTTCTCATAAAATTATGAACCAATTGGCTAATTGGAAGGGGAATACAATGTCCCAAGCTAGGAGGATATGTCTTTTGAATTCTGTTTTCACCTCAATGTTTGTTTACTCTTTTTCACTTTACAAGTGGCCTGATACTTTTATAAAAGAGCTATGTAGCATGATCAGGAACTTCATCTAGACTAGCTCAGTACATCAGAGGAAACTTTTCACTGTAAAGTGGATGGACTGCATCAGGCCTATCTCAATGGGAGGGCTGGGAATCAAAGATGCTAGGGTCTTCAATGATGCTCTGCTCCAAAACATTACCTGGAGATTAATCTCTGGGAATGATTTTTATTTCTAATTTTTATATAATAGGTTTGTGAACAGACTGTTCAACAGGAATAATATATATCTGAAGTCTTCAATGTGGACATATATTAGGAACAGCTATTCTCAACTCATGAGGCACTCTAAATAACTGGTGAGCACCAATTCCCAGATGAACTGTTGGCATAAAAAATGGTTGTCCCGCCCCATCTCTCGAGTTGTTAACATCCCTCTACCGATAAGAAATACATATGTCTCTAATCTGTAGGAAAATTCTCAGGCTTATGATATCATTCCTATTAATCTGCAGCATGAGATTGTTGTATATGAATTTCTGGATCATGACACTCTGATACGGGAGCCGACATTGACTGGCTCTTTCTCTAGCCGACTGTCTTATAACATGCTGTGTGGAAGTGCACCCAGCCATCCTGCTTGGGTGATGGGAGTCAGGAGGAACTTCATTTTCCCATCTGATTCCCTACTCATCTGGTGAATTTGGAAGCAGAGGATGCCCATCCAATCTGCCTTGCAGAAAACAGGTATATGCATTACCCCGGTCTTCTTCCTCTGTTTAGCTACGGATGAAACTATTGATCATCTCTTCATTTATTGTTCCTTTGTTGTCCGGTTTTGGAGCTACCTCAAGTCAATTTTCAACTGCTATTTTTATTTCAATTCTGTTAGTGCGCTGCTGGATTCTGTCATGCATTTTGAAGGAAGTGAGCAGGTCCATTCACTACTCATTACTGTTGTTGTCTCCACGATTTCATATATTCGAAAATCTCATAACATTATTGTGTTCCATAGTGGTAGGCCATCTATCAATGAGGGTTTGATGATAATCCACCGGAACATCAAGCTCGCCTCGGTGAAGCAATCTGGTTCTATGAATAATGATATTTTTTACTTTTTACTTTTACGAACCCTTGGGTAAGTGGCTGAGAGAGGAAGCCTAGGATGATGAATCATGTTAGGTGGATTCCTCCAATCTATGATTGTCTTAAATTCAATGTTGACGTGGAAGCTTCGTGTGTGCCAGGATCTGCTGGATGTGGTGGTGTATTCAGGATGTATCGAGGCTTCATGAAGGGATGCTTCTTCAATTATATTGGTAATGGTCATGCTATTGAGGTGGAGTTATGGAAAATAATAAAGGCAATAAGGTATGCGGTTCGATATGGCTATATGAATCTTTGGATCGAATCGGACTCTTTGGTTGTCGTAAATATTCTTAAATAATGATCCAGGAATGTACCATGGAGGATGATCCCTCCTTGGATTGATTCTCTGAAGCTTGTTGAACTTCGCTCCTTGGATGTCTCTCATGTATACAGAGAAGCAAACCAAGTTGCTGATGCTCTCTCAAAAATATCTATCTGGGAGGTAAGCTCTTGCTAGTCATTTGTCCTACCTGAGCTTTGCAATGACTTGGTCCATAATGATAGAGTTGGAACTGTGTACCAAGGTTATGTAAGGCTCCCCCTCCCTGAGTCGTCTGTACTATTTAAACTTTTTAATTAATTTATGGGAGCAGGTTTCGCCTGGCTCTCAGACTTTCTGGCTAGTTTAACGTTGAGTAGAATTCATACTATAGTGTATTGTTTTATTATTTCAGTATAATTATTTAATTTCTAATTATTATGTTGGGAATTAAATAGTAAAAACCTTAAATGAATTTATATATTTATTTAGATTGATAGATTAATCATTAAAGTCGTCTTTGTGATATTTTATTTATTTATTTAAGAATGTTATATTCCAAATATTATTAGTGGAATTTATAATTTTTTTGAGTAAGTAATAGAAAATATGTTCTAGTAGAAAGAAATCATATACCTTTAAAGGTCCACTAAATCTCCAATGAGAAAAAAACATGGGTACCTCCACTGAAGAACCAATATATTCTATATGGATTTTATAAAATTTCATGAGTTACATTAATAAGTAGTAAAGGGAAACTAGGAAATTGGTGGCCTAAAAATGTATTGTTTATTATATAAAAAAATTATTATTTAATATTTTTATATAAAACACATTTTCAAGGATTCCTTAGGTTCAATTCTTCCAATATATTAGTACGCCAAGAGTGATTTCCCATTGAATTTAATAATCATTTACTTTATTCCACCATTTTGTCATTACATCCAAGGTAGTTTCGGTCATTGAATAATGGTAAGATCAAATAAATTATTCACCTATTCGTGAAGAAATATTCTATGGTATTAATTTAAATAGTTATGGATTTCTTGATTTATTTCAATTGATCCTGGTGAAATCCATCTAAGATGATGAGGTGTTTTAGTTTCCAATCTGAATGATGCATTTCATGAAAATTTTTACACAGTCTAAAATTATTTAAGTTGAAAAATTTATTGTGATGTATTATCACATGGATTCATTAGATTTTTGTTTCAAATACTTTATTTATAGGTAACATTAAGTAGTTATAATGATATTTAATATCTTTAGTTCATGTAAGGTTTTTGTTGATATTTTTATATTTTCTTCCTAATATTTTTATTGTAAAAAAATCTTATTATTAATTACATATAGATACTTTATGGTCATCAGATAATAAACAAATCACCAATAAGTAATAATTTTACATATTCTCAATATCATTATTATTATTCATAAATTTAATTCTATGTTCCTCTTACATTATAAACAATACATAAATAAAATTTCAATATATATTTTTAAAATAAATATGGATTTATTCTATATTATAATAAAAAATTAGAATTTAGCATTGAATTTTAAAAATTATTCCATGTATATTTACTTATTTATAATAAATTTTACTCTTTTTATATCCTTTTAGATATGATATAATATTTCCAGTTCATTTTTAATGTCATTATGATTTTTATTAATATATATATTGGATTAATTTTGATATAAATGATTGTTTTTCAAGAATTCTTATGATTACGTTAGAATTAATTTCATGTGTAAATTAATTTAATCATCTCATTATTATCACAATATTTAAAAACCAATATTAATAAATATATTATTAATTATGAATCATTTTTTCTATTGAATAATATTACATTTTGAAAGGAAAATATATTTCCATTTCTTATATGAACTAAATGAATTATGATTTAGTGAAAGACACATAAATTTTGATTACTATGTGTAACATATGGAAATAAAATAAATGGTTTTAAAAATATAGAGAGTGATGAGTTATCCCAAACGTTTTTTAAAAAAATATTTCTTAATTGAATTGGGGTTAAATAAATAATTTTATAGAGGGTTAGATTTTTCCTCTTTGAGAATGAAAATATGGGGTACTGGTTATAGGACAAGGATGTGTTTATAATGCTTTATCATGATTAGATTTATTGAATAACTAGAGGTTCCCGGTTCATTAAATAACTATATATTATTGGATTGTGATGGGAATTATAGATTGGTTCTCATTTCTTATCCATTATTAAATATATTCACTAATATTAAGCATCTTGTTAAGTTGCCCATAATCACTCTCATTGTTTTTTAGGTTCAAGAGTTATCCTATTTATGTTTTTGTTGGTTAAATATTTAGGTTCTTTTCCTTTTATTATATTATTATTTTCAGTATAACTTATAATATATATCATATCTAGATTTATTAATTTTCACTAATAGTATTATAAGGATTGAAAATATACATAAATTGTATTTACTTCATCTCCCTAATTTTGGTTTCATCATGGGGTTTTGGAATTGTTTTAGTTTGTTTAACTGTTTAATTGATTTCATTTATCCAAATGTATGTATCATTATAGATATGATTATGTTTAACATTTATCCATATGGTGAAATTAGATGAGTGAATGGATTATTGATATGGGAAATATGGGGTATGTGTTGTATTAATATGGTGAAAATGGGGGTAAATTATATTTATTTCATAGAGGATATATTTGAATGGTATAGTATAATCAATCTGTTTAATAATATGTTATTTATTAATCACTTGATAAAACTACATATCAGTTCAGTTAAACAATTATTAATTCCAATATACTTTTTAATTAATTTATTGTTCTATAATTCAATACTAAATATTTAACTAATGTTTTTATGATATTTTATTACAATATATTGTTATTGTCTTTTCATATTATTTTTATAAAAATGTCAAGTGTAATACATATCCTTGTGTAAGATATAATTATTAGATTTATCAATCATGGAATGTGTAATTACATTAAACCTTAAAATATGTTCATAATGGGTCAACATAAATACACCATCAATACATAGATATATTAATTAATTACTATGTTCAATGACATGCATGTCCTGGGTAGTAACCACGTGGCTTGGGATGGATAACTATATAACATTGGAACACGTGCGTGTACCCTAATGTATACAAAATATTGATTAATCCTTGAAAATACTATGTGTGGTTACTCGACCCACAATATTACATTGAAAAATAATTTTAAATTATATTACAATATAGTATTATAAAAAATAATATTAATATATTTCGAATTACTTGGGATGGAATACAATATTAAAATAGAATTGATATTTTTTTTAAAATAATGAAACCCAAACATAAAATATAGATATACATTCTTATAGAAATTCCATATTAAGCCACAAATATATAATACATATAAAAAATTAATAAAACTCTACTAAAATTTCACATTCTCTTTTAACTTATTCGAAACATTTAGTTTCAGCTCTTTGTGCTTACTCACTTATACAATGGATATCTCTCTAACCCGACTACCAAATAGAGGGTCCGAACATTAACCATGGTAAACATACATGGTGTGATCATAATTTATATGGAATGAATACATATTAATACCCATGAATACATATGGAATATTTTATAACTTTTAGATATATGTCTTAATAGTAGAAACACACTTGGTTCATCCAATGTTAAAATGTGGGATAATGTTTTTTATGCTATATTACACCTATATTGTTGTTTTTTCAAAAAATAATGCACCCACATGCCCATAAATAGATCATGGAACTAGGTTGGAACAATTCCAATCCACTTTATACTCATCCACCATAATGATTCCATGTCACCAAGCATCACTATTAAAATTAAATTTCTCAATTGGAATATCACACAACCTATTAATAAAAACCAACCTATTTGTTTCAATCTGAAAGAATCAGGTCAAATAATATATTGGTTCAATAGTTTTGAACTACATTTATCTTATAATCAAAAATGTAAAAATATAACATATTCTAAAGTGGGGATCCAATTTTATATTTATAGAATATAAGAATTTATGTTGGTATTTGTGGTTATAGAGGATAGGGAATTTACCACTTATACCTTAAAAATAATTAGGTTGATCTACTACTGATAGGTGGATAATGTTTATGTCCTTTATCATGAAGTATTACGTCACACATTGAAAATGGTGGATAGACAAGAGTAACCCCCTGTGCGAAATATCCCTTGTATGTAGCAATGATTTTAGGACTGAATCATATTTTTTAATTTTTTTAAAAATAATTAGATATTTATATTTGGGGTGTTATAACTTATGATGGAGGAAAATCCTTCAAAACTATTTAACAAAGTCAACTCCCCCTATTCTTAATCCAGTAAATGTGGTATTTATACATTTTGTTTAAATTTTTATATCTACATTCAGTTATATAAGGAATAATATGATAATTATATCACTATTCTAGCATCAAATCATTATTTCATTGAATCATATGACTGTTCTCATCACTTATCTAAATTTTAAAATAATTCCATTATATTGTTATATATTTACAATTTATACTAGTTATTTAGTAATAAATGGATGATATTAGATGAGTAGAAATATATGAGTATAATGTATGAGGATTATGAGATATCCAACATTCTATTCACCATTTATTGATGACTGTGTTGTGTGGCCACACTAACATTTCTTATTGTTCAACTTAATTAAATAAATTATATGTTTTTTGACCAAAATAATGAAATGAAACATCAATGTAGGTCACTAACAATCCTTATTCCATGTAGATTATTAATTTTATCTACACATGTGTTGCACCCAACCTATGAAAGTGAAATTAAAATCTAGATAGGTGATCTTAGATGTGCCTTAGACTTGGGATTCAACCATGGTAATGTGACTTGAACATTTTCCTCCTATAGGGTATGCTTGAATTGAGAATTACGATGTATTCATTTTATTGATTCTATCCTAAGGGTCATTTATTTATGTGAATGTTCATTTTTTTCATAGATACCAAGAATGTGCCCCATGATCTATTGTCAATGTTAGTTTTTATAAAAAAATATGTTTGATGAAATCTATGAATGAGTGTTTTCACCTTGGTGATTATCTTAGAAAATGTAAGTGTCAAATGATTGGAGAAAACCTGGGAATCAAAGAGAATGAGATCTGATGTATAATTAATTAAATTATTTTATTCATCTATTTTAAATATGATTTAGTTTGATAAGAGATTATAATACCATCATGTAAAACCCCTTATGTTCAATAATGACTCCAGATACATTGAAATTATAAATTTCATTCTCCTAGGGATTTCCAATGAATCCATATTATGTAAAAAAATTGATTCAATTATGTGAAAAAATATTCTCTATTTCCATATTGTAGTCATAGAAATATGGCATAGTTAGAAATATGTATGATTGTTCTTGTAGGTCACATATGAACATGAGGATCAATAGTGGTTGTATTTATTTGAATTATTATTTTATTTACTACACTAGTTATATATCACTAAATATCTCATAATGAGTATTCTTATAGAAATAATTATCAATGCCCTACTGAGTCATAACCACACCTTGTATGGGATTTAGTTTGGTACCTGATAAGTCCTTAATTTATTTTTGATAGGATTGCGGCATGATCATAATAGTAAATTCACTATAAATACTACTATGATTTAGCATGGGAGTATGGTACATTTGTTTTAATTGAGACAACTTTTTGATAGTGGTTCTAGTTTTTAACAGGTTATTTTGGTTCGATTTTCATTACATTCTATAGTTGTTTGAATTATTGACATTTATTATAGATTTATTTATTTATATTAGGTAGATTGATTATGTAATAACACTTTTTGGGATGAGAAATTACTTTTAATTCAGTTTGAATAAAACAATATTTAATTGTACAATTATTTTAAACTGATATCTAGTAATATTCTCCCCACCAAACCACCATAAATCAATAGTAAAAGTTAAAAAAATACCATATGGTTATGAATTCTAGAGGTATAGTGGTGACTACTATTTTGTGCACTAATTAGTTTCAAAAAACTGATAAATGATACAAAATGGAATCACAACTAATTATTTTTTATGAATATTTGTGTATCGTAGCTATATTTAGGAATTTTTTGCAAACAATAATAGATCCTATAATAGGAAAGGCCACCAAACATAAAATTATAGTCCCCATTGATAGATATTAGAGTGTGTTTTTTATTTTTTTCTTTTGTATTTCATATATTTCACCTTGGTTGATACCCTTGATTATGTGTTTATTGATTTATGGAAATTTATATTAGGCATAAAGCAACAATACGGTGTGTGTAGATATATCATAATAGAAACAAATTATTGAAATTTAACTGACATGATAACATATGTTATGATATATAGATTGGGTTACGAGTTAGTTTATTAATCTTTCTGAATCATTTATACAATGTTTTAATAGATAAGTGTATGGTTCAATCCAACTGACTGTGTCCTCTAAAAGGATAAAATCATTTTATGTGATTGAATAACTTAATTCGTATGATCCCACTACTAAATAAAATGGAAACTGAATGTTATAATGTGTTTTCCTATATTATATGTTATCAATATTTTATTTAACTAATCCATGATTGGGAAATTTTGAAGTTAATTTAAATTGTTAAAATTGTTTTAAATGATTTAATTCCATGTTTATTATGAGGTATTATCTAATATAAATGAAATTAAAATTTTATAAAATATTTTCCCCGATAAAATTTAATTAATATTTAAGACACTTGATCCCCTAATTATCTAATGTCTGGTAAAGTTAAAAAAATGTGTTATTTTTTTAATATAATATTAATTGAAATGTACCTTGTGTGTATATTATGTCAACTAGGTGTATGGTTACTCAACACTATTTTGAATATCTAAGTTTTAAGATCTCTATAATATGATATTTTTGTCCCCAAAATATGTTCACGAGAAAAATATTCAAAGATACACAACAATGCCAAAATTTGTTGCTTCACGGACCACCTTCGTGATGTCCTTCAGAACCTTGGCCGATGTAAATCCAGACCCTCCTATACAATCACTATAGAGGAAATAGATAGTTGACTCTGTGGTTATGATGAAATTTACAAATGTCTCCATGCTGTTGAGTGAATCCAATCACCTATACGATTCCTTGGAAATTGACTGAAGCCTCTGCGAGCGTCGTGGAGGGAATGAATGAATCCTCTAAAACATGGAGGGGGTGACAATTGACTTCGTGGTTACAATGAACTTGATACAATCCACCAATGAGGGAGAAGTGAATAAATCTTCACATTGCACTTTCATAGCTTCGCGCTGCATATCACCTATAAATACTAGGATTTCCCAAAACCCAAATGATGTATACCCGGGAATTTTGCCTTCTCAAATCTCAAAACGCAAATCATGCTCGTCACTATGATTAATTGAGAAAATTAACTCTTCGGTATATTTTATAGTTGTAGAAAACATATTTCTTTGCTCATATTTAACCCCACTTCATGTAGGGATTCCCTTCGCAAAGCCTACTGGCCATCGCAAAGGAACGTGATCCCTATGGGAACTCAGGTTTTCACAAATCACTTGTGATTCGCGAAGTACCTTTAATGAAAATATAAAACCCATGTTATAGAAGAATCATTGTTCTTAGCAAAGTACATTTCATTACAATGCCTCACTTTTCAATACACCCATGATGTGTAATGTTCTATTTAGTGAAAGCTGTTTCACTATCCGAATCACTCTTCATACGCATGTTTACACCATACACAAGCTAGAAAAATCCACTTTGTTAAGCATACCCATTTGTGGAGTCTCTCCACCTTGTAGAGGACCAGTTCTTTTCAAGGTCCCTTCCTGTGAGCCCCCTTTCTCCACAAAACCTTCGCCCATACGGCCCTCTAAGTTTTTATGAAGTTATTTAAAAGTCACTTGGGAGATAGTTCATATTGCATTGTTCTGCCTTATGCTTCTACGCATATGCACTCTAACGACTATTTATTCGTTGAATAGCCATGCTAACGTGATCCCCTCAATGTATCTCTCCATAAACCCATCTCACCATAGAATTTCTGGTTCCTTCCCTTCACAAAGGGTTTAATAGCACTTGTTATGTATGTCCTTGGGGTGGGGAGTGAATCATCATCATTCGAGTTTCTAGACTTTAAACTGCTATGAATCGTCATCCCTAGTACATGACATTAAATTATGGCCTTTCCCCATGAAATATAAACAACCATCCCCATCTCGGACATTTTCCATTACCACTCATCTCCATGGGAGTGATATCTTCCTCACATGGAATGAGATTATCCTTCCATCGAAAGACATATATCTACAGAGGAGGGAAATCATCCTTCTATATACCCCAGCCATTCTTATAGGAGGTTTCACCCTTGCACCTCCTCTCTTCTTCTGTGTGAAAATACCCGAAGAGGGATGGGCACAGCAGACTCGATATCTCATTCCCCTCCCTTTGGTATTTATCTCTATTTAGGCCTCCATCCTAGAGTATGTCCCAATATACCTATCCATATGCCCCAAACATCTCATAATCCCTACTCTTTTCCATAAGTATGCATCGTTCGTGACATGATCGTTTGGTCTTTGTTGCCTCTTGTTTCTCACACTGAACATGAATCACATGAGCTTAGAGTAATCATCGATCATGACGCCCTTATGGGCCACCTTATTGTGTAATCCTAATTCCTCATACAACCAAAATATGTGTACTTTATTCCTTTCCCCTTTTAAATCTCGGTACAAATGATGATTTCTTATGGTTGATTCCCATCATTTATCGGTCCCGACCACTTCACCTTAGTTCATCCTCATCTTGTATGATGTTAAAATGTATGATACTTTTTTGATCATGAAGCTAAAGAATATATTTACGAACAATGTGTGTTTTGATCACTTTCTGCTAGTCAGGGTGTGTAGGAAGCATCTCTAAGGTTCAACCCCAAACACTAGTAAACTTCAGCTTCCCCCTTTTCCGGGACCCACATCCTTGTTAAGTCCCTTAGTGGAGTCATTCAAACTCTTGGGCGGTTGACAACATGTAACCCCCAGCATGGGGTTGGGTTATTGTCCTTTGCATACTCTAAGATTCCATGCCCCATCCTAAACTAAATGGACATTGATTCCCTTCTATGGGTATAAATAAGAAGCCTCCCTGAAGTTCAAACCCAAAAATATTGTTCCATCCCAGTCTCTCCATTTATCCTTTGTGTTTCGGGATGGTCATGACCCATCTGAGAGGTTCTACTTCCTCTGGGTCCCATCCATGTGTCCATTATCACGGGTCACCTCATCCGGTGTCTCATCACCCCACTGATCTATGTGGGCATTGATTCCCTACCAAAGGTATATGTAGGAAGCCTCTATGAGTTTTAATCCCAACATCACTGTCATATTCAGGTAAATTCCATCACATTCCTCTCATCCTCTTCGTTCCACCATTCATCATCCATCCCGATTCCTACATAGGCCACCACATCCTGGTGAGTTCATTCCATTCCCTTGGGAAGCTAACCAGGATTAATCCCCACCCAATCCATAACCATTAAACCAAGAATTTTCCTCTTGTGATGAGATTTTATCCATGTGTAAGCCCCATCATATCTCCGAGTTGTTTTCAGTTGTGTACACCCCGATTCATAACCTCTTCATACAATGTGGGTTTTGATCCCTTTCATATACACAAGGTATACAACAATACTCCCTTAGGATCAATTATATCTAACAGTAAACCATGGTGTTTCCTTTTTAGGGGTGTACATTCCCTAAACTACACTCAATGGTGTCTGTATCAACCTTCATGGTGTGTTATCATCCCTTTATGGTACATACCACATCGGACTCATCCTCATTGAGAATTTGGTTTCATCGTCCTGCAAACCTTCCAGATACTCTCTCTTTTGGAAGTTCCAATCTGATATATCTATATGGTATGTTCTGATCACTCTCATTCTTTCTTCTCAAGATGTTAAAACCATATCTTACCTCATGTTAAACATGAGCTGCCTGAGGTAAACCATAGTAAACACACCTTTGGTGTCACCGTCTCTGATATACGTTAAACTCTTTAAAAACCCTACATTAAACATGGTAATATTATTAAAACCATAGGGTAATGATCATGCCATACAATTCCCCACACTCAACGTGGGATTCCTTGGGCTTTAACATTCTCAAGAATCCCTATTATAATGGTATGAAACCCAGGTGGATCAGTTTTTCAGCATCCATACATGCTAGTGATGTCCAAAGATACTAATCCCATAATCAAAGGATGCTTCCCTGACATGACCCCTTAAAATTTCTAGATAGAAGTGGTGTAATTAACAAACATCCAAAATGATATGGAATTGGGGAGGAGTTTCATGAACAATGACTTAATCATTATGGGAGACCCGGAAAAGGCAATGAATTCTAAGGAGGATTCCATGGATGGATAGGCCAATATCTCATCACCTCAATCGGCCAAAGAGAAAATGTCCCTAAATAATCAATAGATGTAGCCCTTATTTAGAAACTGAGAATATAGGGAAACATCCAGTGCATCCCATCATGATGGTGTCCACCCTAGAAAAAATGTTTGAAAAAAGAATGGTGATGTCAACATGAATTATTCACCTTATAGTATATATTAGTAGAGATCATGTCATTAATAGATAATCAAGTCGTTGGATCCAGCTATCTACCTCTGGGTCCCACTAAGAAAATTTTTTATGGGAATTAAACTCACTAGAGATTAGGGCAGTTGAAATTTGGACATCCATGTCTATGACATTGTTAGTGTGGATCCTTCTTACCAATCATTTTAGATGAAATGACACTGGGGCACTAGACATTGCTTTAATCCTTTCAGTTCTAATGGTCGAGTCTTCCTGCTTTAAAGGACCTAAGATTCTATGTCAGGAATCTGATTACCACCCACCCACTGACATTGTGGATGGGGAAACACCAACACATCAATCCTGTGTTGCTCCATATCTTCTACGACAGCCTCCACATCCATGGTTCTTGGGTGCCCACACCCTACCTCACAATCTAAACTCATTTAGAGGATGGTGATCAACACCGACATCTGACGGTATGATGGGGAATGTATTATCCCAAATTGGGAAACTAAATTTAAATACCTAGAGGCTTTCTCCGCACAATGTCTCCCTTTCCCCCCAACATCCATGTAGGGATCCACTACTCCCCACTCAAACCTAAAACTATTCTGTGAGTCTCTCCCCAGAACTCTATGACAACTCGCACCCTTATGCCAATAAGGTAAGGGATGTTCGGGCCAACCAAGTAGTGATCTCATCCTGGGGGGGCACCAAGGAGGTCTCCCACCAGGTCGTGGAGGCACCACTACTAGGTCCTATTGGATGTGAATTAGGTGAGGTAAACACCTCCAACAGTGGCCCTAGTACGATTAACTAGAAGCCAACGTCAGGTGAATGCTGAGAAGGACGCCCTCCAGGGGGCATCACCTTCAACGGCTACAGTGTCACGAGCCCCTACAGATGCATAATATCAATTCCCCATTTATACGGAATAAGGAAAATTATATACCCGACCCATATCAAAGCCCTAACAGCCACATAGGCATCTTGGGATGACTCTCTTGGTCGTCGAAACAGGTAGTACCCATCAGGGGATGACCTGTGGAGATGTCATCCATCACGAAGGTCCTCCTCATGCCACCATAAATTAGAGAAAATTCACTCACTGTTCTCATGATTTGAATGGTGGCCCTCCCCATTCCACCATTAGATCGGGTGAAGGCCCTCAACACCGCATTAACATCCTCCATGGTGGGTTTATTTCGCACTGGTGATCCCAGGTATGGAGTCATTCCTCATCTTGTAGGTTTTTTATGAAAATATCTTCCTTCCATTGTCATCCATCATCATGGATTTCTTTCCCATGTTCTTACCATAACAGATGAAGGTCCCCCCATCCTGAAAATGATACAAACAGAAGCCTATCCCACTTCTTTGTCATCCAATGGAGAGGTCTTCCCCGTAATCAGCATGACCGGAATGAAGGACCCCCTCGTACCATCACTACCAAGGGTAAATACATGGAAGAACTTCCTAGGCTCCCATAATCTCCAAAGAAGGTCCTACCCACTCTAAAAATTCCCATGGAGTTTCCCCCACTTTCCACCCAGTGGACATGGATGCCCTCCCTATGATCCATTTAACATTTTTTTGTCTTCCCCTCACACCCCAACTCACCCAAGAGGGAGTCCTCTCGACCCTAGTACTAGTTTGGCTGAAGGTCCTCCTCATATTGAAAACCTAACCTATACAGAAGAACCATCCCGGGGCAGGAGGGTGGGTCACCACCACCAAAAGAAGAATAGTGATATTTTTCAGACCCCGATTAAACCTGTCTGCTTTTCAAACTCTAAGGCAGAGTTCAATTCGATGATGGAACCCTCACCCTGATCCACTTTGTCGATAGCCGAGGTAAAAACATGGCATATACTCCTCATCAATTCAAAAAGATAGGTCCACTAGATCCCTATCTCTGATCATAGACACATCTAGTTGGATGAATATTTGGCCTCTTTCCAGGGTCTGGTTGAGCGATCCTCCCTATCGCCAACAAGATCATTCTATACCTCAACCAGATATCATATGGAGTAATTTGAGGAAACAATAGAGGGCATGTAACAACGAGACCCACCGTCACTAATCACATCCAATGCATGAGATGTTGTGGTTAGTAGTTCTTTTTAATGGGAGGTGGTGGCTCAGTCATTGAATTCTTTGGAGGACACCCCATGATGCAACGACTTATTAACTCTCACTCAGTACTCTCCATCAGTCAGTCTACCATCTCAACAATCAACTTCAGTTCCATTACTAGTCCCTCAACTTCCCCTAGTTGATGAGTGGGGAAACCGGTGGCCAGATCCCTTGTCTGAGTAGAGCAGCTTGTGGGACATCCTTGAAGTAGACTACTTCCCAGAGATTCTATGTCCAGTTGCTACCACAAACTTCAGTACACCTGAATCTCTTACCCTAGAGGATGTCATGTGCTTCAGCCAAACTCTTTGGAAAAAACACATCTATATTCATCATTGATAGGTAAATTACCCCAAGTTCCAGGAGCACATTGACAACATCATCCAGCACTTTCGCATGGTCGACTTGGCTGTTCTCTTCATGGATCAGCACCTTGAGTCGCCCGATCATCATCAGACCCTCCAGTAATGATGCGTCCATAGATTTACAGTGCTCTATATAATTATTAAAGAGGCTTCCCCCCCATATCCACAAACATGGTTGGAGGTAGTATGATACCCTTCATTTTAGTCATATCTAGAACTAGCCCGACTAGCCAGATGATATTGAGGATATTCTTTTACTTGCGGTCACAATTAACATGGTCAACCTATCAAAGGAAGAGATTTAACTAGGTCTCCTTGAAGAGAACTCACCCCCTAGGGTGGTTCCACACCTATTGAATCCTTTGGGCTGAGTTACTCACCAGAAAAACAAATTACTAGGCCTTCCTACACTTTTCAAGTCATTATCCCAAGGTCGTAATGCCAATATGGGTAGAGAGTACGATATGACCAATAAACACTTTGATCTATCTATCTCAATGAAAAAGACGGAATATGACCCCAAAAAGTTTAACGACCCAATTTTTTATAAATGGAAATTCCTTTCTTATAAATATGTCATATAATCACATGAAATCACAACCTAAAGAACTAAAAATTTCTATGTGGCCATTAAACATAATTTTGACACTTCTATTTTATGAATTTTTAAAATTGGACATACACTGTAGTGATCAGTAAGATGGTTGGAGTCTGATAAGACAAACATAATTTTTGGTGAATAGTAACCTACCCAAATGAATAGTAACCTACCCTTATGAATAGTAATATGACCCTAATGATTATTAAATCTTCTAAAAGAATTGTAACCATGGTCTCAAAAGATTATATAAAATTTAGGCATCCAAGAATTGATAATATGACCATAGTAAAAGAATTTTTATTTTTTAGGTTAAAAATAATTAATTACAATTTATTAATTAATTTAAAATAAAATATATTTTCCTCAAAAGTTTCTATAAAATATAAATTTTATTTCTTCATGTTTTAAGATAATTTTATAATACCATGTGTAATATTTAAAACTATTATAAAATCGATTATAGTTTTAAACTCTGTATTTTTTAAGTAAATTTTGATTTTTATTAAATATTAATGTAATTATAATTAGAATATTATATTTAAAAAAGTGAGTTCATTTTTTAATTCTACACATAAAAAATTATTAGGGTGAATTTTTGATATTTTTCTAAAATACAGGAATTTTTTATGAATAGTAAAATACGATAATTCAAAATAAATCATAAAACATGAATTTCTGCATCAGCTTTGAGTCATGGATTATGTTCATTTACATTGGTTCAAACTCAAATTCACATATTACTATTTGCTTCACATGAATTACTACTATTTCTTTTATTATGGAAAAAGAGTAAATCATTATTAAAATATTAAGAAAACCTACCTCCCCTCCACTATGAAAACAACCCAAGATCCTCTCTTCTCTTCATTCCTCTAAAGCCTTTTTCCTTCCCTAAATTATATCAAAATCTATCTCCAAGATCCTTTCACACGTCCATCATCCCTTGGTTTCATTAAAATAAAAAATACTCTCCCTTTTATGGGTTCTGAAAAGAGATAAACTCAAGAGGTAAATTCGTCTTTTCGAATATTTTATTTTTATTCTTGTTCTTTTCTTTTTTTCCTCACCTTCCATCACCCAAATGGTATGATAACTACAGTAATATACATTTTCTGGAATTTTTTAATGCTAATTTTATAATTCATTATCATCTCTCCTTTCCCCTTTATTTATACAAAAGAAACAAAAACATCTTCTGAGATGTGTTAATTTATCACATTAAAGGGTGGTGGTTTACCAATTTCTAATAAAATATTATATGCTATTAATGAAACTATTTTTATGGTTGAAATAGACTATAAAGTATTTATTTTATCTTATTTGTTTTTCTGGAATCCTTTTGCACACATAATGTAAAATTATAATACAAAACAAGTTAATTATGAAGAAAATCACCAAGTTATTCTAAGCCTTTAACATTACTATTTTATATAACCATTCACCTTCACTCCAAAAAAAATGAATTTTTCAACTATGTAACCTTCTGTATATTCAATAATAAAATATAACTTCAATTACAGACAACCACCTTCATCATACATGTGTGTCCAAACAGAAATATAAGTGAATCGGTCATTAAAAGAAACGAAAGAAATGAACCCAAACAATGAAATTAAACCTCATATCCCATCAAAATGGTTATCAATGAACTCAAAATGTTTATAATAGATAATTTACATGTAAAAATTATTATTTAATTGTTAATTAATGATCCTAATTTTATTATTCATGTCATTAATATCAAGTGGAGAACTCCAATGGACTTAAGGTAAGGGATCATCTCTATTTCACTTTTATTTAAGAATGTCATAAATGTTATGCCATTTTCTGTGTTGTTCCTAATGATGGGGTATGATTGTTCACATATAACATACTTACCTCATTATATATAAGTGATGATAAACCCATTTTATTTTCATTAATCCCTCTTATGTACACTTGATACCAAGGTGATAATCTGTACGAAATTCTACCTGAACCTCCTTTATTCCTACGGGTTTCCTTTTCTTTATTTTTACCAAAGTGAATTTATATTATATTTTTATTTGAATATTATAAATGTTTTTTTAATTTACCAAATTCATTTATCATTACCCTTTTATCATTCTCTTTTTGTTATATTCATGTTTTAAGTGATTCTCTCATTAAGACTTCCAGATAAGAAAACTTGTTTTAACGGAACATCTGAATTCCTAACTGATTTCAAGTGCACTATATATTTTATTTCAAGTCACCATTGCCTTTATAAAATCATTATTTCTATAATGGAAACATTCTTGGTTCAATTATGGTTGTATATAAATTATTTTCCATTTAATGATTTAATGTCTCAATCGTATTTTCCTTAAAACCGCATAAAAATGTTTTGATGTAAAAATTTATTAAATACTTTTATTATAGGATGTCACTTCAACTTGACATCAAAAACCATGATACATGCATATTTTTGTTTATGAATATCCATGTATTTTTTAGTTCCTTTCATTCATGGACACTCTTATGATACACACATTTGTTATGCTTTATGACATGATTGTGGTACCCAAATATTTCAATGGGTAACCCTTATATTTATGTAAGATTGAATATGTATTATTATTTATGTGGAAAACATATTCATGAAATGTTATGATGGGTGCACCCAGATGGTGCTCCAACTCATTTTGTAAATTTGAGTATCATTAGATTCTATGTGTGATTGTCTTAGCAGTTATCCTTGGCTTGTGATACCTTGTGTGACAGTCTTGGAGGTTAGTCATAGCTTGTGCTACCATGTGAAGTAGTCTTGGTAGATAGCCTTGACTTGTGCTAAAGTCATGATTTATGTTTCTTACACATTATTATGATTCCATGTTTATATGTTATTATTTTATATTTTATATTCCATTATATACCCAATATTCCATGAGAATAGAAATTATGATCCTTATATTTTATTATGATGTATAATTATGCATAAAATCATGTAATTTCACATGTAAAATGAGAGGGTTGCTATAGTTGGTATCAGAGGATAGTCTAGATATTTTTAGATAATAGGAATCGAGCACTTTATAAATAACCTTAAGTGTGATACTAAGTATAAGAAAACATACATAAATTTTGGTAAGTATAGAGTATGTGGTTATCAAGAAATTACATCCCTATCTGGATAAAAACATGTATTGGTGGCTCTATCACAAATTATTATAGGGGAAAAACCTGAAAACACCACATTGAGCTATACTCGAATGGGAATTTGTGCATAACAATGGGCCCTACAGAACTCTTAGTTTGACACTCTTGGGGATATGATCTGGTAAATTTAAGATCTATGTAAAAACCATTATTAATGGAATTAAAAAAATTCCCAAAATAATTTATGCTAAGAAATATATCGAAGATAACATAGATTGAATCATTTGGAATCACAAGTTAGGATATACATCAATTTTACAAGTTTATCCTCTTATTTTAAAAGTTTTTTATTCTTAAATGATAAGTATTCAACACCCCTAATTGTACAATGTTTTTCTTAGTTAATGGGGTAAAATAGAAGAAAACATGCCAATAATCAATGTGATAGGGAATGTGAAGATTTCCCTAATTCTTTGTCTGGTATGATGGGAACAGGTGCTCAAAACATCATGAGAGTACTTAATCATCTTTCTCACGTTAAGAATAATTACTTGAATCATGTAGAACACCCTACTCCTCCATGGAAAGAGAAATATGTCGTTTAATCACTCAGGATGAAAAGGCATCCCATGTTTAGTGGATCTTCAGATCCCCTCCTCACAGAACAGTGGATTAACTCTATTGAAAAGATATTTCTTGTCCTCTAGTGCTCAGAATAAGAGAATGTTATGCTGGTGATCTATCATTTATATTGGGAAGCTGATCAATGGTTGAAACTGATCAATAATACGAATCCCCCTAAAGAAATGGATTTCATGGTTTTTGAGGAATTTAATAGAATGTTTTTCAATAAATATTTCCCTTGAATCCTCCATCTCATGATAGAAAAGAGAGTTCTTCAAACTCAAGTAGAAGGAAGATGAAACCACCATGGTGTATGAAGCAAACTTCACAAGGCTTTCAAGGTACGCCTATGGAATTGTCTTAAACACTGAATTAAATGTAAATCACTTATTTAAAGGATTAATGCCAATTATATGAAAAGAATTAGAGATTCGGGACTTTGACAGTTATGAGGAGATTGTCTATTGTGACCTCATGAATGAAATGGAAATTAGAGACTCTCACTGGTATTGTAGGGATGGTGACAAGAGAAGAAAAATGGAATCTAATTTGGGCAGTTCTATAAATAAATTCCACGATGGAATTCATCTTGACCATCCCATGTGTAAAAATTGTAGGAAGAAACATCATGGGTACTATCTAAATGGAACCATGAATTACTTAAAATGTGGAAAGTTAGGAAATCCTAATTAAAAATGAAGAAGGGATATAAAGAATCATGCTAATGTGAAAGAAGAAAGGATGGTTCATATCAACAAACAGCTTTTAGTTCAGTGTCACAACAGCAAGGGGAATGGGAATTGTGCTAAAAATTTCTCTAAGTTGAGGATGGTCGGAGGAAATGAACAAAAAATCTCCCAGGAAACAAGGAAGGGATTATGATATCCCTACACTTTATGTGGATCTAGAAAATTATATGGTGACAAGTATGCAAGTTATTCATTCAATAATATTGAACATACCATTTGATTCTAGTTCTAGGCATTCTCTAATATCATGCAAGTTTAGTAAAACTATTCAACTACCACCTCAAAATATGATGATAACTTATCTGGGAGAATAGGGAGTGGGAAAATTATTTCATACATGCTTTATAACTCCTCCCCAGTTAATTTTTGTGGACTAAACCTCCTAGAAATTCTTTTTAGACTTCCTTTACTAGAGTTAGATTCTATATTGTGCATAGATTGGATATATTTATACAAAGCAAACAACAACTGTCAGGAAAGGGAGATCACTCTTCACATCATGAAGCATCCTCCAATTCATCAAAATTGTATTGATGAAGTTGAATCTCGTTTCTAATCAATGTGTCATGTGTGGATATTAATTCATTATGAGCAAGAATTTCTAGTTCAAATGATTGAGAAAAAGGAGAGAATCATGCTTGATGACATCCACATCATGATGGATTACACTAATGTATTTCCTAAAGTGTTTCCTAATCATCCACTAGATAAAGATTTTTATTTATCAATTGAAATTATTCCTGGATTTCTACCTATATCAAAGAAACCTTCTATAATGGCCATTGTAGAGATGTAATAGATGAATAACCAGTTACAGATAAATTTGGATAAGGGATTTATATGCCTGAGTTCTTCACTAAGGGTAGCGCTAGTCCCCTTGGTCAAAAATATTGATGGATAAATTCACTTATTAATTGATTATCATTATCTCAATAAAATCAGGATAAATAAAATGTATCATCCATGAATAAATAACTTGTTTGATTTGCTTTGTGGGGCCACTTATTTTTCTAAGGTGGACCTTCGGTCCGGATATCACCATTTAATGGTGAGGAAGGAAGATATTCCAAAAGACTCCCTTTCAAACACTTTATGAACACTATGAGTTCCTAACGATTCCATTTGGACTAAATAGTGGTCCAGAAATTTTCATGGATTTAATTAATAGAGTCTATTGGTATTACGACATCAAATTTGTGGCAGTCATTATCGATGATATTTTGAGATACTCCAAGAGCAAGGAGAAACATTAGGAGCATATGAATACAGTGATAAAGAATTTTCTAATGTATAAGTTGTATGTAATGTATATTAAATGTGATTTTTGGATATAAGAAGTATCATTCTTGGTGCATGTTAACACTAATAAAGGGACATATATTGTCCCTTCTAAGACAATGGCAATTGAAAAGTGTCCCAGGCCAACATTTATAACCGAGATCTGTAGATTTATAGGTATATCATGGTATTGTCGATGATTTGTGAAGAACTTTTCACGATATTCATACCAAATGACCAATCTGAAATGGATGCGAGTGAAGTTTGTTTGGAATCAAGAACGTACAGATTATTTTATGGAGTTAAATTGAGGCTAATAACCATGTCGGTACTCACACTGCTTACAAGTGGACAAATCTTTGTGGTGTACATTGATTCTTCAAAAAAGGGATTAGTTTATAAGATGATTTAAATTGATAAAGTGATAGCCTAAAGCTCAAGGAAACTGAAAAACCTTTAGAAAAACAATCCTATGGAAGATCTATAGTCGGTAGACGTGATCTTTGTGTTAAAAATCTGGCGACATTATCTCTATGGGTAGAATTCTGAGATATATATTGATCACAAGAGTCTCAAACATATATTAACATATAAATATCTTAATATGTTCTAGAGAAGATGGATATAACTCATCCAGTATTGTGACTGCTCAAACCACTACCATCCCGGTAAGGTAAACAATGTGGTAGATTCTCTAAACATAAAGCATCCTGCATCTTTATGAATGATGAGAATTGAAAAGGTTCTGATCTGCATAGATTTTTAGAGTATGGACATTGAGATAATTAATGGATTAGTATCATAAATCTTTTCTCAAATGATCGCTCAAACATCCCTCTTGGAGAAATTAAAGGATGCTCAAAGAAAAGATATAGAGATTCTGAAAAGGGTGGAATCCATTAAAAATGGGAAATATTCTAAGTTCATGATTGATGAGGATGGGGTTTCAAGATTTGTGTTGTGATTATGTGTACCATCCAATCCTGATATAAAGAAGTACATTCTGAATGATGCACATAAATTGACCTTCTCTATCCACTTAGGGAACACAATGTTGTATCGAGATTTCCGAGAGAACTATTGGTGGGAAAAAATGAAGAAGGGGATTACTGAGTAGAAATCAAAGTGTCCGGTATGTCAACAAGTAGAGTCTAAAAGAAAGAAGTATAAGGGTATTATGCAACAACTACCCATAATAATATGGATGTGGGATAACATCACCATGGAATCTTTCACTGAAATTCCAAGGAAATCCAGAGGAAAGAATGCTATATAGGTCATTGTGGACCGTTTTACAAAGATATCTCACTTTTTCCTGATTTTATAGAACATAAAATTTTATCACCTACCATGGATATATATCAATGAAGTGGTAAGGCTACATGTAGTACCACTATATAATGTATCTAATCTATATTCTATATTCACCTCGATGTTCTGGAAAATACTCTAACATGCTATAAGAAAAGAACTGAACTTTAGTATGGCCCATAATCCCCAAACTGATGTCCAATCTATGTGAAATATTCAAACACATGATGATATATTGAGAGAAAGTTCTATGGACTTCAATGGAGGTTGGGACCATCATATTCCTCTGGTTTAATTCTCCTACAATAATAGTTTCTACTCGAGTATCTAAATAGAACAATACAAATCCCTTTATGGTAAAAGGAGCATAACATTGGCATGTTGGGATGAAGACGGTGAGTGTATACTGTAAGGACATGAAATGGTCAAATAAATGATGGACAAGGTGAAATCCATTCATGAACACATCAAGGTAGCCCAAAGTTGATAGAAGCGTTAAGAAAACAATCATCGACAATACCTTGAGTTCAATGTTAGATACATGGTATTTCTACACATATCTTCATGGAAGAAGATCATGGGGTTTTGGAATAACGTAAAGCTATGTCCCAGGAACATCGGCCCCATCGATATTATTGATCGAGTTAGAGTTGTGGCATATCGACTAGCACTTCTACCTACCATTTCCAATGTACACGATGTCTTTCATTTATCCCTCTTAAAGAAGTACAAACCATATCTTTCACATGTACTCTCTTTAGATGTGGTATAGTTGGAGGGTGATCTTTCTTAAGAGAATCCAGTAACAATCATAGATCACAGAGATACAGATCTATGCAACAAGACTACTCACCTTGACAATGTACTGTGGTGGAACCATAAGTACGAAGAGGCAACATGGAAACTAGAGGAGGAAATGAAGGAAAATTATCTGCACCTATTTTTGGATTAGAATGTAAAACTAAATTTTTAGGGTGAAATTTCATAATGGGGGAATAATGTAACGACCCAATGTTTTATCAATGGAAATTAATTTCTTATAAATATGTCATTTAATCACATGAAATCACAAAACAATGAACTATTAAGTACTATGTGTCCTTTAAATATAATTTTGACACTTCTTTGTTTTTAATTTCAAAAATCTAACATACACGGTTACAATAAATATGATATTTTCAGTTTGATAAGTCAAATTGAATTTTTGGTGAATAGAAACATACCCTTATTAATAGTAACCTACCCTTATGAATAATAATATAACCCTTATATATATTAAATCATCAAAAAGAATAGTAACCTCTCCCATTAATGTATAAATAAAATTTAGTCATCTTACAAGGGATAATATGAACATAGTAAAAGTATTAATATTTTTCTAAGTTATAAATAATTAATTATAGTTTATTAATTAATTTAAAATAAAATATATTTTCCTAAAAAGTGTTCCTAAATATTCAATTTTATGTCTTCCTGTTTTAGGATTGTTTTATAAGACCTTATGTAATTTTTAAAATCATTATAAAATCATTTATAGTTTTAAAATAATTATTTTTCAAGTAAATTATGATTTTAATTAAACATTTATATAATCATATTTATAAAATTATTTTTGTAAAATTGATTTTATTTTTTATTCTACACATCAAAAAATAGTTAGGGTGAATTTTGGTGATTTTTCTAAAATACTAAATTTTCTTGATAAATAGTAAAATACAGTAATTCCATATATATGCTAAAACCTAAATTTTTGAATCATGATTGAGTCATGGAGGATTTAAATTCCCATTGGCTCAAACTCACATGTACATATTACTCTATTTTGTCACAAGAATAATTAATATTTTTTTGTATTATGGAAAAATATTAAACTAATGTTTAAAATATTAGGAAAACCCTTCTCCTCTCCACTATAAAAAAACACCAACACTACCCTCTTCTCTTCACTCCACTCAAAACATGTAAATTCCCTAAATGCATCCCAAATATCTCCCTAATATCCATCCTCGCATCCAAAATCCCTTGGTCTCTTCAACTGAAAAAATCATCTCCCTTTAAGAGGTTCTCAATGGAGATAAACTCAAGAGGTAAATTTCTCTTTCTGATTGTTTTATTTTCTTTCAGGTATTGTTCTTTTCTTTTTTCATTCCTCACCTACCTTCACCCAAATGGTATGATAACTCCAAAACATAAAAATAGTGGAAATTTTAATTCTAATGGTATAATTCATTATCATATCCTCTTTCCCCTTCTTTTATATGAAAGTAACGAAAACACAATTTGATATGTGTTAATTTGTCACATTCAAGGGTGAAAGATTATCAATTTCTGTTTCCATATTCCATTATGGTCATGAAACCATTTTTATGGTTGATAAAAAATATTAAATATTTATTTAATCTTATGTGTTATTCAGGAATTATTTTTCACACTTGATGTAAAATAATAACACAAAACAAGTTAATTATGACCAAAATCACCATGTTTATCCCAGCGTTTAACATTAATGTTTTATATAATGATTCTCCTTAACCCCAAATATCCAAATGAATTTTACAATCATGAAACCTTCTAAATTTTGAATAATAAAATATAACTTCAAATATGGAAAAACATCTTCATCATACATGTGTGTTCGAACATGAATATAAGTTAACTAATCATTAAACTCAAGGAAACAAACAAACCCAAACATAGAAATTTAAAATCATTACCAATAAATAAGGTTACGAATAAACATAAAGAGGTTATAATAAATAATTTAAATTTAAAATAGGTTAATGAATTATTATTTAATTAACCTAATTATGTTATTCAGGTCATTATTATCAAGTGGAGAACACCATCAGACTTAAGCCATGGGAACATCTCTATTTCACTTTTATTCAAAAATTTATTATATGTTATTATCTTTTATGTGTAGTTCCAAATGATGGTGTATGATTTCAAACCTACTGATACTTCCCTAATGATGTATATGTGATGTGAATCACCTTTATTTCTCATTAATCCCACTTATGTGCACCTGATACCATACAGATAATCCGTAAAGAAATCTACTCGAACATCCTTTATTCTTTCAAGTTGCCTTATCTTTATCTTTACAAAAGAGATGTTATCTTATGTTTTCATGTGAATAATATAAATATTTTTTAGATGTACCAAATTCATTTATCAAGACCATTTAATCATTCTATTTCTAGGATATACATGTTTTATGTAATTCTCTCTTTAATACTTCTCGATAAGCAAACCTCTTTTGGGGGAACATCACAAATTTGTACCTTATTTCATGTTCACTCTATCTTCTGTTTAAGTAACCATTGAATTTATAAAATAAGTATTCTTATTATGAAAACATTCTTGGTTCACTTCTGGTTATATATTAAATATTTTCCCCTTTTTATTTGTAACACACTATAGTATTTTCCATAAAACCGCTCATAAATATTTTAATGCTAAAATTTCATAAATAATATTCTTACATGATGTCACTTATACATGAAATAACATAAAATTATAAATTCCTATATTACCTTATGATATTCCATGTATATGTTAGTTCCTTTATTTCATGTACACTTTTATTATACGCCCATTTTTATGCTCTATGACATGATTGGGGTACCCGATTCTTTTCATGGGAAACCCTTATGTTTATGTCAGATATATTATGTAAGATTATTTTTGGGGAAAAATATTCATTAAAATTTATGATGGTGCTCCAAGATAGCACTCCATTTCATTGGGTAATGTTGATTCTCATGATATGTTATGTATGACGGTTTTCACGGTTAGCCTTGACTTGTGATACCATGTGTAATAGTCTTGGCCGTCAGCATTGGCTTGTGCTACCATGTGAAACAGTCATGGTAGTTATCCTTGACTCATAATAATTTCCTGTTTTATATTACTGACACATTTTTATGATTCCATGTTTACATGATTCTAGTTTCATATGTTATGATTCCATATGTTTCATGGCTTTTTATATCATCATGTCATACATTTTCTCCTCTCTGCTAATGCATTGTAATTATGGTTATTCCCTTAATGGGATTTTTTCTCATCACTATATTCATGTTATACCCAGGTTAACCTATATAGATATATGGGTGAAATGGAAGATAGAAGTTCATTATAGAGATTGAATAAAAAGTTGTTTTCTGTAATATTTGATTATATACTTATTCTTACTAGACACTAGAATTTATGATCCTGGGCTAGTACTCTGATGTGTAATTATTCATAAATTCATGGAATGTAATATTTAAAAGTCTTGGGTCACTATCAAAAGTTTTTGTTTCATCAAAAACTTGAAGAAAACAAAAATATGGTCAATGAACTTCCCATTGAACGTGTTGCGGAAGGACTACCATACAACGATAATCCTTAATCAGTGTAATAGGGTTAGGTACAACCTCTCCCAAGCATGTTTCTTCTAGGTGACCTTGACCGTCATGTCAGTATAGATAGGGTAGAGGCTATATTTCTTGGAATTTTAGAATGATATGAATCACCAAATCCACCCGAGCTACATGATAACCCTCCTGATGACCCAGCTCTAGTTCCCCTGACCGCTCCATAAGTCATTCCACCGGAAGTCACACAGGTCATTCCACTAGCCGCTCCATAAGCCATTGGGAATAATTATCATGTTGAGGAAAATTAAAATGCACTAGTGATCAGAGATCCCCATCAAGACAGGAATCCCTACAAATATGATCCAATGGCTATTCTCATTGCTCACCTTGAGGCTTTGGAAACATGAAAAGTGGTGATCTAGCCTAATGGTAATCCCTATCAGGAATGGGTGGAAGATATTCTAACACCCCAGGGTTTCAAAAACCCTAAATTCCCCCCCTTTCAAGGTGAGGACCTATGCTGGGAACCCCAACACAGTAGGAGGCCTCCAAGATTTGATGTTTCATTCCAAAATTGGAATGGTATGCATTTATTTTGTATAACCAGATACCCATTGGATCAGTAGCCCTTTGGGAGGAACTTCATAGGTGGTTTATTTACTATTTCAGTTCCACCACCCTGAAGATGGGTATAGTATTCCTCTTCAATTTCAATAAGAGTCCTGATAATTGCGTTACTGACTTTGTTTCCATGTGGAAAGGCCTCACATACTGCATTAATATTCCTCTGATTCGGGAACAAATACTAAAAACGTGTGTGTGGAATGTCAAAATTAAATTGGTACCTTATATAATCACTCATAACTACCTAGGGGGATTTTTGGTATTTCTCTGAAAAATCCCATCAGCTAGAGGAATCCTTGTAGCATGCCAAACAGGAACATCCATTGCCTCCTATGGTTCCTGTGAGAAGACCCTCTAAAGTTGAGTCTGTGATGGTAGAACATATAGTGGCGCCTAAGTATCTACAGTTTTTACTAATTGAACCACCCCCATAGCCATTCTAAGGACCACTACCTCAGGCCCAGCCTCCATCATAGTAGTGCCCACCTAAGAATCGGTAGGTGCCCCCGCGTAACTGTACACTACCACCTAGGAGAGATAATGAGGTTCTACCTCTTTGACAGGCTCGTTAATCCTATCCTCAAGTCATGAATCTTAAATACCCCTTTTTGGATAGAAAGAACCAGATCTACTCATTTAATGATACTCTGGTATCTAGTTATTTTAGAAGTTCCTTGGATCAGGGAATCCTACTCCTTCCAGAATATAGGAGGCCCGAAGAGGCGGATCTCACTAATTACCCCAATTATTTCCCCTATAAAAGCTTTATTGGGAACACCATAAATTAGTTCTATGTGAATAAATAATAGCTATAATACCAGGCCTATTACAACATAGTCAAGTTAGGTCCAACCCCAGTATAGGTGGAATGTTTGTTCATAAAGAATGACAGAAATGGTGATAGTGAAGAGAAATGGAAATAGGTTCTTAACTACGGATCTGAAAAATAAGACAATCAAATGGCCCAAAAGGTAGTAGCATCTTCCCATGGTATTATCCATGAACATTTAAACCAACCAGAGCCTTCAAGATTAACCAAATTACCTGCATCTGATTCTTCTGCATCAATATCTCAGCCATACTCTTCCAAGAAGGGGAATCATCGATGAAACAAGGGAAGGAAAATCCCCCCACTGATTCCATTTTAATCTCGTACTCTCAGTGATTTCATGACACTGGAGATAGTGAATACCCATAGAATCCTCCAAATGATGAATAATTATCCCAGAATTTATCAAGGGTATTCATTTGTTAACACCATGGGGCTCATAAACCCATACATGGTTCCCAATGATGAAGAGAACCATGTTGTTCCTCCCAACATTCTCGATCCTCACCAGCTTCAATAGAGTCGTGGTTATCTGAGGAACTATAAAGAATTGGTCAGTGCTTCTATTCAAGAATTTCATTCCAATAATACCAGACAACAAGCCCAATGTAGATTTCAGTATGTGTAGTCTTCTCATCTCGCTTCCTCATATCCACCACCATCGTTGTTTGTACTACAGGATTAGGTGGAACCACAAAGATTATGCTACAATATTCCATGTTCTTTTCTGGATCATCCTTATTCATCTATCCCTCAGCCATTAATCACTCCACACTATTCAAGAAGTGAGAAACGGGACATTCATAGTAACAGTCATCCATCTGTTCAACCAGTAGGGCCCTTCCTACCACTTACCATGGAGCGAACTCATGTCAGAAGAAGTTCACTACTAGAACTAGAGAATTATGTTATTAAGATTATTTTCACCATTCCTGAAAATCTCTCTTTCAATGATTCTATTATTCTATTAGAATATATTTTTCTAGCCCTTGGTGAGAATTTATGAAGCCCCCTCAAGTTTGAGATAAAAGTAGCAGGCTCAGAATCCTTCCTTGTTGAGTAAGGCTATCATGCGGAATGTTAGGACATTATCTATTTCTTTGAATAAGTTTAAGTTTATCCCATAAAGGGGAACATATTCCCATTGTACATCACTATCCATTTCAATATCATGGAGTTTCGTCCCAGTATTCTTGACACGGGATCTAGGATCATCCTTATCTTGACTCGAACACTTCGTAACATGGGACTTCTCGAAGCTTATCTAATTCTCTCTGACCTAAAAAATTCAAGGTTATGATTGGAATGAATATACACCAGTTTTAATGATACTCATAATGAACTAGTTTTTTGTACATGTAGCTAGCACCATGTTCATGGTCGTCTCATAATACACCGCTTACAACACGTTGATGGGTAGTCCATGGCCCGCCTGCACAAGGCAGTCACTTATTCATATAACCAATGCCTTTAATACTCCCTAAATGGTTGAGTAGGTTTAGACCAAGGGGATGTGACTCCCTTCACCTCTGGTGAATCCTTCTATATGGTTGTTGACTATTACAAGAGAATAGACTAGAAAATTCAGGATAATGAGGTTAAACATGCTATAGTTGTGACCTACCCATAGACAGACTTAAATGACGCCTACATTTTCTCAATCTACCAAATAAAGGCCCTGATCATGGAAATGGGACAATGTTTTTTCATCTCTGGAATGAACAAGAAGCATATTATGATGTATATAAAATTAAAAAAGATCACTTATTACTCCTTTACAAATCAGGCTTGGGTGATCCCAAAGCCCCCTGCTCCCAAAAGGTATCAGGATGTACTCCCCATGACAAAAACAATAATTCATACATGCTTGTTTCACCAGCCTGGTATAAACTGGATCAAGATGACTCACCACTATTTCTTTGGTATCATCAAACATGGCCCCTTATGTCGATGACCAGGTGGGATCGGGTCGAAAACTTTTTTCATCATGGTTTCAGTAGATCATGAGTCCCTCGATGAGGTTCCCACCACCGCCCAAGCTCGTTCTAGTGTATATTAAGTGTCTATAGATTTTGAAGGATCTCCACATACCGATGATTTGTCCTCTAGGGATGATGATGAGGATTCGGAGGATTCTCCTCCATCATTCTAAGAGGTTGTCTCCACTATAATCAATGAATTAGTACACGTGACCCTTATTGAATAGATGGATCAAAAACCAATGTTGATCAGTTCCAATATGCTTCTTGAAGTGAAATACTGATAGATGTCTTTCATTAAGAATCGTCGTGATTTACTCTCTTAGAGTTATTATGAGATTCTAGGGTAAGATCCTCATGTCACCATCCATCGTCTCGGTCTTCCAGAAAATCATTATGGGTTCCAACAACATCCTAAAAATGTGAACTCATATCATGGTTCCATGGTCGAGATTGAGGTTGATAAGCTCCTCAAATACAAGTTCATCAATGAGGTCTTGTACTCCAAATTTTTATCTAATATTGTTCCTTTCAGAAAGAATAATGGACAAATCAGGGTCTACATTGATTTTTAGGATCTCAAATGTCTCTACCTGAAGGATGACATTACCCTTTCTATAACGAAACTGTTGGTTTACACTACTACTGGGATTTAGGCACTCCCTTCATGGATGGGTATTCCAGGAATAATCAAATACGAATGTACATAGATGATAAAGAGTCTAACATTTTCAAGGCACCACAAGTAATTTTTTCTACCATGTAATTCCTTTCAGTCTAAAAAATGTAGGTTCTACCTACAAGCGTGAAATGCACCGCATATTCAAGTAGATCCTATGAGAATTTTTGGAATGATACATGGATGATTTGGTAGTCAAATATCGCCATCATCAAAACCATCTCAAGGGTCTTGAGAAAGTGTTTGGATTTCTCCATTCCCACCATCTAAAGATGAACCCCTTGATGTGTTCCTTCAGAGTCACCTATGGAAATTTTTTTGGCTCTCTTGTCATATATAGAGGAATTGAGAATGATTCAAAAAAGGTCAAGTCCATTTTCCATATGTATCCTATGATAAAAATTTGGGAGCTGTGAGGCCTTCAATGCCACATGGCCTACATACGCCAATTCAATGCCAATCTGTATAGATAGTGTAATCCCGTTTATTGGCTTGTGAATAAAGGATCCAATTATTAGTGGGATGAGGATTCTCAGATATCTTTTGAGGAAATCATGAAGTACCTACTATGGCCTCCATTTTTTATGTCACCCATTTCTGGAAATCCACTAGTAATTTATATGTATACTCATGAATGATCATCCAACACCCTTCTCTCCTTGAAGAATAATGAGGGAATAGAAACATTTGATACTATTTATGCCACATGATCATTGATGCGAAGACCATATACTATTATATCAAGAAGATCTACATGGATTTAGTATTCTTAGTGTGGAAATTATGACATTACTTATAGCACTATGAGAAATAGTTCATGTCCTGAGTGGATCTACTAATGTAAATTCTGTACCACCCCCTATTTATGGGATCCAGCATTTTTATTACATAACTTTTCATGAAATTTTACAAACAGATGATCATTAAAGTCTATTGTCTTGTAAATCAATAACATAATAAATGAACAAAACATAAAAAAAATATTATAAACCACAAGTAAGGCTTCATCATCAGTTTATAAAAAGTAAAATTACTGGATCTCATAACATGGAGACATACATCAAATGAAAGGGTGAGCATATGGAAATGTAAGGGTAAACAAGGGAATCAGTTTACTTGTGACATCAATAAGAACATGATGAATAACATAAAGACATGAGAAATGGAATTCGAGGCATAAAATAATGAAAATAACTTGAAACATAACTTTAATATGTGGCTGCAACATTTAATTTTTACATTTATGAACATATAACCATGTTTCCCTCCCAGGTGTCATAAAACATTATCATGGTTATTCCCCAAGGTATCGTGAAACTTGTCATCCCTAGAGATTAAATTCCTTACCCAATGCATTAGAGATAAATAATGGAAAAAAATTAATATGTATTTATTTTTATGTGAGACACATAGATCATAATCATGGATTTCATAAATAAACCATAGAGAGTAAAAGATATGGATTTCACTTCAAAATCATGATGTTTTAAAAGTGCGTTAAAATAAGATCATTATGTCATTTGTAAACCAGGGAAAGGGAATGAGGGTTATATGTATGTAAATTCTTGAATAAAATATATAATTTTTTTATTTATGAACACCCATATAAACCAAATAGGTTAGGGTATTCTCATAAATAAAACAAGAGAATTTCATGAGAGAAAGAGAGAGAAATTTTGAGGTGACATTTCCACAGCATAACAGCTATATAACATGGATTTATAGAATGATAAAAAGAGATGGGGAAAGGGTCTCCTATACTAAAATGAATGATTTTATATTATAGTGAAATAATTAAATTGAAATAAGATCATGGTGTGGAAATTTGAATGACATACTAAATCTAAAGAAAACTAGAATAAAAAGAGAATATATAATTTCATTTACTAAAATTTGGCACCCTAATGACGTCACTTAAAATCCAAAAAATTAGTTGATGAGATAAGAAAAGGCCTCTCATCATTGGTACATAATATGGATAACACGAATAATATAGAAAAACATACCCCCACATAAAAAAATAGAAACTAGAAGACATAACATAAAGGATGTCATGAATTAAAAGAGTAGGGTGAAAGGTTCCCATACCTTGAATAGTAGCTTCGAAAGCTCAAATCTGGGGACCTTGGGGGCTTGTGGGAACCTTGGGAGGACTCCATCGAAGGAAAAAATACCATATATTAGTTGAGGAGGATTTTAGAATGAATGGAATGTCGAAATGTCTTGGAATTTATAGAAAATGTGTGGGAATATTTTATTAATTTCCAAGGGATTGCAAAAAGTATCTAAGGCCTCATTAAATAGCGACTTATAACACCTGCATGGGACCTAATTATAATGTGTTCTATGGTGATATAATTTTGGGGTGGCTCAAACAACATTGTCGGAGTGGTTATTTCTATCAGCTTGAACTTCTGTCATAGGAGATCCCGATCAAGCTTCACATGTTGAAGCGCAACATGGGCTTAGTCTAGAGAAAATCCTAGAGATTCTACCTATGTCCCAAGCTCTGAAAAATGGGATTCCTTTTTCCTAAGTCTATGGGATGAGGCCATCGAATCTTCTTTATTTATTAACTGGCCAAGATCACTTATATTTATAAACAAAAACTGTAATGTTAAGTATTTAGTTTCTACCAGTTATATTGACCAATGGTCAGATATCATTTGAAACCCAATGGTCTCAATTAATTATAATCACTTCATTTATTAAATGAAATAGTTTTGTTGAGTATAAAAACACACAAATTTAGTAAATAAATATTATCAAAAAGTTCGAGTCGTTTCATTCTCCCCCCCAATGAAATTTCTTCCCTAAAATATTAAGTTATACCTTAAGAAGAGAAAAGGTATGGGTACTTCTGCCTCATAGACTCATCTAGCTCCCATGTGTCTTCTTTCACATTTGAGGTTCCTCTAAAACACAATAACAAGGTGGGAAATCTTATTGCGTAGAACCTTTTCTTTATGATCCAAGATCTCCAATGGCTGCTCCACATAAGATAGGTTATGTTTCAGTTGTACCACCTCTTGATTTAGTACATGTGAAGGGTCAGGTATGTACTTCCTCAAAAGGGATACATGGAACAAATCATGAAATTGTGCCATATTTGGAGGGAATTCAATCCAATATTCCACTGCTCCAATGAGATCAAGGATTTCATAGGGTCTATTGTACCTAGTGCTGAGATTCCCTTTCTTTCCAAACCTTGTGAATCTCTTCCAATGTGAAATTTTAAGAAATACCTTGTCACCAACATCAAACTCCAAGTCCTTTTGACTATTTTCGGCATATCTATTTTACCTAATCTAAGTAGCCTTAATGTGTTCCTGGATGGAATATACTTTTACTATCATCTCTTGAACAAGATCAGGCCCAAATTGCTTTCTCTCTCCAACTTAATCTCAACAAGTAGGGGTGCTACAACACTTCCCATATAGATCATCATAGGGTGCCATTTTACTTCTCAATTGGAAGTTATTGTCGTAAGACAACTCAACTAAAGAGAGATGTTGATCCCATCCTCCTTTGAATTCCATTGAGCATGTTCTCACCATATACTCGAGTGTTTGAATAGTCCTTTCAGATTATCCATCAGTATGGGGTGATTGGCCATAATAAAATTCAATTTAGTGTGCATAACATGTTGAAGACTTCAACAAAATTGTGATGTGAACCTTGGGTCACGAACAAATATGATAGAAAGTGGAACTCCATGCAGCCTTAATAATTCATTCATGTAAATCCTGGCATCTTGATCTAGAGAGAAATCTTCCGGAATGGAGATAAAATGGGAAATCTTGGTGAGATAGTCCACAACAGCCCATATCGCATTATTTTCTTTGGAGGTTCTCAGAAGAATAGTAACAAAGTCCATAGTGATATTGTCCCATTTTCATGATAGTATGGGTAGTGGTTACAATACCCCTTTAGAAAGTTGCTGATCTGCTTTCAATTTCTGCCATACTAGGCACCCTGAATTGTAGTCATCAATCTCCCTTTTCATATTATCACACCAATAATTATCATGAAGGTCCCTATACATTTTTGTGCTTCCAGGATGTATAGAGAAACTAGACCTATGAGATTCATCCATCAAATCCTTCTTTATTTATAGAATCGATGGAACACATTTTACTATAAGAAATTTAACTATAACTTCTTGATCAATATTGAACTCAGGAAATGTCCCACTCTTCACAACCTCAAATTTCTTCTGTAACAAAGGATCTTCTTTCTGAGCTTTCTTGATCTTCTCGTGTAAGGGTGGTTGAGAAATTATTTTGTTTAGGGTTGATGATTCTCTACCCTTATAATTCCCATGTGCAGCTTTACTAGGTCATTGATCAAAGGATCTCTTTGAGTCGTCATCATGGACAGAACAGTCGGGTCTTTCCAACTTAATTCATCAGCGACATTGTTTTGTCTTCCAGGATGACAATGAATTGAACAATCATAGTCTTTGAGAAGTTCCAATCATCTATTCTACCTCATATTCAATTCCTTTTGTGTGAAAATATAATTCAAACATTGATGGTCTGGGTATATATCACATTTCTCACCATAAATATAGTACCGCCATATATTCATAGAAAAAACGACCACAGCCATCTCCAAGTCATGCGTAGGATAGTTTTTCTCATGATTCTTCAACTGTCGATATGATTTAGAAATAAATTTTTTATTTTTAATGATGACTCACCCAATCCCTTTTAGATATGCATCGCTAAAAATAATGAATTCTTCTCCACTTGAGGGAATTTTTACATGGGTGCAGTAACCAATCTCTTCTTCTTCTCTTGGAAACATTCCTCACACTCATTTTTCCTGATGAAAATGACCCCTTTTTGAGTTAACTTGGTTAATGGATTAGAAATCAATGAAATTTTTTTCACAAACCTCCTATAATATCCCACTAAATAAAGGAATCTAAGAATTGTAGTTATTATTGTAGCTTGAGGCCAGTCCTCAAAAACATTTGTCTTTGTATTGTCAAATATGATTCCTTCATTGGATACAATGTTTCCCAAGAAAGAAACTTGTTATAACCAAAAATCACATTTGAAGAACTTTAAAAAAAGCCTCTCCTTATGTAGAGTTTGAAAAATAACCCTTATATGATCCTCAAGCTCCTCGCAACCTTTGGAATATATTATAATATCCTCAATAAAAACTACCACAATGTTAACACGGATGTTCTTAAAGACTCTATTCATCAAATCAATAAATATAGAAGGTGAATTAGTCAGTCTGAAGGGAATAAAAACACAATCACAATGCCCATATCACGATCAGAAGGCATTTTTTAGAATATCTTCTTTCTTCACCCTCAATTGATCATAACCAGATCGAAGATCAATCTTAAAAAAGAATTGAGCCACATTAAGTTGGTCAAATATGTCATATATTCATGAAAGAGGGTATTTTTTTCTTCACGGTTATCTCATTTAGTTCTCTATAATCAATTCATAGCTGCATCTATCCATCCTTCTTCTTCACAAAGAGAACTAGTTCTCCCCAAGGAGACACACATGGTCAGATAGACCCCTTCTCCAAAAGATAGTGGAGTTATTTCATTAATTATTTTATCTCCACATTGCCCACCCTATAGGGGGATTTTGATATTAGATGAGATACAGGTACGACTTCAATGGATAAATATACCTCTCTTTATGGGGGAGGTCAGGATAGCTCCTCAGAAAATACATCAATATATTCGTGGATGATGGGGACATTTTTTATCCTTAAACTCTCATTTCCATATTCTTCTTTACCGATAAACTACACAAAAAAGGATATAGGAGGTACTTCTTGACAAATATCAGGTTCATATATCTCTCCTTGGAAGATATCTACAGGTTTTCCATTAAATACTACTATGATTTCCTTACTTCTGTAGTTGATCTTAGCATTAAACATTGAGATCTAGTTTATCCCTAGTATAATGTTGAATTCTATCATTGGAATGGATAATATAATTGTGATAAGATTGTGATCAATAAATTAAATACTAGAGTTTATAAACACTGACGATGCTTGGATAATCCATCCAAGATAATTGATTAATTACTCTACATTTAGAAAATCGGGGATTGATTCTAAATTCTTTATAAACATGGAGAAAATAAAGGAATGTGTAGAACCAGAATCAAACAAAGTACTCACTAGATTTGAGAGAACCACTAGAGTACCTACCACCACATCATTTGTCTTATAAACTTCATCCATAGTGATTGCAAAAGTATGACCTTGTTCCCTTTCCCGCTGCTGACCATGATGGTGATGCACCACCACTACCATTGGATTTAGACAGTGATTGGTAAAGTGCCCAATTTTTTCACACTTATAGAATTAGACATCAAGAAGGGCTTGAACCATATTATCCTTTTTGTTGGTGATGGAATGATGAGGCTTCACCTCACCACGACAATTCCATACAATGTGGTCATCTTTTCCACACTTGTAGCACTTCTCGCTCCTGAGCAGGCAGTTCCCAAAATTATTCTTCCCACATTTATTACACATGGGATGGTGTACTTTCTTGCCTCCCCTTCCCTAATCCAAGATCCTCCCTAATCATGTACCCATCGATATCTTCTTGTCATTGGATTTATGAGACCACTACATCTCACCAAACTCCAGTTCGACTTTCACCGCACTCTGCATGATCACCTCATAGCTATCGTAGTCTCAGTTGGCTAGATTCTTCTACAGATGTGGTCTTAGTTCACAAAAGATTCAATCAACCTTCCCACTAGAATACATGACAAAGATTTTGGTATAATAGGAATGTCTAAGGATTTTCATCTCGTAGCTTCCTACAGATTCATTTTCATTCTGCATCATCTCAAGAAACTCCTTCTCCATTTTTGTTTTCATGGAGCATGGGAAATACTTAATGAAGAAGAGCCCTTTGAACTCTTCCCACTCCATAACTTTAACATCCATTGTTGGCCTCATGTTTTTAAACAGTTCCCCCACTGATCGGCTTCTCCCTCTAAGAGATAGTCAGCAAGGGTGCCCTTCTCTTGCTCTGAACAGTGGAGAATAGAAAAGATCTTCTTTATAGAGTCGATCCACTATTCAGAAATCAATGGTTCAGTCGATCCACTAAAGGTTGGTGGGTTTTGACACATAAAGGATTCAACAGAATTTCTTTCCCTTTGTGGAGAGATCAGTCTGTCATCTTGATTCATGTTATTTCTCATAACTTGAGTAAGTTTGTTCCTCATTCTCATGAAAGTTTCCATTTCAGATTCTATCGGAGTGTCGTCAGCGCATGGACTATTGTGGTCTCCATTTTTATGGTTCATTCTATTGCCTACCATTTTCTAAATGAATAAAACCTTAGTAAGAAACTTATTTAATTTATGAATGTCTTAACTATAAGTAATTTTATGTCTTAAAACGTCATGATTAAATAATTACATTTCCCTATAAATCCTTCATAATGATTCATAAAAACCTTATGATTAACCAATCATATCCCCTAGGAGTGTCAAACCAGGAGTGCATCGAGGCCCATACTCATGTACCTAGATACTCGGGTCATGCCCCGAACTCCTTGTTATAGTTTTCAATCCTAGGTACATCTATTCCAGAGCCACATCCACTTGTTCATATCCAGACAGGGATTTATTTGTATGGAAACCTCTTAATTAATATTTCACCAAAATACAAAGATGTTTTCATATATTTAAAATTTTATATAGGGTTATTCCTAAAGTTTTTTACATCCTAATTTCCTTAAATAACTTAACTATCCTTTGATACTAAGTATGGAATCTCGCTTTTTTATTACATAACTTTTCATTACCTTTTACAAACACATGATCTTTAAATCTAGTGTCTTGGAAATCCAGAACATAATACATGAAAACAACATAAATGATTCTTCTAAACCACTTGAAAGGATTCATAATATGTTCATACTATGTAAAATTACTACATCTCATAACCTCGAGACATACATCAAAGGAATGGGTGAGCAGAAGGCCCAGTAAGGGTAAATAAGGGAATCAGTTTACATGTGATATCAATAAAACATGATGAAAAAAATAAATACATAAGCAGTGGAAGTAGAATGATAACATTATTAAAATAACATGAACCATAACATGAATATGTTTCTATAACATTTAATTTAAAAATTCATGAACATATCACCAAGGTTCGTCCCCAAGGTGTCATAAATGGTTACTAAGGTTATTCACCAAGGTATCTTGAAACTTTTCATCTCAAGAGATCAAATTCTTTACCAAATGAATTGGAGATCTATCAAGGTGAAACCTTAATATTTGTTTATTTTCAGGTGATCCACATATATCTTAATCATTAATTTCACAAATAACCAATATATTTTGAAGGAAATGAGTTTTACTTCAAAATTGTGACATTTTAAAAGTTCTTTAAAATATGATCATTATTTCATTTATAACCCCTGGAATGGGAGTGAGGGTTATATGTATTTCAATTCTAGAATAAAATATATAATTGTTTTGTATTTATGAACACTCATATAAAAGAAATAGGTCATTAATTAACATATATAAAACAAGATAATTTCATGAGAGAAAAGGGAGAGAAATTTTGAGATGAAATTTCTGTAGCAAAACAGCTGTATAAAACAGTTTTCGAAAATAATTAAAAGGGAGTGGACAAGTTTATCCCATCCATAAATGAATCACTTTATTTTATAGGGATGGAATAAAATTGAAATAAGATCATTATGTAGATATTTCAATGACATACCACATGAAAATGAATCTTGAAAGTAAAGAAAAGATGTGACTTCTTTTACGTAAATTCGGCAACCTAACATTCTCACTTAATGATCTAGAAAATCGGTTGATGAGAGCAGAAAAGGTCTCTCATCATTTGTAAATAATATGAATAGTTATAAACAAATATAAGAACATACTCCCTAATAAATTATGGAAACTATAAGACATAATATAAGGGTAGTCATGACATAGAAGAGGATGGTGAAGGTTCCCTTACCTTGAAGTGTAACATTGAAAGCTAGAAGTTCGGGACCTAGGGGGCTTGAGGGAACCTTGGGAGGAATCCTTGGAATATAAAATGACCATATATTTGTTGATAAGGATTTTTGAATAATAGGAATGAGGAAATTTCTTTGTATTTATTGAAAAAGTGAAGAATTATTTTATTAATTTCAAAGGGATTACAAAAAATATCTAAGTCCTCATTGCATAGCCCCTTATAAAACTTGCATAGGTCCTATGAGTAAGTTATTCTATGGTGATTGAATTTTGGGGAGGCTCGGACAACATTTCACTATGGGTGATTTCTATTAGCTTGAACTTCACTCTTAGGCGATTTCGTTCAAGCATTGCATGTTGAAGCTCAGCTTGGGATTGGTCCACAGTAAAACCCGGTGATGGTACCTCCTTACCAAGCTCTGATAGATGGGCTTCATATGGCCTAAGTCTACTGGATGAGGCCATCCACTATTCTTTATTTATTAGTTAACCAAGATCACTTGTATTTATAAACAATAATTGTAACATTAAGTGTTTAGTTTCTGATGGTCATATTGACCAACGGTCAAATAACAGTCAAAACCCAATGATCTCATTTAATTATAATAACATAATTAATTAAAGGATATAGATGTGTTGTGTATATAATCACAAACACATTTAGGAAATAAATATTATTAAAAAATTTGGTCCATTACCCTGCTGAAAGGTCATTTTGCTTAGTGGAAGTGATCCTTCAACAGTTTGACATCATGTATGTCCCCCATATGCTATCTATGGGAAGGCATTGGAATAATTCCTTTCCTCCCATTACTTTCCCATAGAGAAAAATCTAGATCTTGATTGTATAAATTATTCAATCCTCTCAATTGATCAATTCACTTTGTTTTGGAAAATTCACATTTATATAACTTCTTGATTTTTTACCGGAAGAAGACTCAATGATCCCAGACTCAATAGAGTTGGTCTGGGTATCGTCTTCATCAATCCAGCACAAAATGTCCTACCATATTCATCCCTATTGTTAGAACGTTGCACCAAAAACTAGGTAGCGTACTAGGCTCTCATCTTTGGTCTCAATCTAGCCCTCGAGATTGGTGTTCCCCAATTTCATGTGAAAAAGGAACTCTGAACTAGTCATCAATTAGATAAATAGTGACTACATCATCAGAAATCCATAGCTTGTACCACTATTAGAATGTGCATGCCAGATAATGTCACAATTCCCTTCTCATCCAGAAAATTCTCATTTCCCTCGATCACAGAATGGTCAAGTTGACACCTTGTCCAGACTAGAGGCATTTATTTCCGAGCCTGGCTAGTATGATTTGATTTTCCATGTAGCACATCAAAGACTAATCGCTTCTTTCACTCTAGATGATGATGATATCCCACATGTAATCCACCTTATAGTTGGTGCCTCCACACCATGACCTCAATGAACCCCCTTGGTCATGGTATTGGAAGTGGCCCCAAACAGGAGTACCCACTTTATTGAGAATCTCTAGCACATTAATCTCCTAGAAGATCAAGCCGACAATGAGTGAATCTGATGGCGCATTGAGTAGTTCACTCTACAGAGTGATCGTGGTCTTGATAAAATCCTCTTTAGTTGTGGTTTTAATGGGATTATCCTCCATTTTATTGAAATAAGTGATATTTCCCAGGTCATGTAGAAAGTTCATACCAATTCTTGTGGGGCTCGTCAGATAGGGCTGAAACTCTCTCACCAGATCCATAGATTGGGGTATTTTTGGTCCACCATGAACTATGACTGTATTGAGTTTTCCTAGACGCTCTATGTGTGACAAATCCAATATAATTGCATGAATTGACTTCCAAAACCTCTATATACTACCAAGTACTCTAGGCCCTTTATGGTATGAGGACTCGATGTCGTCGGACCGTATCCACCAGTGACAGCTTTCTAGTGTGGGTTCATCCTGACCGCTACGGATTTCTTTTCCATGTGGGAAGAGGCTTCTCTACTCAAGGAAGTAAAGGCCCATTATATCATTTAGTTTGTGAGCACCAATATGATATACTAATTTAGAGTCCCCCACGCCTTCCTCACCGATAATGACACTAACTTCCAAGAATCTGAGGTTCAGAAGTTATACACCAAGTACAATATCTATTCTAATCATTCCTCTCACTATCATGAACAAGAAAATGGGGATATCGAGGTGTTCAAGAAACTCTCTCTAACATTTTGTTAAAGATGGTTGTTTAGAACACGAAGAGTTAGTCGGAAAAATTTCCAACACTCTCTGGGATTATCGGATGATGAAAATTATTTTCACTTAGGAGACCCCAATTCCCTAGTGTATGGAAAAGAGGTAGTCCTACCCATCATGATTCAATTTCCTTAATTATTCACAGTTTTCTACAATCAGAATGCAAATAAAAAGAATATGAAATTCATCTGGCTGAATTGGAAACACAAGACGAGAATAGGGTTTATACCCTGCACAACTAGGAAAGGCATCTTAACAAGATAGCCAGATCATTCGATAAGAATTTTTTCCACCAATATTTCTTACAATGATAAATGGTGTTGGCCCTAAGAAAGCCAATGATACTCAGTTGGAATCCACTAAATATGGAGCCCAAATTAGAGGGACCATATATCATTAACAAGGTTTACCCGAATAGTGTATATTTTCTAGTCACCGTCGATGATGAACATATTACTCTTCCCACCAATGTCGAATTCATTAAGAATTATTTATCCTAACAGTCCCACATGACTTTAAAATGTTCCATCATTACCACACAACATTAAACTGTGAGGTCCATCTAGAATAAAGGATGTAAAAATACCCAACACTCATCCCACACAAAATTAATCTATATTACCATCCTACAAAACATTAAATTTCCTAAACTCTTCTTCGGAGATGTTAAACCACCACCCATGTTCCACGTGACAAAAAAATAAAAAATGGTACAATCTCTATATCCATAAACTAAGATATCCAACCTCATTTTCTTATGATTTTAAACTACAAGATGTTTAAGAAATATGTATGGATTGATTCGCATGCTCATGGGTTAGTTAAGAACACCTGAACATTTCATTTGTGGCCCAAACTCATGTCCCCCGACCTTTCTGGCCTCCTAGCCCATGTTCTCACTTAGGATTGTGCGGAATGGTATGGAATCTATGTTCTCAGTTCATGCCGGTCTATTTTTTCCACACCACACACATCCCTTTCAGACATGCCTCCTTCATCGATTTTTCTTACTACCATACATTAAATTTCCTAGGTTCCACCATGATTCACGTGTTTGGCCATGTTTCTCCATCACCATTTGTATTTGAAATAACCCCTCCTTAATGGATTGGTTTCACAACACCTTTTCTCACCTACCATTTTCAGCCAATGTCCTGGAGGATCTTGGATGATAATTTAACATAAGTCCCACATTGATCATCTGGTTATTGGTTGATGTTCAATTCTTTTTTCCTATTCCTTATCACACGAGATGGATACTGTGTTGTGAACATAGTCAACATTTATCCTCGATAATTATTTCCACCGCATGGGATCAAAGATGGAAGGTGCGGTGATTCTCTTTTTTTTCCTTCTTGTCACACACATGACATTATACTGGGCATCTAAGATCCGAGATATTTCACTATAAACCCATATCTACCCTTTTCCTTGTCGCATGATGTTAAACTACATGACATCTTTTTAACAACATACATATTGATTTCCATCCTCATGGGATATGTAGGAACGCCTGAATATTTTGTTTTTGGGCCTAACCCAGGTTCATCTATTCTTTTTCTTGGCCACTCATCCTGAGTTTACTCCTGGAAATATTAATGGAGGGTGTGTGTGGGATTATATCCTTTTTCAAATCTCGTTATTTGCCACATTATACACATTCCTCTTTGAGATACCCCTTCCACATCATCCTAGTCTTAGGATGTTAAAATGCACGACACTTTAGAAGTACGTATGGCTTGATTCTTATCCTCGTGGGATACATAGGGACACCCATACATTTCATCTCTAGGTTCATCCCTATTTCATATAAACCTTATCTACCATCCATCCACTTGGCCAATGTCCGCTGAAGATGGGTATGTGGTGCGGTGTGGGCTTATGTCATTATTCATGTCAGGTTTTCAATAGCCATGCTACACACCTCTTTATTGAGATCTATCCATCCCCCTTCCCTCCACTCAACTTCTTGAGTCATCTGTTCTCAAATTAGGCTGCTCTTCCCTCCTTGGAAATTCACCAGCATTCCTAGGTGCATTGTGGTTTCATACATAGAGGGTTGGGTTCTACAGGGACATGTTTTCCCCCATTTCCAAGCTTCACATTTCCCTTTATTGTAATTTTTCATCATCTTTCACATCCGAAAGAACCCTTGAATTGCATGGATTCTAGGAATCATTTCTCCCCTACTATCTTGGGCTAACTTCTTCAGGGATTTTGAACAAAAATTTGAAACAAGTAATGCATTTTGAGTACGGTCAGCATTCAATGGTCATTTGTTTTCCCCATTTTCAGTCACACGATATTTTTCTTGTGTTTCAATCATGGTCAACAGTTATCCTCCATCACTAACTTACCCAAATTATGCCTTAAATACTGATTCTATGATTCACACACATTTCCACTCCATCATGTGTAAGTGGAATTTTGACACTCATGGTGATATCCCTTAGTGTACGTTTGCAAGTTAAGAAGAAAAATTAACATTGTGGTGTCATCCTTGAATCTTCAATGTTACCCATTTTTTGTATTATTCATTATTTGAAGATCTTATCTATCCTTTTTTCTTAAATCAAGCACATTTCATGTGGGATTAGGGATATGGTCATAGTTTACTCTAGTTTGGAAGAATATCACTTCTTTTGTTCTAATCTATACTACTTTAAAATAAGATCTTTTATGTCCTTTTTCATTTGATGATATCTACAATACATTTAATAACTATGTACATCTTGATTCCCATCCTTAGGGGATATGTAGGAATGCCTAGAAATTTTATCTTCGGTTCCTACTCAGGGTACACTAATCATCTCTCTTGTTTGGCCTTTTGGCCTTGACACTTAAAGGACTGCATGGTGTGATGTATGTGGGATTATTTCCTCATTCACATTGGGTCTATAATAGTTACCCCACGTACTCCCCCTTATAGGATAGTCCCTCCTATCACCATAATTACGACATGACATTAAACAGTATGGAATTTCTAGAACTACGTACGGCTTGACTCCCATCTTTATGGGATACATAGGAATGCCCAAACATTTAATCATTGGGTCCAGCCCCAAGTCCATTGACCTTTTCCGACCCCTTGGCCTAAGGTTATCCCATGTAATTGCACATGGTGTTGTGTGAACCTTGTCCTCGTTCACGTCGGGTATGATTTATAACAACATGTGCATTCCCATTAAATCTGCACTCTTCTGTGTGCATCAAAGCCCTGTGATGTCAATCTATACTACCTGGTCCAATAAGGATTTAAACTATTTATTCTTGTCCACATGACATTAAAATTCATGTTTTAGTCATATTTTATGACCCTAAACAGTTCCACTATTGTCCTGGCCACATGATGAAGAATGACATAGCATTGTGGTGTCCCCACTCAAGGGGACATCAAGTTTGGTATCAGTCATCCACCATTCCATTTGTCAGGGCCTACATATGTCTTGATATCTATAGTGATTCCCAGATTCTCCATCCAAGGTTTGTTTCCTCACAAACAAAACACATCCACCCATGATAAAGAAAACAAAAAAGCAAATAAGATCCATCAAATGCTTCATTTTTTGATTTGTCGGCCAGTCTGGAAAAATAGTATTGCCAAACTCATTAGTACTATACCATGTCATATTTCATAACTAAATGTGACGTGATTTCCATACTCTTGGGACACATAGGAACATCCAGACATTTTAAATTTGGGTCCATCCCCAGGTACATCAAATCCTTCCCTCTTTCCTAAACCATGGCCTAAACTCTATCAGAAGCATGTGTTGTGGTGCAGACTCATTTATTTCTCATTCACGTTGATTTTATGATATCCACGCCATGTATTTACCTTCTGAGGCCATCCTTCTATTATTATACATCTTTTTCGTTCGATAATAAAATACACAAATCTTTCAACAACAACGTATGGCTTGATTCCCATCTTCATGGGATATGTAGGAATGCACCAACAATTTTTCTCAGACCCAGACCAAGAATCCACCACTTTTCCTTCAACCTAATGTTTCGCCTAGGAGCACATTATATAGCGTAGAGTTCAACTATCCTAATTCACATCAGGTTTTTCATAAACTACAACATGTGTCTCCCTTGTCTTTTCACAGGTTGTTCCATGTTCTTTGACCATGAACTAATATCTTCCTAAGAGAACAATGTATGGTTTTATTTATATACTCATGGGATATATAGGGACAATTATATGCTTAGTATTTATGTCCAACCCTAGGTACTACAAATCTTTCATTCATCGATGAGCATGTCGTTAAAATTCGTACCTTATTCCAAGCAATTTGACTTCAAAATATGTGTTGGATTTCATCGAAGATGTTTCATGTGATGGAAGGCCTCCTGGGTCCTCATCCATGTCGGGTTTCGCTACTTCACCCTTCTATACTGATTCTATTAAACCATGTCCTCTATTATTTTTCCACTCTATGACCTTAAACAAGGATTTTGTGTCCCTGAGACCCTTCTCCATTGGAACGGATTCGACCCCCTCTATATGACACGTCTCATTGGCATACTCAATTTCACTATGGTGTAGTGTCCAAATTGTTGGATTCCACACTGACATTCCCTCACCTCATGTCCATGCCTCCATAGCCCTTTATTATTATCTCCATCCTCTTCAACGTTTGAATGGACCCCCTTTACCACCTTGCCTCATGCCACATTGGCTCACCTACTGTCTTTGGCTAATGCTTCAGAATACCTTGAATGACATTTTGTGATAGATCCCATGTTTCTAAAATGGTCAACAATCGATCCAAATATCACTATCCATGTTCCAGGATGATGCGAAATAGATTTTGTGTTTTGAACACGGTCAACAGTTATCCTTCATCATCACACCACCATCATTGTGATCCATATCTTGGGATCCATAATTCATATATGTCCACTTATTTTTTTTGTTGCATTCCAACATAATCGTTTTTGCCCCTCCATCCATCAATTTCTATTAAGTAGGTAACTCCGTATTTTTGGGACGTCATTCACCTAGAGTTCAATTTCCCCTAATGTGTGCATCCCTATACCAGGAAAGTACCATCACTAATCCTTGTTTAACATATCAAGAACAACTCACATGGGATTAGTGGTTTTTCTAGTATGTGTTCTAGTGCAGCCGAACAACACATGCCTTTCATCCCAGAAGATGTTAAACTACTCTCTTAAAACAACGTTGGTATTGATTCTCATCCTCATGGGATATGTATGAAGGCCAGAAAATTTTGTTTTGGGCCCATCCCAAATTTCCCCATCTTCGGTCTCTTAACCTAATATTTCCCCAGGGATTACATGGTGTGGTATCAACTATTTTTTCCCTCATTCCCATTAGGTCAATAATGGACACTCTTCATACTTCCCCTTGAGATATCCCCTTTCACTCTACATCCTACTGTATGAAATTAAACTACACGAGTCATCCAGAACTATGTATGTCTTTATTCTCAACCTCGTTGGATACATAGGAACACCTAAGAACTTTCCCTCAAGTCCATCCCCATGTTTGTCCATCTATGGTATATGGTCTAAATAATCCCATTGGGAACACGTTGTTTGCTGTGAATTCATATAGTGCTCATTCTCAAAATGATATGTATCGCACCATGCATTTCCTTTTTGGGTAACCACGTCCTAACCGTATGACATTAAACTATGTGTCAATCGTCCTCATTGGCATGTCATAAAATGGTGGTCCACGTTATGTTCTATTCATAGAGATTGTTTCTAGAAATGAGTATGATCCCTGATCTAGACGATGTGATCACCAAATGTGTTTTCATCATGGTGGTTTAATTTATAGATTGTTGGACTCCATTTGAACAACACATCACCCCCCCCCCCATCCACACTTTGTGTGCCTCTTTATTTGGATCATTGTACTCTTTCACCTCTAATGGAACCCCCTAATAATATGGATGTTTGACCTATTGCTCGACTACTATAAGAGGCCAATTTTTTGGAAAAATATGAATGGTATTTTGATTATGTCCTCATGTTTAAAACATGGTCAGCAGTCGAACATAATTTTTTGTCCCAATTTCTGGCTAACACAGTAGGTATACTATGTGATAAACATGGTCAACAGTTATCATTCATTGTAATTCCATCCCTATAGTCTTCCAAATTGTTGGTACCATAATTCACATTCTTTGTTCCCCTTTGGTCAGATTTATTCCAACACCCCTGGCAGTATCCCTCTCATGTGATACGGTATGTTTGGAGAGGGTGGGTTGGCTATTTCAAGAGTCTTTTTCTCTGACCATGACCCCTGGTTCTTCTCAGGAAGATAGAGTGGTCATTTAGACCTCAGATGCCCATAGATTGTTTGGAACTATCATCATCAAATAGAATCATTATGTGAGCATCCCTTGTTTCTCACAACAGACATGACCCATGTGAGATTAGGGATTGACCACTGGATATTTCACGGATAAGATGGAAACGCAACATTCAAAAAAAGATAACAGAACTCTTGCACACAACTAACAAAATCATGCAGTGAATGAATGTACATTTATGAGTTAACATAAGTTACATCACCAAGGGATTGTCCCATCCCAAATATTGGGTGACTTCTTCAATATAGAATCTATGCTCTGCTAATCTCTAAGTCATGGAATCTAGGATCTGTTGTTGCTCGTTAAGATCCCACTCCTCCCCAATGGAAATGGAGCATAGTTCATAGACTATGATCTAGGACCGATCCTCTTCAGCTTAAATAATATCCATATATTGAAAATATCGCATCATATATTCTTCATTCTCTATTAGCTGGGCCTTCAGTCATGATATGAGTCTCGATTGGGCATTGAAGAAAGTTGAATGCTCATTCACATATTCCCTCAATCGTTGGATCTCATGCTCTGTCTCATGAAGTTTAAAAATGATGATGGACTTCCTACACTCCCATCCCACATCGAGGCCACATTCATGTTGCCATATTTTCTCTACCATGTAGAATTGGATAAGCATATGAGGACACTGGGTATCTGCTCCTCTAGCACAATGTTCACGGGGCAAGGAATGAAGTCTCCAAATATGGTTTATCCATTTTTCTTCTGAGTTCCCTCCAATGAAGCACTTGATCATCATTCATGACCAGTGATGGATGACCTTTCTATCCTCTTAATTGGAAGTTGTCTCCTCCCTATCCTTAGGGTCTATGTGTTCATATATGGGGAATTCCTCTAATGATTCATCAGTAGGATCTTCCTCTGGTGTTTGGTCGGGTAGTCGAGGTCCCATGTCATGCGATTAATCCCCATCATTGGATTCCACCTTAATGATCTCAGGTTTGGCCCTACTGATGGTCCCAAATTTAATCAGGAGCATTGTGGTTTGGTCAGTATGGGTGTCCACTTCCATAACCATCAACATTACCCTAGAAAAAGAATTTTTAGGGGGCCCATATATCCTAGATAAAACATCCTATTCCATTTTAAGAAATTTGCATATAAAAATACACAGATGTCTTTTGGCCTGGTTCAATGGACAACAGTTAAAAATTCTATGAAGAAGACTCACATAGATTAAATAGATAGTCTCTCCCTCGATCTACTATCGCCAGATTCCTGAGGTGTGGCCCCCCATATATGGTTGGAAAATTCGAAGACTCTGGGAGAACCACCTTTGGTGTCATTTCCCTGTTAGATGCGGTAAACACCATTGTCAAAAGTGAAGACCCCGAAGTTGCATCTAATATTGTGCGAGAGTGAGTTTTGTATATGAGGATCTCTTATATAGGGAAAATGTTATTTAACAAGGCCTAAGTGACCTGAATGAAGATCCTAGGAAAATGGTTTAGGGTTTACCTTAGGTGCCTCTACAGACTCTTCCGGCTCTGAGTTTGAAACCTCACCATCATCTAAAGGGATCCCTCTACCAGTATCTTCACCCTAGGAGGAGTCTTATGATACTTATGATAGGGATAATAACTCCCTCAATTCAGTGACCGAAAACTCTAGAGGGACTATTTGACTAAACATCAATTTCTCTTGATCTGTCATTAGATTTGGAGTACCCTAAGAGTGCATGAATTCTTCCATCTCGGGAATAAACTGCTCCACTTCCTCTTGAGATACCGAAAAGTTGTCCCTAGCATGTTCAATCGTTTATAGATCCATCTAATGATAGTTTAGATGGTTCTACTTCTATAAAATGTTGAGGAATTTTCTGTTAATATCTCAGGTATCCCATTCAATCATAAAAACATGGTCCTTAGTCATATCTATATGGTGTAGCCACTTTCCCAGAGCCTGATTTGGTATCATACAGAACCCCCTAGGTGGCCTTACATCTTGCTGACTCTATTCCTCTGGGACCACATGGTCTGCTTCAATAGAATGCCTCTCAATCGGTGCAGATCTCACTACTACTACAACCCTACCACCATAGAATGTTCTTGCTGCTTTATGATGCCAACATTAAGGTTGAGGAGGCACCCCATCACTAGCATAGACGGTCTTCCACTTCAGCATCACCCCTAGGTAGGATTCCTCACAACTCTAAGCATACTCTATTACTATTCCATATACAACTATGGGTGGATGCAGATTTTTACACTTCTTTCCATCCTCTCGTGTGAACATTAGCCACATACATCTCATCACACATGGATAGTCCTCATGGAGTACTCCTATGTAAACCTATGGGTTCAACCTCTGCAGGCACCATAACAGCCTAGAGAAGTGTTGCGGGATGTACGGCTCACAGATAGTCTCGCGATCAACCCGCTCCACCTGAACTCCACCATAAAATGCTAGGATATGGGACCTATACTCCACATTTCCTTGGTTTTTATCAGTGAATACACCTATTGGAAATGGAAACAGATGGAAGTTTAATTCATCCTCCTTCTAGAATCTGTTCAGCACCAGTAGAGGGGTCATCATGGTGGGGAAGCACCCAATATCATTCAGAATAGCTATTTAGATGTCTGAACTTAGAAGAAAAATGTGGTTAGGGTATTCATAAATTCCTGTATGCATTGCTATCCATCTGTAAAAGAGATGGGGGGGCACAGAAACCCTATGTGGATTCTTCCCCTCATTGATATGTCACCATATCATGTATAGCTTTGGCCAACACTGGGATCCCCAAATTGATATGTTCCCCATGGCCAGAATGGATTCCATGATGAATGTGCTCAGTCGTACACCACTGTTTGTATCCCAGACCGGCAGCATCCAACCGCAGATCAGTGTATAAATAAACCCAGTGTGCCTAACCTTTAGATGCTCCTCAATTTTGATGTTTTAACATCACATCTTCCATTGGATCTTCTAGGGTATCCAATAAGAGTAATCTTTACTACATTGGTCTCCCATTGGACAAATGAAAGGCCTGACTGGTAGGCTCCTTGGTGATTCCTCTGATTTATTGGTAGACCTTGATTGGAAGTTTATGATGTTCTTAAACCACTACTTGATGTTGAAATCCCTCACAGACTATTTTTCCTCGCCCGAAACTAGAACCATCCATACCTTTACTAGCAGAAAAAATCTACTCTAGATCCTCCCAAATATTCTCAACTGGAGGGAACTCGTCATACATCGCCCCCAATATCGGAATTCCGGAGATCCTATGAATTCGCCAGGGGATACTACTAAACTCCCCATAGTGAAGATGAAAAGCATTGGTCCTCAATGAACACATGGTCAACAAATCTATAATCAGGTGCTTCGGAAAGTAGATATGGAATTAGGAGGCCCATGAAACTTCATACATACCTATTCACTTCAACTCTACCGGGAAATCCACAAAAGGAGCACAGACCCAGTAGGCCCATGCCTGATCTTCTATAAACTTTCTTCCATGGCACTAGTCCCAATAATCAGTCCACCCCTTCTCAGGGTACCCCAAAGCTGCCTTAGGGATAGTGTGGTACTGTGGGGGAGATACCTATGGTTCCAAAGCCTTCCCATCTAGGTTTTTAACATTATTATTCAAGAAGATGGAATTGATGAGTGTGTGATCCTCCCACGTATGATCGTCAGCATCTCTAAAGGATAGGCACTAGCACGATGTACTCTTAAACCAATAGGCTGGATCATCCCTACTTTCTTCAGGAATGAAAAAATCATCCCTCAGTCAAAATCCATACAATGGAAATATTTTTAATTAAAGATAATTCTTCTCGATTTATAATAATTACTTCACCATTGATTGATGATCTGAATGGATCTACACAAATTCCCCAATGCCTATGTTATCTGTCATCTCAACCATCCAGGAAGAATCCAAAAGGACCCCATAGAATCTTCTTGGTGATTCATTTCATCCCAAGACATTAGAATTTTTTTTCCTGGATCATATATCTTGATCACAATGCTATATCGTAGAGACCGGCTGCAATGCTCTACGACAGACCTCTATGACATAATTTGTTGAGTGAAAATATCATGTAGTCTGAAGACTTGATATGAGGTGCAGAGAAAAAGAGCGCCCAACTAGCGAAGATAGGTCATAGAGCCTGTGGATCATCTCAAATCAAGATCTGAAGCAAAATGATGTGGAGATAGGAAAGGAATAATGAGGAGCCATTCTATATTATTTATAGACGATGACCTCTGATCCTTGCGGCTCAGCTAGCCGTGGTGAGCTTCACAGCATTCTCAATCCTTGCATTGCTTATCCGCATTGTGACCCCTCATCACAATCTCTATTTTCTATCTTCCTATGTTTTTGGGTATCTAACCTTAGAATTTGACACTCATTTTTTACTTCATCTCTAAGTCTGTGGTGGGGTCATTTGGTGGAACTAAAATTAGAGCATGGGATAAATATTCAAATAAAAACTACAATTCTAGAAAGGGATGCTTTGTGAAGACCTTCAGCACCATAGTCGTTTCAAAGACAAGGCCTTATCTCTGATCACGGTGGAGGAAAGAGACAGTCAACTCTATGGTTATGATGGAATTTATGGAATTATTCCCACCGTGGAGGGTAGATTATTGCCTATACAATTCCTTGGAAATTGATGGAAGCCTCTATGAGCACCGCAGATGGAATGAAGTATGCCTCTATGTCGTAGAGTGGATGAAGGATGAATTCAAAAATTATGAAAAAAATGACATAATTCATCTCCAATGGTGATGTGTAAGTAGCTTTGCAATACATTGTTAGATCTTCACGCCTCCTCTCACCTATATATACTCGGATTCCCCAAAACCCAAAGGAATAATACCTTGACCTTTCATATTCTTTAATCTCATAATGAAAATATCCCTCCAATCTTATAGGAATTGAGAAAATGAACTCTTCAAGTTATTTGAGCATTGTGGAATACATTTCCCTTTGCTAATATTAATCTTCTCATCTAGTAGGGATCCCCTTCATGAATCCCATGGGATATCAATAAGGATGGAGGTCCGTATAGGAACACAAGTCATCACATAGCACTCATGCTTCATTAATTACCTTCCAGGCCCATGTGAACCCCATGATAAGGCATTATCAGTGTGCTTCATGATGTAAATTATATCATAATGCCTCAAATTTTCAAAGAACATGGGATCCATGAAGTTAAACATCGTGAAAGAACATTCAATATATGAAGAACTCTTCATACACATGTATACTCCATGCCCATGCTAGACCACTCCACTTCACGAAGCATGCCCCTTCACGGAGTCTCCCCACATTTTGGAGCACCAGGGCTTTGCCAGGTCCCATCCTATGAACCCATTTTATCCACAAACCCTTCTCTCGTATGACCATCTAGGTTTGAATGAATTGATTTTAAATTCCCTTAGGGGTTTATTTATATATATTTTTTCTGTCTTATGCTTCTTCACAAAGGCACGCTAATGACTATTACTTCTCAAAACCACACTCACATGAGCCTCTTAATGGATTACTCCACAACATATTTTCACAATGGAATTGGTGGTTCCTTCCCTTCACCGAGGGTTTAAGCACACTAGTTATGTAAGTAATAGTGTTTGGGAGTGGATCCTCATTACCTAATTTGTGGGACGTTAAACTTTCAAGAATCATCATCCCCATCACTTGACGTTAATCTTTTCCCTCACACCGCACAATATTCAAGGGGTTCCCCATCTCAGAAATTTTTCATGCCCACTAGTCTCCAAATGATGTATATCTTCCTCACATGGAATGAGAATATTTTTTCATGGAACATAATTCTTCTGAAATAGAGGGAAACCAACTTAGTTTAATACTGATCCTTTCTTGTAGGAGGTATCACCCTTGCTACTCCTCTATTCTTCCATGTGCAAAGACCATAGGAGTGATTGGCACAGGAAACTCAATATCTCATTCCCATAACTTTTGAATGTATCACAATTTGGAACTCCATCCTAGAGTATGTCCAAATCTACATCTACCTAGGTCGGTAACAATGTGTAAGCCCTGCTTCATTCTTCGTAGATGCACCGTTCGTGATGTGATCGTTAGGTGTATGTTGCCTCTTTTTATCACACTGAGTGTGACTCATGTGAGCTTAGAGTAACCATCGATCATGAAACCCTCAAGGTCCACCCTAGAGTGTAAGCCCCATTCCTCATCCCACTAAACAACATGGACATTAATCCTTGCCCGTTTCCATGAAATTTATGTAGGAATCCTACCTGAGGTTCGATCCCATCATCCATTAGCCCCAACCACTTCACTTTAGTTCACCCTCTTCATGCATGAAATTTAACTATATGATCCTTTTTTAGCCACATGAAGCTAATCTATATGCTTACGAACTACGTGGGTTTTCATTCCTATCTCTTGGGCAGGGTACATAGGAGGGCTCCCTAAGATTCAACCCCAAAAATAGGTAAACATTTTTGTGCCCCTTTGTTAGGACCCACATCCTTGGTCAGACCCTTAGTGGTGTCAGAACATCTATTTGTCTGCTAACCATGCGTAACCTCCATCATGTTGTAGGGTAATTGTCATTTGTGTACACACTAATTTCATTCCCCGTCCTGAACTTAATGAAGTTTTATTCCCTACCACATGTATATGTAAGAATCCTTCCTATGTTTTATGTTCTACACCCATGTTCCTTCGTGTTATCTCCCTTCAAAATTTATGTTTTGGGATGGTCATTCCCCAATCTAGAGGTTCTACTTCCTCCTAGTCCCATCCATGTGTCCATTTTCATGGGCCGCCTCCTTAGGCATCACATCTCCCCACAAATCTACATGGACTTTGAGTCTATGCCACGAGGATACGTAGGAGGCCTCTCTCAGATTCAGGCCCAACATCACCATCATCTTTACATCAGTTACATACCATTCCTCTCATCCACTTCATTGCACCATCCAACATGAATCTTCATTCCTACCCCGGTTACCACATCCTAGTGAGATCATGCCATTCCCTTGGGCATCTAAATAAGCATAATCCCCACACAATCCCAAACCATTCAACTAAGAGTGTCCCTATTACGATGAGCTGTTATCCATACACATTCCCCATCATTTCCCTTGGTTTTTTTCCTTTATGTACACCCGAATTCATCACCCATTCTAACTATGTGGGTTTTGATCCCCATCGTCTACACAGTGTACATAGGAAACCTCACTGAGTTTCAATCCCAGCCAATGGTAAGCCCTTTAGTTCTTCTTTCCTGGGTGTACATTCCCTGATCTTCCCTCTTTTGTGTTCAAATCAAACTTCACAGTGTGATATATTCCATTTAAGGGACATACCACCTCAAACCCATCCTCATTATAAATTATGGTCTATCATCTAGAAAATCATACAGATTCCACCTCCTAGGGATCTACTGATTTGATCTATCTCTAGGTGGTGTTCTGATCACTATCATTCCTTCTATTAATGATGTTAAACTCATGGATTAGCTCATGTTAAACATGATATTCTTGAGGGAAACCTAAAAAGATGTGGATTTGGCATAACTACCTCTGCTTGATAAGTGGTATGGTTCAATATTATCATATCATTTAGTTTTATTCAATGTTTTTTATTATAAGTCTAATATTATTTTTTACTTTTGAGACATGTCAATAAGCTTTTGTTGATGAACCTCTATGATATATAGTTTTAGATTCGATAGTTACTTGACTACTAAGCTATAATCATAATAAAATATTAAAATATATTTTGGATTTATTTTTTATTTCTAGTTTTTTTGTGAATGTTTCATTTTGAGATGTTTGTGTTTCATCCATCAAGGTTTGTGGGGGTGAGGACAATGTGAGGTGTCGTTCTGTTATAGGGGAGGGGACTTTAGTATTGTTCAGTGTTTTAGACTATACATTTTGTTTCAATGAATTCCCATGTGATTGGAGGATGTTACATTATAACATGATGATAAAATCATATGAGAAAACATGTATTATTGATAAGACTATGACATTCTAGACTATTTGGGTTACAATGTAGTCTAGTTAGATAAAGAGTTTTAATAAGGTATTACATTGTTTACTTTTTTATAAGGTTTTGATAGATGAAGGAAAATTGATTTTGTGATATGAGGCCTCTATAAATGGTGATGAATTGACTATAGTGTCACGAGTTCTTTAGTGGTGTCAGGATTTTCATCTCATGAGATATATTCATGTTGATATTTTGAGAAAACTATGAGCTACTGTAAAATACTTGTCAGGTATTCTAAAATATAGATGGTATAAGTGATTATGTTTGATAAATTTGGGATAAAATAGTTCCCTATCTATGGTGAGAAGACTAATGAAATAGATGATAGTTCCTAGTGGGTAGTTTTTCCATCAGTTGATTTAACACGAGGGTCCTGTGATAGTGACAAAAGTTATGCACCATTATTTTAAACTATGAAGATTGATTCTATGGTAGATGATTGTAAATAAAATTATAATGCAATTGAGTGAGGGAAAATAGTATTAATAATGTCCAGAGTAGGTCTTGTCTTATGTATTTATTAATTTAACAAAAATATGGACCATGGATTCTAGTGATTTCTTTGAGTGAGATTTCTACTGAACATACATGATAAGTGGTATGGTTCAATATTATCATATCATTTAGTTTATTCAATGTTTTTTATTATAAGTCTAATATTATTTATTACTTTTGAGACATGTCAATGAGCTTTTGTTGATGAACCTCTATGATATATAGTTTTAGATTTGATAGTTACTTGACTACTAAGCTATAATCATAATAAAATATTAAAATATATTTTGGATTTATTTTTTATTTCTAGTTTTTTTGTGAATGTTTCATTTTGAGATGTTTGTGTTTCATCCATCAAGGTTTGTGGGGGTGAGGACAATGTGAGGTGTCGTTCTGTTATAGGGGAGGGGACTTTAGTATTGTTTAGTGTTTTAGACTATACATTTTGTTTCAATGAATTCCCATGTGATTGGAGGATGTTACATTATAACATGATGATAAAATCATATGAGAAAACATGTATTATTGATAAGATTATGGCATTCTATACTATTTGGGTTACAATGTAGTCTAGTTAGATAAAGAGTTTCAATAAGGTATTACATTGTTTACTTTTTTATAAGGTTTTGATAGATGAAGGAAAATTGATTTTGTGATATGAGGCCTCTATAAATGGTGATGAATTGACTACAGTGTCACGAGTTCTTTAGTGGTGTCAGGATTTTCATCTCATGAGATATATTCATGTTGATATTTTGGGAAAACTATGAGCTACTGGAAAATACTTGTCAGGTATTCTAAAATATAGATGGTATAAGTGATTATGTTTGATAAATTTGGGATAAAATAGTTCCCTATCTATGGTGAGAAGACTAATGAAATAGATGATAGTTCCTAGTGGGTAGTTTTTCCATCAGTTGATTTAACACGAGGGTCCTATGATAGTGACAAAAGTTATGCACCATTATTTTAAACTATAAAGATTGATTCTATGGTGGATGATTGTAAATAAAATTATAATGCAATTGAGTGAGGGAAAATAGTATTAATAATGTCCTGAGTAGGTCTTGTCTTATGTATTTATTAATTTAACAAAAATATGGACCATGGATTCTAGTGATTTCTTTGATGTGGATATCAGGAAATATTGAGTTCATGTATATATAATAAAGAAATACTATGTTTGGAAGAACACCATGGATTGTTTTAGAAATTACATTATATTTTGAGACATTTTCAGTGAAATTTAGTATGTAAAGGATTAATGAATCAATCTTGGAGGTGGTTGTGTATTCATTGATGTCCCTTTAAAAAAAATAGCTATTATAGATGTATAAAATATAAGGAACATTTAAATTTTTATTGACTTAAGAAATTTTGGTGGGATTAGTGTTTCTATATTGTGAAAACAACTAGACACTAATTTATCATTTTTTATTTTCCATAGTGTGATTATCTGGATAAATATTGGTAGGATGGTTTTGTATGTGAAACATCAACATTATCTTATGATGTGAGATGTTGGCGTGATTGGGAATCTCCAATTTTCGTTACGAGTGATGTATCATGGTGGAGGTGGTCAATATAATTAGCACCTTGACGCATCAGAATTTTTGGTTTTGTTTAGTGTAGTTAAATTTTTGAAATTTTTGCATGACTATGAAGGCTGATAAGCATGTAGTTTGGTTTATATATTAATCATGTTGACTATGAGATTCCAAGTGAATGATTCTATTCATAGAGATAAATATTACATAATTTTCCCCATGTTTTTGTTATTCTATGGAGAACTATATGAATTAGTTTATGTCTTTTGATGAATTAGTTGGGTGTGTGATTTGATGATGTCTAGAAAGAATAAATGAAGGATAATTCAGAGAATATTTAGTGTTATTTTAAATAGATGATGTTTTGATGGAGTAGGAAGAGGTAATATATATATTTTTTCATAGAGATTTGTTAGTTGTGAAATGATTAAGGAGGTGTAACCATTTATCATGTTTTGACTAATGTTTTGATTAAATTTTTTTATGTAATTCCAATGGTGTATTTTTTTCTTATTTTGGTTTATGGTGAGAACTCTTTAAATTACCTTATTCATGGGGTGATTCATTTGATAAAAATTAGTTATGAACTATTCTGTGGCATCTGTGCTCAGGAAAAAATGTATGTAGATTTCAAGGCTCTTTTTTATGTTTCTCACCAAAAATGTTGGGTCACTAGTATATTTTTATCTCAAAGATGATTCTTCCTATGATGATGTTCTTTTTTTATAGTTTACCATGGTGAAAAACATCCATTTTATGATATAGTTATACTAGTTCATGTAAAATGGTACCAAAGACATATCAAGGAGTTAGTTTAAGAGAAGGAGTTAGGTGTGTAGTCTTAGTGGTTGGATTTGGTTACCACCGAAGCTCAGTGTTGATTGTGATATAATCTAGTGTATGGAATTATTTAAGGTGGATAAGTTGTAAAATACCATAACTTTTTGTGGCACATATATATTTTTTTTGGGACACACATATTTTAGGGAGTGTTTATTGTTATTGGGGGTCATATGTGGCCTTTGATGAATTTTATAACAACTTTACAAGGTTTTTTCCAAATGGTATTGAATAATCTTGTTTCATACCGCGAATCAATTCATCACACCTATAAAATATTACTCATAAGTCAGGTCCCCTTGTCTTTAAAAATATAACGTGCAACAAGATGTTTCACTACTTGAAACCCTATAATTACATTAATAATGATTTTAAATAGTTATTTTATGTGTTTAGATGTATTAAAATTAGTGAGGTCCCCCTCCTGGGACATAAACATGATAATGTCCCTTCCCCTTGTTCTCATTATCATCCAATGGAGATTTCCCCCATTTTTTAATTCTTTCACCTATCGTGAGCCATCTTTGGAAACATGGGGTGATTCTATATGTCAACACTCTTCCTTTTATTGTTTCTCTTATTACCAAATGTTTTACCCTTTTTAAGTTCACTTACCACAATTTAATTAGTAATATTTTTATTTTCAAAATTGTTTATGTTTTGAATGAATAAATGATTTATACAGGGATGAGTGGTTGTCTTTGAGTATAATGAATGTTATTTATTAGTTATATAATATGTATTGAAACTATTATTTATGTCTAAAGACTTTGGTAATTACTACATTAAAACACATTTGACCAAATTTAAAAATTATAAATTTTTAGATATAAATTACAAAATGGAACAACTATGAGAGATATTAGCAGGCCATTAGAGAGAATTAAATGATTTTTATCTGCCAATGGTGTGCTCAAAAAACAAGAATGTTACATGGAAAATTAAATAAGAAATCCTTGGGGTGTGTAGAAATATTATGTAATAATGTGAGTTTGATCCAGACATTATTATCCCATGGGATGTGCATGAAATGGGATATATTTCTTGTTATGTAATATGAGAAATCCTAGGGGTTATGTAAAAAAAGTGAATGATTTTTTGATTGAAAAAGACTCTTGGGATGTGATTTAAGATACAATATCATTTACTATTTTGTGTGACATGATTATTTTGAAGAAATTGTGTATGAGTTTTCCCCCTGGGACATAACGTGGGAAAATAAAATGTTAGACTAATGTGACCCATGGGGTGCCTAAAAATTAGACTTCAACCATATTGAATTAAATCAATTTATTTATGAGTTTCATGTATTCTTGGTTTATGATAAATTTTGGTTATAAAATGGTCTAAAATACCCTTTGGACCAACATTGAGGCATAAAACATTGGAATTCCATGGGTGATACCCTTTTTGATCGATGATGATAAAAGATTACACAAAATGTTTTGGATGATTCACGTGGGGTCAGTCATATTACCTTAATACAAATTATTAAAAGAGAGATCTAGTATATGATGAAGCATATATGGTTCATATAGGGTTTTACAGGGGAACCCAGGGGTTGAAGGGAGTTTATTAATTTATATTACACCATAATTTATTAAATAAATCAATGATATCATTTTTTGGGAAGACTGGATGGGATGATAAATTTCATTATTGGAATCCTTCTTATTCATACTCACACCCTAATTAGGAAACTATTTTGTAATCAAACCAAAAATAATTATTGTATGATCAAACAAGGGAATGAATATATGGACCCATACTTAATATTGAGGGTTATTTTATTATTTCAGATTAATATTCATCACATTACAAAAATAAATTCCCAAGGACCTTAATAGTTTAGTGTATTTAGAAACATGGAAACATAATCCTCCTATATGGAGAAATATATCAAACATCTTATTTAATTACCACTCCCTTTAGTAATCCTACTGATGAAACATTCTTCAAATCCTCAGGAATAGAAACATAAGAAATTGGTGACCTTAGTTTCTTATTAAGGGAAAACAAGGTATATATTTTTCCATATCAAGAGAATAAGAGTACGACAATATGATCATAACATTAGAATATCATACCATTCATATAAACGACCATAATCAAGAGTTAGGGAAAAATATTGGTATTTCCTAAGACATTAATAAAATGGAAATCAATATTATTATTCATGAGATCATTACATATGAAGAAGAAATGTAATTGTGGGAAACACATAAAGAAATAAAATGATTTACATAGTAGTATGGGCTTCATTATAAGGACATATTAGTGGAATGGGTTCACTTCCAAAACAATAATATAATTAAATGTTTTCTACCATGGATATCATATGGTTAATATTTATTTTCTGAACTTGGTTCATGCCCTATTCCAATAGTGTTTTGCATAACCCGGTTGAACACCCATTCCATCAATGTATTACTGAACCGGGATTAAGTCCTATTTCAGTCTAATTTTAATGAACCATGGTCACTCTACATTCTATCATGTACTACTAAATTGAATACACAACTCATTGTAGATCTATATTAAAAAATAATGTTCACATCTCATTATATTCTTGTATTCCTAAACTGAGTTCACTCTTTAATCTGGCCACGTATTATGGTATCAAGTTCACTCCTCATTCGAGCCTTGTATTAATTAACAAGGTTCACTCCCCATTCCAATCTTGTATTAATTAACTTAGTTCACTCCACATTCTATTCATGCACTACTAAACAGTGTTGAATCCTCTTTACATACCTATTTATATATTGAGATATATAAAATCATTACCTAACTAATTGGATTGAGATATAGGTCACACCCATAAAATAATGAAATCATACATAAATGTTCCATAATAAAATAAAACATTCATTATATAATAACTAATAAAAAGAGATATGTGTTTCATTAACATCATATGATAACCCTTGAAATGAAATTAGTATAAAAAAATTTATGCATATCTAACTTGTGGAAAACAGATTGGTTTCATAATAATTTCATCAGAGAATGGCCAGTCAAAAAAAGCAGGTGTCATAATCGTTTTATTATAGTATAACTAATTGAATAGAAATGAGTTTCATAAAAAAAATTACCCTTATCACAAACCAACCAAAAATAGAATAATTATGTTGTCCTTATATCATAAACCTAGTCAATCAAAATCTATAACGAGGGATATCATCTTAGATGGATAAGTATTTTGAAAGATCACCTAGAATATAAAAACATATTACATTTTAAAAATACATTTCTTTGAAACCCCATAGAATACAGATATTGGAATAATGAAAAATAATTTAAAACATTTTTTAGGTAAAACATCATTTCATATTTGTAATAAAATTATAACATAAACATTTTGAAAATATTGTCCATTTTAAATAACAATGAAAATATATAAAACAGTCTTTAAAAAAAATTAAGTACATTATAAAACATTTTTTAAAATTTTTTTCATTAAAAATAGATTTAAAATAAATAATTTCGAAAATAATAGGAATTGTTTTAAAAAAAACCTTGTACACTTTCATAGGAAAAATGAATGTGATGACAATGGGTAAATCTGTATAAGCTAAACATTCCTTCTGTTTCGTAAAATGTTTAGAAATTTATATGATTATAAAATTGAAGAAGAATTATTATAATACCATTATATTAAATTTATAAAATATGGGTAAAAGTTTATTTTACACATCATGTAAAAACATTTTTGGAGATTCTTTAGAAAAAATATTTTCCTGAAAAAAACAAATTTCCAACTAAAGAATGAAATAATGTTTTATTTTCATAAAACCGATTTCTTAATTGTCTTAAGTAAGAAAGAGTAAATTTATTTACAAATAAATGGATATATTTTGGAAAACCATAGGAAAATAAATTTCATGAATTTTTATGATATGTAGACCATAATATTTCATTAATGGAAGCATGATCATAAACAAATAGTTTTTTTTCTGGGTTTGACATGTTTTCTCGTACTCCCTCCCTAGTTAGTATAGTTTATTTACTTTTAATATAAGAGTCATAACCTTCACCTTTTAAAAAAAATCCAATTGTAGTATATACACCTCATATAAAAATATTGGTTCATAACAAGTCATGTGTATCAAATAAGGAATATTGTTACAACATTACCCTACCGATATAGTTACTTTTGACCCATAACCCCCTTGAAATAAAGATCATAAAATGGTTATGTAAATAAAAATAAATTTAAATATAATAATAATAGAATAAATTAATTGAATGTATAAACAACAAATAAATGAAATAAGTGGTGAATAAGGCAAAATTCACAGAGAAGTAAATGTCGGACAAGAAAAACCCTTACCTCAAGTCTTGAATTTCATCATAAATGTTGAAAATGCCAGTATAATAAGTATAATTTTATTCTGATTATAAAAAATAAACTTATTATCATATATAATAAAATATATAATAACAGAAAGAATTTTTATTACCCTTTTATTAACAACTTTATGATAATGTTAAGTTTCAGGTTATATCTGCTTAGTTTTTTGTAGATATTTTGACTTTTTATTCATGATCATATTACATATATGACTTTTAAATTATTTTTCAAATGTAAAAATAATTTAAATATCACATAGATTAATTATATAATTATTTCTAATAATATATAAAATCTATTAATATTAAATGGAATACACCATTCATGGAGATAGTAGGTCGTACATACGAGAAAAGATATTTCTGTATTTTTCTTTTATTTAAGGATGGAAAGTAAATGATATATATATATATATATCAAACCAATATAACAATTATATCATATATATCATATAAATTTACTAAAACCATCCATAATACATTCCATATAAACTATGAATTAATCACATAGCTTTGAAGAGGTGGTACTCCACACATTTTGAAATGATGATATCATATTTATAATAATGGAATGCATAAAGTTATGTTTTATGTTATAATTAAATAATCATAAAGACATAATATATATCATATATATAAAAATAAAAAATTATCTATATAATAATTCCCAATTATGATATGTGGTAACGGTAAAATGAAAAAAATCGTTTCATGAGGTGGTAGTCTATCGTACACACGAACGGCAAGGTCATTACCATTTTTACGGATATGGGTATCAGTGGAGGATGAAAAATTAGAATAAAATAAATATCACTATTTTTTAGAGAATATGTTTATTATATAATCAGGGAATAGAATAATTGAGCGGGTGGAGAATGAAAATACAACTAAAGATCATGTAGAAGGATGGTACAACTTATTTGGGTATTTCCTTTCGGTTTATACCAATGGAGAAACATGGCTTCCTTTACACTCAAAGTGATGCTTATAGTTTTAGATTAGAGATTTTGGGAGTGTATTTTTTCAGTTGATAAATAATATAATTTTTCTTGAGATGTGTGAGGAAGTGAGGGGTTGAGTGCCCTTTATAGTAGAGGATGAGTGAGATTCCTATAAATATAAAATGATGAACAATATTTAAAGGAATATAGACATCATGGGACTAAAATAATATAAAATATTAGATCAAGGTCTCATATTTTCTAAAAATGTCCATAAATATTTTTTGGACATGTTTCTTAGGAATTGTTTCCATTAAGATAATTTTTAACCACTAAGTAAACTTTTTTTACCTTAATCACTTTAATAAATTTCAATTACATTCACTAATATTATTGGAAAAAATTAGGATGACCTTAATATATATTATAAATTGTGTTTATTAAAATTATGGTAGCCAATTATCCAAATTCTAAACATGGAATTGGAATAACATAATTTAAAATTAATCCCATTGACATGTATTGAATCCATGTTATTAAAGAGAAAAAATAAAAAATTTTGAAGTGTATTTATATAGAATTTCATTGTGAAATTGGTTCCAATTACCTAAATTGGGTTATTTTATATATAATTTATCTAATTATAATTTTCAAAAATTATAATATATAATTTAGATAAAAAATTAGTTTTGAATTAAAGTTCAGTATTATTCACTATTTTTCGAAAAATAAAACTTCTCGTAGAATTTGGAACGATTGGACTCAAATAAATATTTATATTACCCCTTGAAAAATGATTGTTATTTTTAGAAATAAAAATTATAAAATTTGAAAATTTTATATTTAAAATGGGTTCTCCATTTAATGTTAGTAAAATCACCTTTTAGAAAAATAAATATTTTATTCATAAAATTGGACTTTTTCTTACACTATACAAAACAAATTATTGTATGAGTAAACCCATTTTCATGAGAATATAAAAATAATTGAAAAAATTCATCAAAATTAGTATTTTAATTTATTGAAATGAAATTTTGTTTGTAAATAGAAAAATAGTTTTCTTATAATTCAAATAGTTATTACATTCATTTCTATATAATTGATAACCAAAGGATTCATTTTATATACCGGTGTAAATCATACATTCACAATTTAATAAATCCTATCTGTATCATCCATTTCAATGGGTTGATGTTAAAAATTATAATATTTTAATAAAAATATTATTTATATATTTTAGTGCGGTAAAACATGTCCTTGTTTGTAACACAATCAATCAAAGGGACTCAGAATTGTGTATAAAAAGCCAATCATTGAGTTTCGTGTACCTTAAGATTATTTATATGTTTCTTTTAGTTCTACATTAACATGTTTTCTCAAATAACACAATAAAGGCATAGTTATTTCATATAACAAATTATATATTATGTGTTGTGTGAAATGAAAATATCAAAATGTATAAAATAATTCAAAAAAATAACAAAATATTATAGTGCTAAATTCTACCCCCTTAAAATAAATATTTCCCTTAAAATTTAAATTTTTTATCAATGGTTTTATAAAATATATTTAAATTCCTATAAATCCAAATTATAAATAAGAATACTAAACATTTCTTTAAAAATAAAAATTTAGAAACAATATATTTACCCATTGTAACTCATAAATAGGTTTCTACATAGTATAACATAATTAGAATGTTAAAACACATAAATGGATTAAAAGCATAAATAATCATAGAGATTGATGAATATAACTGGTCATAATAATGTTCATGGTCTATATAATGTTAACAATCACAAAACCATAAGTTGAAGAAGGTTGAATGTGGTCATTGATATCATTAGAAATGATGACAATATGAATAAAATTTATTTCAATACCCTATTTCCCTAAATTTGATGAATTTTCATGAGAATTTATTATTACACGATTTAATGAAATATTCACACTTTATCATGTTGCAATCAATTTTCACTTCATATATTATTCCAATAAATGAAGGTTAATTTTTTATTCCAACAGAATTAGCAGATCATAGATCGATAAATAGAATTAAATTTGAATCCATATGTCATTATTTTTCACTGAAAATTTTTATCACATGTTATCCAATATGAATAAATCCCCATGAGCCTGAGAGAATATATTAGTGTATACAACCACATCTGAAGTATAAAAAAAACATTCCATAAATATTTATCCTTATAACCCATCTAAATATTTTAAATATATAAAAATGAAAATAAGGTCACTAAATTTCAATAAAAACACTTAAAATTTATCCCCCATATATCATTACGTAATTCTTATATTATATATGAAAGAAATTAGTAAATTTATCTTGTATTATAATAAAAAATGGGAAAACAATTAGTTACCATAAATCCTTATTGAAAACATTCATGTTTCCTTATTGGAAATTTTATTGGATATATTCATTAAATCCAAAAATGTTGTAAATTTCATCAATGATAGTATAAATCACATGACAATAAAAAATTAATAATTTAAAATCTAATCTATACCATCCAATTTACATATTCATTTCTATCATAAAATTATCTAAAAATCGTTATATTTTCATAAGGAACATATTAATGTAAATATTTCCATAAATCATGGTTTTCCCATGATAATAACTTTTCTAATTCTTCTACACCATTCAATTTTTTTAATTGTTAATGAAAGTAATAAACATAAAATTATTATTTATTTCATGATTTGATAAGCAAATTCTATGAATTCTAAAACAACTAATGTTCAATTTTTCAACATTATTATTAAACCATTACTAAGATATTTTCAATTTATTCTTTAATACCCATTTCTTATAATATGAAATATGAATCATGTCTTAAGGTTCCTCAAGGTCAATATAATCATGGAAAATAGTTTAAATGTAAGTAATATTGTCATCACATTCCATTCTTTTCACATTTGGTTTGTCGTCCCTATATCTTTACTAGTATAACCAATACTCATACCATCTTCCCCATTCTCTTTATGAGACTTATACATAAGAAATCTTATTTCAATATTCACATATATTTCAAATATAAATTGTTTAATGGTAAACATGTTTCATCTAGTTCTATAATTTAATTTAAATAAAAAATAATAGGCTGAGAAAATATTATCAAAGCATAAAATCACATAATCAATAAAAAAATTAATTATATGAAGCCTAAATCATGACAGATTCATTTAATTCATTGACACCTTGAAATTATTCATAGAAACATCCATAGATACATCCATAGATATTTTCATATAAATATCCTTACTAATATCTCAAATTGTTTCCCATCCTGGTATCCAATGTTTGAATAAACCTTTTTTATCATACCAATTATAGTAACTAAGGCCAAATATACATGGATATTATATCATTTTTTATGAATATTAAACACAATACAAAAATACAATCCTAAAGACCATAATAGAGTTGTGTTTTTGGAAACATGGAAACAAAAAAAATTCACTCTGTGAAATATCTTCACCTTCTCCTTTAAAAATATTCCCCTTATGTACTCCTAAAAAAACATTAATTCTTAATATAGGGAAGTGAAACATAAGAAATGGGTTAGCCCAGATGCTTAGTAAGGGTAAATTAGGTAGATATATAATCATAACATGAAATTAAGGGTACCAAAAAATGATCGTAACATTATAAGATCATAACATGAATATCAAGGATCATAATCAAGAGTCATGGAACTAGTATATGTCATTAAAAAGACATGAATCATAAGAAAATCAAGAGAATAATATATAATAACATATCATAATCATAAGATATATGGTTTTCACAAACATATAAATATATTAAATGATTTTCATAGTAGTCAAGGCTTAATTCCATAGCCATCTTAGTGGAATGGGTTCACTCACAATACCATCTTTTTAGTTGTGGTATACTTCAAAGACCATCATATTATTCATATTAATTTACTGAATTGGGTTCACATCTTATTTCAGACCTATATTATTAAACCATGTTCACCTCCAGTTTCAACCTGAGGTGTTAATCTGAGTTCACCACCCATTTTATTCCCATATTAATGAATTGTGATCACTGATCATTTCTTCTTTGAATTTCCGAATTGACTTCACTCCTCATTCCAGTCATATATTAATCAAATAGGTACATAACTTGTTCTAACCATGTATTATTAAATTGAGTTTTCTCCTCATACCAGTCCTGTACTAAGGAACTGAGTTCACTCCTCATTATAGCCCTGTATTACTGAATTGAGTTAACTCTTAATTCTAGCCATGTATTAGTAAACCATGTTTACTCATCACCCTAGACCTGTCTATCTAATGAGATATATATAAATCTTTACCCAATGCATTGGAGGTAGATTTTGGAATCACTCATCACATAATGATATCATACATAATAAATAAAATATTTGTAATATCAAAACCCATAAAAAATATGGGTTTCATAAACATCATATATTTATCCATGATATGAAATGTGTATCATAAACATTTTATCATATCATGACCTATAGAAAAGAGATAGGTTTCAAAATAATTTCATATTAGAATAGCATGTGAAAGGTAGTGGGATTCTTAAGAATTTTATCATGGTATAACCAGTTGAAGAGAAACAAGTTTCCCATAAAACGATTCAGATTAATAATAATCCATTAATTTAAATAATAATAATGGTTACCTTAAATCATTTCCATATTGAATCATAAACCTGAAGAAAGGATTTCCTCATAGATGGATAATTATTTAAAAATATTAATTTGACCATATTTTTACTTTAAAAATCACTTTTTAAAACATATAATATTTTTTAAATCATCTTTATCGAACCCAACTTGAATATATATATATATATATATATGAATCTTGAAAAATAATTTAAAACATTTCATGTGGAAAATATGTTTTGATCTTTGAAAATTATTTTTGAAATGTAAACTTTTTTAAAACATTATCCTTTTAAAATAAGCTTGAAATCATATAATGGAATCCTTGAAAACCATTGGATGTTATAAAAATTTTGATACATTTATTTTGAGAAACACATTACTCTAATGAATTTATAGAATATTACAAAAAAAATTCTTTTAAAAATATATCGGTAAACATTCAAAGTATGTTTCAATGGAATGACAGTTAAAATATTTTTTCATATTGAAAATTACTTTTTCACAATAAAAAATGTAGAAAAGTGCCTTGATTTGAAAACAAAAATGATATTAATTTTTTAAAAAAATTATTAAAAATTTAAAAAATGGGTAAAAATTTCTTTGACACATAATAGTAACTCATGTTTTGATAAAATTTAAGAACACATGGTTTCGCGAATAAAAACAATTCTGAACGAAGGGAGATTTAAAGTCAAATTTTCATAAAAACACTGTTTAAACTATCTTATGTACTAAAGAGTGTAAAAATGGGACTAAAACATTAAGATATAATTTATAAATTTATTATAGGAGTATTCACGAATATGTTTCACCTATGTATCATAATATTTCATAAATAGAAGAATAATCATTAAAAATATTGATAAACGATGGGACTGTATCAATAAATAGTTACATATTATATAACACTGAATCATATTACTATGTAAAGAATAAAAGTATTTGAAGCTAAAAAAATAATTGAAAATTTTATATTAATTTTATAACTTGTAAAATATAATTATATACACCTTATTGAAAAATATTGGGGCATAAAATGGCATAGATTTAAAAGAAGGGAAGTTGAGACAAAATAAATTTACCGATTTGGTAAATTTTGAAACATTAAACCCATGAAATAAAGAGTATAAAAAGGGATTTTTAAATACCAATATATTTATTTTTTAGAACCATAGAATAATTTTTTTGCAGCATAGAGACCACCCAAATCAAATTAGTTGTGAATAAGGCATAATTGTCACAGAAATAAAAGTGTGACGAGAAAACCCCTTACCTTAATTATTGACTTTCTTCATACATGTTTAGACCTATTATATAACAATTATAGGATTACTATAAATATATAAAAGAATAATATAATTATATATATTACAATATATAATATTAGTATGAGTTTATATTACCTTTTTATTAATAATTTCATGTTGATGTTATGTTTTGGGTAATATCTTCTCTGTTTTTTGAAAATGTTTTGACTTATTATTAATGATCCTATTAAATAGATAATTAATTATATACATAATGAATTTTGAAACATAATCTAAATATATTATGAATTAATTATATCAATTACTATACTAATCTATAAAATATTGAAATTTGAAATGGAATACAGGGTTCATTATGATGGTAAGCTGTACGTATGCATAAAAGTTGTTTCTATTTGATTTACATATTTAATGAATTAATGTAAATTAAATATATGTATATATATATAATAATTACTGAAGAAGTTATTTTTTCATTTATATCATATAATATTACTAAACCCATCCATATTACAATCAATATAATGTGTGAACCAACCACATTGTATTGAGGAGGTGGTAGTCCACACATCCACAAACGAAGTTATCGTATATACACAATATTTAAATATTGTAGGTATGATTAATTTAATAATTATAGAATAAAAACTAAAAAATAAATATCACATATATCATATAAAAATATAATTTCCATCAAAATTCATAGCCATGAGAGGAGGTATAGAAAAAAATGGATAATATCATTTCATGAGGCGCTAGTCCACCATACATATAAATTGTTGATTCGTTTCCCATTTGATGTACATGTGTGTGGGTGTTTGTGAAAAAATTAGATTATAACCCTATAAGAATATTAAAGATACAGATGTTATTATATAATCATTTAATATGAATAATTTTTTGGTGTTATATGAAAATAAAGTAAAAGAACCTGTAGAAGGATGTTACCACTTCTTTGTGTAGTTCACTTTGGGATTCACCAAAAGACTATGTTGGCTTCATTTCAACTAAATTTGATTCTTGTAGGTAGTGAGGATTGGACATGATAGATTATAGTTTATGGGTATTGTCAGTCCAAAGTGGCTTGACAGTCATGATGATATGAGGGGGTTAGTATCCTTTTATAGTGGTGGTGGAGTGTCATTCTTGTAAATATAAAAATGTATACACTTTTGAGATTTATCCCTTAAATCATGTGCCCCCAATAATATTAAAGGTTCAATAAACAATACTATACAGTTATCACATTTTCTTAAATTGAATTGTAGACATTTTTAGGGTATTTTGTCACTTAAGATAAAGATTATCCACCAAGTAAACTCATTTTTTCATTAATCACTATAATTAACTTTAATTAAATTCTATAATAATTTAGTTAAAACAAAAAGATAATATTTATAAATATTGTAAATTATTATTATTCTAAATATTCAATCTATTTTTCTAAATTTTAAACACATAAGATACATAAATTAATGTTAAAATAATCCTTCAAATGTGTCACAAAACCATGTTTTTAATATGAAAAGGCCCAAAGGTTTGGAAATTTTTTATATCAAATTTCAATGTGAAATGTATTTTAATTAAATTAATCAAATAAATTTATGTATGATTCATCTAATTATAATTTAAAAACAAATTAATATTTAATTTTACAATATAAAAAATTTATATGAGAACCCATTTTGAATTAAAATTCAGTATCTTTCATTATTTATTACAAATTTAGACTTCTCATAGAAATATTAAAAATTAACCCAATGTAAATTTGGATATTCTAGGTTCTGAGATGAAAACTAATTTTTCAAATAAAAATGATTAATTTTAAAATAAATTATATTCAATATGTGTTGTCAATTAAAATTCAGTAAACATACTTTTCAGAAAAATATTTCTTTTCATTCATAAAATTTTATTTATTAATATATTATGCCCATAAACTATAATGGATGAATATAAAAAATATTTATTAAATATAAAAATATTGTTGAAAAAATTAATAAATATTGGTTAGTTTAAAATATTTAGATAATATTTTGAATGTAAATATAAAAATAGTATTCTTATAAATGTAATTTCTTTATTTTAAAATATTTAATACTTTAATTTGTAACAAATTCATAAAATAAGGATAATTTTTATATACATGTGTGTATAATTATATAAAAATATAGTTTATATTTTTTTAGAATCCATTACAATGGTTATGTGTTAAAAATAATAATTTTTTAATACCAATAAAAATATTATATTTTAGTTTGGTAAAACTCATCCTTAAGTGTAATGTAAGATATCGAAGGGACATTGTATTTTTTGTAACAAAAACCAAACCTAGAATTATATGTACCACAATGTTATCTAAGTATAGATTATAATGAAATATCATCTTGGTGTTGAATATAATGCAATCAAGACTCAGTGATTTCATATAACAGAATCTATATTCTGTGTTGCATGAAATGATAAATATTTATAAGGTTAAATTAATTCGAAAAAAAATCACAAAATCTAGTGGTGTTACAATGATCACAATGGTTGATGCTTGGATTGGACAAATAGGATGGATCTTGGGATATTGGGATTATTCTTGTACTTCAGTCCACTTTTTGATGGAGGTTTCATTTATTATATTTTGTAAATTTTGGATTTATTTATATGAACTAATGATCATATATTACTACCTCACATGAACTATAAAAATTATTTTTAGTATAAAATTGGATTTGATTTTTCAATATCACTTTCCAGGATTTATATTTACTTCTTATTCTTGTTTTATCTAATTACATTTATTTGCACGGAAATGTTTCTCAAATATGTGTAAATAAGATTCCTACCGTAACACCATAAAGCTGTTATTCTAATTAGTAACCTCTAACATACAAGGAGGAACACCTAAGTTATAGTGGTGACCACTATTTTTTGTATCGATCCGTATAATGAGACTGTGGTACATTTCATAATATGTTACTATTTTTAAATCTCCTTGGACTCTATCATATTACATGAAATCTAGGTTAACTTATCTCTGAACCTCTCTATTTTCAAACTAATTAATCTTACTATTTTCATATACACCAAAATATACTCCAAATATGGAGTCATAAATTTTTTTGGAAAACATTTTTTCTATGGAATTATATATGACACCATATATACTAAAATATTTCAGTCCTTTAATCATGTTTCATACATGATTTTTGAAAAATGTATTTTCCAAGGCATTATAAATCTAAGAATTGGATGGATTCCTAATGAGAAAATGGTGTAACTAATTTAACTCTGAGTTTACCTCATGTCTGTTATTATATATAGTCATGAATAATATTCCCAAAAAAAATTCTAAATATGAGTCAATCTAGTAACACCTCATCATAATATTATGATTAAACGATTCAATATTAATATTAAGAAAAACCATAAAAACCATATATTAAAATCCATTTCAAAAAATGAATAATAATTAATTATTAACCAAAATATATAGGCATAGGTATCATCACATAATTCCTCTAATTGCGGCCACATATTGGATCTTTAATTATATAACCACTTAAAACAATATATATATATATATATTTAATTATCTCATATAAAATTTATAGATACTCATATATTGTATCGTATTGATCCAATTATGATATATCAATTTAACCTTCACATGGTGACATAATTATACCAATTGCTACTAACTCTTTTCAATCACCTACCCAATGCAGAAAAAGCCCCAATAGTCACTTTCCTAGTCTAATGATGGAGGAACTTTATTTCTTTATTGAATTGCACAGAAATTTTTGATAAACTCAGTTCCTAAAAATTAACTATCTTTCTTTTATTACCCATGTTCCATATGATATTTCAAGAATGGTGTGAAATGGATCACCGATATCCCATCACTCCTAGAGAGAATCACCCCACCATATAAATATTTCATTTTTTCAATAATGTAATCACCTTATTCTATACAACATTCTATATATTAGTCAATATATATCACATCCAAAATTCTAGTCATATACAAAAGAAAAAAATATCTCATGTGAATGTATGTTGGACCACATAAATGATAAAAATTACATCCTTACCAATTCAAAATAATTATATAATCTCCCTTTTATCACTCACTAGTTTTATTCACACCCTCTTCCCGCCTCTTTCACTTTAGAGAAAATCATTCAATTATATATCAAATAGTTAAAATTAGGGACCACCTTCTTATCATTATAGCTAACCCCTAAAGTGATTTCATCCAAGATCTCTGAATAACCATAGATCCCCAAAGTCATCAATTAGTTGTTACCTCTATATAAATGTTTCAATTAATAATTATAACTAATTACAATTAATTCACACCATATTTGGTTATGTCTAACACGTAATATTTAAAATATGGATATTAATCTTATTGGAACATGACATAATACCTTATGGAGAACTCCCAAAAAATATCTAATCAAATAAAATGATAACTATCTTATTTAATATAGTTAAAAATCAACAAATAGTATAACAATTTACATAAATAGGAAAAATAAATTAGCGACCACCATAGATTCAACAAACAAGTGTGAAAAAAAATGTGAATCAAACACTCAAAGGATTCTGTATATAGTATAAAATATGTAACATCATATATATTCTATTAAATATTAATCTAGTGAAATAATAGATAAAAACCATTACCCCTCCCCCAATGAAATTAGATTTTAATTAGATTATTGATGGAGAGAATAAACTTGGTAATAAGAAATCACCATAAATAATAAATTAAATTCATCCATGTTCTATTGACAAAGGATTTGGATGATGAGAAGATTTTGGGAAGGAGGAGGTATCCTCCCTCCTATAATTGAGGTCTAAAAAATAAAACCAACTATTGTTCTATTTTTCTTAAAACAATTACCTCACTAAAACAAACAAAATCATACTAGAATATAATGAGAAATATGTACAACCAAATCATTTAACTAGTAGAATCTAAATAATTACATCACTTTTAAAATCCCCATCATCTACACAATATAGTTTTAGCAGGTACCTGAATTTTTCTAAAAAAAATCAATTAGACCGCTAATATTTCTCATATACTTAATTAGTCTCCATTGTGAGAAAAATTCCTTATATGAACTATAAAACATTCTATAAACCCCCCACAAAAATTAAAATTATATAATCCATTTAATTCTTACCTTATATGATGTTGATCATATGCATAAATTATTGTTCTCCCTATGCCTAGTTCAACTAGATTCATTATATTACTTTATTTACCCAACCATCAGTGGTACTTATTTGAAAAAATTATTGAAAATATTTTCTATCAACTCCAAAAAACATCCATATGTGTCTTTATTTATTCATTTTGATTACTATTGTTTGATATATAATAATATTCTAGAACATTTAACTAGTTAAAATATATAATCATCATAATTGATCATCCTAAAAAATACAAATAATAGATGTATCAATAATCAATCCAATAACGATGACATCGATTACATGAATAGTTCTCAAAAACCAATATCAACATAATTAATATCACACACATAAGAAATGAACAATCTAGTATATCATTATTCTAATAATTTTAAAAATATCAATATTTGAGTCATTATAACAAAAAATAAGTTCAATATCACTACACAAATATATGAATTCCAATGATATTCATGTTTGTCCCAATAACCATTATCACACTCTAGATATTGAAATCCTCAGTATAGAAAAAAAATTCTATATAAATGAAATACCATTGAATCTCCTCTTATACTTACACATTAAATAAAATCACCCTTATATGTGTAACGACCTGAACATTTATAAATAAAATTCACTTTATTTGGAATTAATTAAATGTCTTATGGTTATAGAAAACACATGAAGTTATTTTATTTTATCCATTTGGATTTTAAATGACCACTAAGTATATTTAACGTTGGTAATATAGTTGTTGAATAGTGATCACATGTCAGTTATAAATATGGGATTTTAACATATCTTTTTAGAACAGACAAAGGAAGTGATGGCCTCAACCAATTGGATCTTACCCTATGAACCGTATTTATCAGAACGTATGTGGGAGATAAAAGTTCCAGTCTATCCCTAGACTAATCCCATGTTGATATCCAATAACATAAGTATTTGCAAAACCATTTACGGGAGAAGTTCTAGCTCATCAATATCACGACCCAAAATATGATCACTGAATAACCCCATGAAAGCCCCACCATTGCACACCATACTCTTAGATAATATTCTGGTGTAATAATGGGATATATATCAATACCATAGAAATAATAATATTTTCTTTATTTTCTTTATAGAACAATGAATATATTTTCTTATTATTATTATTATTATTTTGTAAATAATTTTTAAATCACAAATACTATGATTGGTTAATTATGAAAAATATTTTGAGGCAGTAATGAGATTTTTGAAATAAATAATATTTTAAAAAATCTTATTATAAAATTAATATTATTAAAACTAAATAATTATATAATTTATATGAATTCAAATGTAAATTTTATTAATATATGAAAACTGTTTTTGTCAAAACCCATCAATTTTAAAAAAAAGTTAGTTTTTATTTTAAAAGAAAAAATTCACATATATAGAAATATATTTAGATATAATGAATATTAATTTTGGAATCATGATGTCTAAATTATACAATGGTGAATGTTTCATAATTTATTGAGACAATCAAATTTTTCAGTAAAATTTAAATACCAAATAAATATGCGGTGTTTTTTATGAAATCATAACGGCCAAATTGTGATTTCATAAATACAATAGAATAAATATTTGAATAAATAAATTTCTTCCATTCAAATAATAAAATATTATGTTTATTCAATTTATTTTACAATGCCTTAGTGAATCCACAAAAATATATACTGCATTTTAAGATTTTAAATTAATTTTTTTAAGAGTGTGACTCACCTGCATATAAGCAAGTTAAATATTTTAATAAGTCCTTCTATTTTACTTATAAAATATTTTAAAACACACCCCTTTTATGAAAACCATAGGAAAACCCATAAGATGGTTTTTGGTTTTGAATATTTTATTATGTAGTGTCCAAAACCAAAATAATAATGAAATCCCACTACTTTCTTATATATACCCACCCAAGCTCTCATTTATCTTCACTAAATACCTTTGATGCTCAACCAACATCTTCCCCCTAATACCTAGTTCTCCCAAGGAACCTCTAAGATCTTAATAATCCCATTTAATCCTTTGAAGTCACACATCCTAATATTCGATATTCAACTCCCCTCTTGTATCGTGCACTCCTTTTTTGATAAGTGTTCTAATTTAAACTTTGATATGTTAGGATACATTTATAAATAATCCCATTGTTGTCCATTTGATTTATGAAAAAGTATATATTCATTTTAATATCATTAATCCGTCCATGATCATTTTTATACACATGTTACCATGCTAAAATTTTGTAATGGTTCCTCAGCTTCTTCTCTTCCTTTCAATACATGAACCTTGTTTGAAATTATTTTTTTTAATATCAATTTGTTATATTTCCATAATTTTATAATGAATTAATATCTTTCCATTTTATGTCATGTTAATGATGGATCATTTATTTCCACTCATTTAGACTCCTACCTAATTTGTTACTATGTTGCAATTCCATAAGTGGTTTCTCTACTCTCATTTCCATTCAAGAACTTATTTTATATTATGCATCTTAAATTACATTTCATATCTTGGGATATTATGTTAAATGATCACATTACATTCCATTTCATGTATAAGTCGCGAGATACCCCTTTCTCTCTCATCAACCCATTAAATGAATTTCCATATGACGTCGTTATATAGCCGAAATTGCACCGTGATTTTACAAGCCAAAATCATCATGTATTGAATACCATACCCAATATTATATAAGGGTATTCACCATTATAAACATATAATTTTTTATTTAAGTGAAAATATATTTAATAAATAATGTTTAAATATGAAATAAATAGAATATTTGATATATAAAAAACTAATTATCAAGTGAATCTATTATATATTAATAAATTCAACCCACACTCCCACTATTATCAACATTTTATTATTATAATCACACTATAAAAAAATTCTATAATTGAACATAATTTTCATTCCAAACTCCACAATCAATAATTAATTTATAAATTCAATATCTTAATCTGGTTTCTATTACGTAAAACTATATAACATGGTTTTTTTACTCTAGGAATATTATAATATCCCAACAACCTCTATTATTTGTTTTTAGAACACATCACATAAGACATATGGGAAAAAATTTGATGTGAAACAATATAAAAACTATAAAAACATCATAAAAATATGATTTCACATATCCTAACGTAGTTTCCATTCAAAAAATAAATATTTCATCATTTTATGAATAATTTCAGTTGTAGGATGTCATAACAACCAATGTTTTCATTCTTGTGTGCCTCCTTCAAGTTAATATTACAGTCACAGTTCATCCTGCTACCATAAACTAATTCCATATATGTTATATCAATAAAACTCCCTATATTTTATGGATATTTATCCACATTAGTGGATTATAAAATATAAAAATAATAATTATGTTCCAAATTAGTAATTAATATATATATATATATATTACTAAAAGATTTAAATTTCTATAGATTCATAACTTAAAAAATTAATGAAACTCACTAGATTATATATATTTCATTTTGAGCCACACAAGACTATATTATATCCCTAAGTCAATAATTCAACCCATTTAATTTCAAAATCATCAAAATGACACCACTCTTCAATTATCTGAACAAAAGATATCAGATTAACATTAGTTATCATAAAACCTTGGATATATCACAAAAACACTATGAAGATTCATTCTCCAAAATTTATATTACTATAATCTACTAATTATCATAGATCTAACCACATCATTGTATTTTCAATGTTAAATTTTTTTTCAATCACAAATTAAATAATTTCATAATTGAACAATTAATAGTATATTTATTTTATTATAACAATATTATTCACACATATTTTATGATCCTGTCATAAATTATCACATCCTACAATTGATCTCCCATAATGTCTCATATATATACAAGGACTTCTCTTAATTTTTTCGATAATATAATTTCTATGTAACCCTACCATGATGTAGCCTCTATGATAATCTTAATAATTATTTAACAAGTATATATGAATGGATATTTAATTTTTTCAGTCACTAAATATTTATTAATCTCACCTTCACCTGGGAAATATTCGGTAATAAAATCACAGTTTACTCTCTAATGAAGTATGAAAACCCCAGTCACTTTACTTCATGGAAGGAATATACCTAAAATAACTTCCATAATGGTATATTTATTACACTATGTTCTATATAATTCCATTTTTGAGTAAAACTATTTCTTCATTTTACATTATAAATCAACACGGCTCACTCCATCATGATTTATACCCTAAAGGTCTTGGTCTGAAATTATTAATCTACTAACCCATCAAACCGTATTTTTTTTCATAATCCTTGTATGAATATAAATATATGTTTACAAATATAAAATCTACCCAACAAATTACACATTCTTAAATAAACCACTAAATCCCACATTATTAATTTTACTTTCCATTATAATTTTGTAACTGATCATTATTTACACATCTATGTCAATAATGTTCCTAAAATAACCCCTCTCACAATTTACATTCATAAAATATTACCCATATAAATAAATAATATGTAAATCACAGAGTTTTTCATCTAATAAACCATGATTTCTCTATCCTAATTAAAAAATTTATGATGCAAGGCCTTCCCACAACTCTTGAAACATTATCTATGGATCATTATTATTTAAATCAACCAATATAAGACACTATCACATCAAATCAACGGTCTTCATAAAGATAATTGTATTAAATTTAGAGGAATAAATCTGTAGTGATTAATATAATGAAATTTATTATATTGATAATAGTTAAATAGAGCTACACAATAAAATTATTTGGGATTATAATTTTTATATTAAAAATGATTAATTAAATTACCAAAATAATTATTTTTAAAATTTGTTTCTCAATAATATAAAATTACATACATTTTTTGTGATCCTATAAAACATGTGTTATGAAAAGTCACACACCTCATTCCAATAATGATCAATAGAAATTTAATAGTCCATATTTAGAAAAATAATACTTGAAAACATCTTCTGAACTATATTAAAATAGAACTCTAAGAAAAATAATATATCTTTGAAATTTTCTATTTTATATAATATATGTGGTGTATATGAATGAAGATGAATTGTACCCCATTTTTCTCCCAGACATAGCTCCATATAAAATATATAATATTATTAGAAATGTAAAAAAAATTACAACTATATACATCCTTCAATAATTGGAAAACTATATTTATATATTATAATTTTAATACAACTCATGCATTACTACCTATATAATAGAGGATAACCAATAGACATTATGGGATGATAATAACATATGGTTATATTCTACAATCATTATTTTTTAATTATATATTTGATTCTAATTATTGGTAAATTGGAAGTCATGTGAAGATCTGCTTGTCTATAGTTTATAACATTTGGTTTTATGACATGTGAAGAAGTTGAAAATATTTGGTGTTTATTATCAATTGAGTTATGAGAGTAGGAGGAGTCATAAAACATCAATAATATATATAAGATGATTGAATACCATCCACACTATATCTGGGGGTGGAAAAACAAATATAAATTTCATTAATGAGTACAATTTCATTATGGGATACGTGAGGTTTTATCATTATTTATATTTGGATAAGTGGATTCAGTTTTTTGAATAATTTATGACCATGAAAAAATTTGTAGTGGTGAAAATTTTGATGACATTTTAATAAGGGGTAGCAATATATGTGTAATAAAGAAAACTTATTACTTCTTACTTTTCAAAATATTGAGTTTTTTATTAAACAGTATCCTAGTGGAGGTCATAAAAAAATCATACTAAGACCAATTTTGATGTTTATATATTTTTAAAGATACATACACCATTCAGGATATTTCATACCCTAGTAGACTTAATATAATAATTGCATTAGTGTAAACTATGTTTTGAGATTACTACAACTCTAAAAAATGAATATTTTTGGATTTTTAGGCACTATGGAATTCTAGGGAAACATGTTCCATGGATTATGATTATGCTACAATAGTTTAAGAGTTCGAAAATATCAACACAAAGTTTCTCTACTATTTTTCATAGAGTAATATGTGGGATTCGATGAAAAATGGATTTCCATGATAGACATTAAACATTACACAAATATAAGAAAATTTAATATAATAGGAATGTTTTTGTTATAAAACTGAGATAAAAAATGTTTCAAGAAGATGATAACTAACCAAAAAGGATAATGATAATAGAATTTATTTCAGAAATAAAGAGATTTTGATGGATTAATGAATAGTTAATGTTCAATTTATTTTACATTATATGGTTGACTTGTGGAAATTCCTTTTGACATGTTTGGGATGAATTATTACCTAATTTAATGGAGAATTAATTGGACTAAAAAAAGTGAGAGAAGTGGTAATATTTATTTTTTTAATATAGAGTGGGAAACACCACTCATTGATTTTAGGACATGTAGTAGTATTTTGAGAACATTGATAACTCTTTTTATGGAGTAGTAACAACATATTTATGAAAACTAATTTTAAATGGTCTTCATATAACATTTCTCTCATTATCCTTGCATAAAATTAGTGTGTAAAGAGATTTGAATTAGGAGCTACCTTGTATTGGTAGTTTTTATTTATAAAACAATTGTAAAATATAATTTTCAAAGTGTTATTCCATGTTATTTAAACTAAATATTAATTAATTCTACATGAACTACCCTTCTGGTGAAAATTGTATATTCCAAATTTCTAGAAATTAAATTTTATATATCCATATTATATATTCCCTTTATGATTAATATATTTTTTTTATTTTCAATATCATGAACAAAATATATACTGTGAAATAAGAGGAATTAATAATTCACCCTCTTCCATCCCTCATTATGGGTGTTTTTGTTTTTTTTATGTTATAACGATAGGGTGTTTTTTTGTTTTTAGTGATATTTTTTAGCAATTTTTTATTTGAATATTAAAAATTCCGCACATGTGCTTCTTTTTTATAAAAAAAACATAACTTAATTAGATAATTATCATTTTTTATAGCTTTAATAAATAAGATGATATTATTATTTATGTGTTTAGAGTTTATAATATCATTTAAATTATTTCATAATAGATTCTACTATAAATATATTAGATTTTATTTATTTATATTGATGTTTATAAATTTAATAAATTCAAAGGAAATCGTTTTATAAAGTCATATGATATTTGATTCACTATCATATGAAAATATTGAATTCATCAAGTATGAAAAAACCAATTTAAATTCCAAAAACGAAATTTTTAGGTATAAAAAATATTAAATGTATATCAAACATTATTCAATTTCATAGGATTTTCCAAAGGATATATGATTACTCTAATGTAATTAAAAATGTATTATAAACTAGAATTAATTTTTTAAATCCTTCTAAAAATATTTTGATAAAAACTTTATATATAATATTTTAAATAATTTATAAGTACTTATAATTTTATATGACTTTTTAAAATTATTATAATGGTTTTAAATGTGAATGTTTCCATGAAATGATTTGTTTAATGAATTGTTTTTCGTGAGTCATTTAAGAACAAAAGTAAAAAATATTCCTCGTCATTATTATATATAGACCATTGATTATAGTTTTTTTATTTTATAAAAAATGTTTAATATTAATATCATATTATTAATGACTTTTTATTATCCATTAATTATTTTGATATTGGGAACGTGATTAAAAGGGATCGAAATATATAATTCGTAAATATAATTATAACAACAGATAATATACTTAAATGTTTATCTATATAGTAAATTCAAAAAACACGTAATATTTCTGAATCTCTTTAAATACTATTACCCAATTACTACTGTAATTCTCAGATAGTTTTACGAAAAATTTATCTATAAATAATTTGATCGCTTTTGTTTCATGAAACATCATGTTTAGAAGAAATACGAGACCCTATTTAAATGATATTAGTATAAAATTTTCATTATAACCTATATGTTAAATTAGTGGGAATAAATATGAATAAATAATTAAGTAAATTAACATAAATGACCAACTCAATATGAATATATTTTTATGTTCTTATAAAATGGCCACATAAATTTTAGTAAAATCACTTTATTTTTCTTAAATTAGATCCCTTTAAAAAATGAGTTGTCATATTTTTATATAAATTATAGAAACATAATTTGACAGAAATGAATTTCAATTTTGAGTTTGGAATTTTGATCATTATCATAAAAAACTTATAATTTTTTTAATAAATTCAATTTTTTCAATGAATATTGAAAATATTTATTTTTATTGAAAAATATGTTTTATTTAAAATTATTTACAAGGTGAAATTATTTTATTTATTATTCTTAAATTTTAATTAGTTTATTTTTATTTTAAATTATATAATTATTTTTTTTGAAAAATATTTTAATAAAATTATTTATGGTAAAACCTTTTTATTTATTAAAGGGGAATTTTATTGGAAATAAATTTTTCATGGAATTTTAAAGGTCATATTTTAAATTAAATTATGTTAAATCAATGTTTTGAATTTTGAAAGATTTATAAAAAAATTTATTCAGGAGTATCTAATTTAATTAATAGTTCTCTTTTATTGTTTTCCAATATAAATATTAGCCTTTGAAAACTTTGTTACCATGGTAAAGGAGACATTTCATAAATTATGTACAAAATAAAATGATAAAGACTATAAATGACCCTAAAACCTACCCAAACATTTTTTGATGGAAGTAATTGGACACATGAAAACTAATAATCAAAATTATGTTTCATAATGGACACATATCCTAGAAAATGACATATACAATATTTAAATGAATGAAAGTCACAAAATGTCACTTTCATTGTCATAAATATTCATTATATGTCTACATGAGAAAAAGTTATGTTATGAATGAATGTAAATGCATATTATTAACATAATAGTCATATTTTAATTATAAACCTTTTTTTACTTTTTGGGTCACTTATATGAGATTATAATATTTATAATATTTTATTCAATTAAACTTCAAATATGTCACATTCCTATTGGAAATTGTATATCCTTTATTCATATACATTTAGCCAAAAGATATGTTATAATATATTGTTTTTAATAAAAAATTATAAGAGTTTACTTAATCATGGAATTTAATTTTTAATTTTTAGTGAATAAATAATTATGTAAAATAATTACACAATAATGATGTGGTAATTATTTTATTACTGGAAAGATCCATTAAATGTTACTAAAAAGTTTGCGATAAATATAATTTGAGAAAAATAATGTATCAAAAATATTTAAATATGACTATGGCCTTTTTGGGATATAATAATTTTTTGCAATGTTTAATTTTTATATTGATTTTTTGAAATGTCAATTTAAGGAATAGTGTCAAAATAAAAAATAATGATATTTTATAAAAAAATATTTCATTAAATTATTGAAAAATAAAAAATTATTTAAAAATAAAAAATTATAATATTATGGCTTATAATGTTATAATGTTTTCATTAATGTTCAAATTGATAACACGTATGTTAAAAGTAAAACCGTTTTAATTAAAAAGTTATTACTGTAATTAAAATTAAAATATGATAAATAAGGACTAATAAATAGATAATATTTTCATTAATAACAAAAAAATGTATAATGTATATTAGTTGATGATATTAAAACCTTATGTAATCTTTTCATACAACCCATGTTTGTTTTGTGGTATTTTTATTGATATTTAATTTTTTATAAATTAATATTTTGAGAAATTAAAAAAGTTCCCCAGTCCTCAATAAAAAATTCTCATCCTCCTTCATATATTCACATCACATTGATCCTTATTTCTTGATCATACCCTACCAATTTCTAATATAAAAATCACTATCCACATTATAAATGTTTTGATACTCTTAATATACCATCCCTAGATTCCCTAATAGAAGATCTAAAGGATGTTCTCCAAAGAAGTGGTAATCATCTTTGATGGCTCTTTCAAGATAATTTATTTTTATAATTACATTTACTAGGTTTTTTACATTATAAATTAATAAATGAAATTTCAAATATATTATGATATTTTATTTTGATTATGGAAAAACCATATTCATCATTTTATCTATCATATAAAAAAATAAAACACCATTTGTCCGTACATACGACATATTGTCTCTACGCATTTGTGTAAAATATTTTTCATCATTTATGGAATTCGATGCATTCAATTATGGAAATAATATATATATTTGATAATTATAATATTATATTAACCTACCATAAACGTATTTACCATTTCACCTCTAACATAATGATACCATCTCTTATACATACATATAAACTACAGTCTCCACAATGCTATGAGATTCATTTTATATGTTCTCTATTCAATAATAATTATATAAATTTATATACTAAATAAATATGAACTACCAAAAAACAGGGAAAGGGAACTGCTACCCTTTATCAGTGCTAAACAGATAGTGCTAATAAAGGGGTATGCCTTTATCAGTGCTAGATAAAAGCGTTGATAAAGCTAACCTTTATCAGCGCTAAAATAAGGGCTGATAAAGGTGTACCCTTTATCAGTGCTTTTTTAGATCTGATAAAGGGTACATTTATCATAGATATTATTAGCGCTGATAATCATTTTTATTTTTAATTTATATAAAATTATAATATTTATAATCAAAAATATTTTTTTTTATAGATTATCAATTATATACCAATATATATAAATATATACTATTTATTTTTATAATTATTTATAAATAAATATATATTTATCTTTTATGTAATTTTAAATAAGTATATAAGAATATAAATAAGTTATTAAATAAAAAATGTTGGAACCTTTATCAGTGCTCGTTAAAAGTGCTGATAAAGGTATGTTTTATCTGTGCTAAAATAAAAGCGCTGATAAAACATCTTTATCAGCACATTTTTAGTGCTAATAAAACATACTTTTATCTGCGCTTTTAGAAAGCACTGATAAATAATCCAGTGGTTTTTATTTAAGAACCCTAATAGGCCCCTCCTCTCTCGCACGTGTTAAAGATTTCGCGGATGCATAACCCGACCCATCCTCCTCCCCCTCCTCGTCCTCCCCCTCCACCGCTGATGGGTTTTCATCCTCTGCCACAACCATCATCTTCCTCTATCGCTACTTCCTCTACTGCCCCTGCCTCCGCTGCCGCTGCCTCTGGAGCCACTACCTCCTCCGTGGCTACCTCATCCACGGTTGCCTCTGTTGTGGGAGCCTCTTCTGCCGTTTCCTCTGCCGCAACTGATATGAAGTCTTGTTAAATGGAACATAATTTACCATACATAGATTTCATATATATTTAAATTACACACAACATTTATCTCTAAATAATTTCACCACATGACTCATATTCTAAATAAAACTTGGAATAAGTTTCATTTTAAATGTTACATGTCATGTGAGCCAAGGTCACACACAATGTATCTCCATGACATATACTTCAGCATGAAACCACATACATTCCATGAAATAATGTTAGAACCACATGATATGTGTTTTACTTCACTCACACCATTTATAGATACCATAGAAACATGATGTGTATATACTATACACCCTTAGTGGTCATGTAAGGACTACACACCTATATTCCACAAAAATGTGATGCATAGTCGGTGAGGTGACTCAGTATGTATCTAAAGTACACACTGTTACCTCAAGTTTTTCTATATGTCATGTATTAACAGAGGCATGATGTAGCCTTTGTAAGACTAACATGGAATTAATTAGATATATGTTAGTTTAAATTAGGTAAATTTTATCTATACACGATGATCACCCAATTGGACAAACCATGTATATGGATTTTACATGAGTTTAGAAATGGTAGTATACAACCAACATTCACTGAGAACTCTACACATTGTCTACCCATTGAATAAATTGTGTGCTATGTTATTATCATTGTTATTATTTATTTTTCACATAGATGATAGTATTTCATGTATGAGTTTCCCTTTATAAATATATTCTCATGTAGATCACAATAGTATGATTCTCTTAATCATTGGAACTTACACCCGATGTGGTTTTGATATTTTAATTAACTTCACTCTTCTTGATATTTGACAAGTGAAAAGTGTGATGTTTGGAGAAAATATGGATTATTGTACTCCCGTATGTTTCAGTGAAGAGTACTCCATGTGAAGGTTTTAGGTACTCCATGGAGATATAAAAAATACAGGGCACATTTCCTTATATATAGATAGAGTTCAAGTACTTTCACATGTTTTATGTAGGTTCTTCAATATCACCATAGTCAGTACTCTCTCATGTATCAATGGGGGGTCCTCTGTCAGTGGATTCAATACTCCCCCATGTGTCAGGGTAGGGTCCTCCAAAAGGGTTAGGTCCTCCCTCTGTAGACAAACATATAAATCAATGGTGTGTAATCCATAACTACAATTCTAGAGATATAACATTGAAGTTATAGAATAATTTAAAATCAAGAGTCTCAAAACTAATAAAATTTTATCATGTATATTTTTTTAAGATATCATCATCCTTTTGAGCCTTTTTTATTTCCTTTCAGTTATGAATTGTAGTCGGATTGTCTACTATGGGTTATGTGGGACTCACACTTCCCAAGGTGTCACTAATTTCTGGTATGATACGATCCTTCATGGGAATGTGCTATGATGACTGGTTTCTTCCTTTTACATGGTTTTCTTGAAATGGGATTATGTCTAGTTTCTTTATGATGCCTTATATTACCCCTTTGTCTTAGGTTTTGGAAGACCTATTGAAACATAATTACATTGTTTTCTTAAGGGCTTCCTAGTGGTTATGTTTAAAATCACACCTGTATAGCCTCTATAACCTCATGTGATGTGTTTATTTTTATATTTTATAGTATGGAGATGAAATTTGTTGACATAGATTTAGTGAGTTTAGATTAACAGTTATATTGTATCCAATGATGGTTCATGGTAGAGGCATTTGTAGATAGATTATATTCTAGGAGACCCTATAATTAGCAGGTGACGTACCATACCTAGAGTTATATATACCTAGTTATTATATCCATCTATATATGTATTTCCCATTATGGTTTTTTCTTATGTGGTGTTGTACTTTACATTGATGTCCCACGTTCACATTGTATATAGTTCTATTTTTATATATCTATTTACTAGTGTTATTTGATTTTATTGTACATAGGTGAGAAATGATGTAGTAGGTTATTATAGTATAAGCCATACCATGTGTTTTATATCTTACTAGAGTGAGCCTCTAGACTCTAGACTATTGGAGGCAGGATTATGGAGGCACTCTATCCACACTGCTGACCCAGGTGGGGTCCTGGATGATCGAATCATTCCGAAATGATATTTCTGTAGTTCAAGTATTAGATACATTTTTTAGATTTGTTTTTCTTGGGATTTTTGGTTTAAGAATAGGGAAATAATTCTAAGGGGTTCATGAGTAAATCTATCAGACCAAAGAGATCAGTTTTCGTGAAATGACTGGTGTATCAATACATTTGGACTCGTATAACCAATTGGTCGACCTAAAACTCTATGTCATTATTTTTTAGGTAAAATTCATCACATGCATCTTATAGTTTTTAGAAGTGATGTTTTATATCATTCCATTTCCAGATCACATAGTTATTATCTACGAAAAAATTTGGTACCTAGTTTTTATTAGCAGATGTTTCCCATATACAACTAGCTCAAATTTAGTGATAGGATCATGCATTCCCATTCTTGTACTTTATCTTCTCATGGTTTAGTTATCCGACATTGAATCAGATATTAATTATGATATATCATTTCCCTATGAGTAGAGGGAGAATCCTTTGATGATTGTGTTTAGTTTGGATCTTCCTTGTAGGGAGGATGATAGTTCCGACTGAGATGAATAAGAACACTTATAGTCTAGATGTTCTATGGCCACTTTGGTTTTGTGTGTTATATGCTTTGTGATCTCTAATTATATATGCCTCATGGGGTTATAAGGTAAGGAGGATCCTTGGATAGAAGAGTGTTTGGTTGATTCTATGATTTATGTTTCCTATATAGTATGGACATTCGTTGAACAAACAATGATTCATGAACTTGATTTGTCTTTTATGGTGTAGGTAATCCTTCATGGTTATTCAAACCAATAAATTACTATCCTACCATGATTGGGGTTTGAGATTTTACCTAGGTATGTGGTTCCGACTTGTTTGATGAATCAATGATGCCTTTTTTCCTATGATCGTGTGTTGTAGTTGTGCATGTAAATATTTGAAAACCTGAAAACTAACGACATAAAATACACTACAGAAAATGTGGAATTAAAATAAATAAATAAAATATTAAAATTGAAATCCTAAAAAACTAAAATTCTACCTCATACATGGTAACAACAACAATTTGATTGGCATGTAATTCATTGTTAATTCCCTATGGTACCATGAATTTTATTTATAAAACCCAAACAATGCTACTTGATTAATTAAAACATAATATTAGGAAACTTTGAGATTGAACCCATAAAGATGATGAATATGAATAAAGAATGGATGAATGTCAATCGGTTGACAAAAGTGTTTGAAGATAGCGTGAAAGAGTTTATCAAGTTTGCATAAGATCATGCATGTGACCTATCTCAAATCCTTTTTCCATGTTTACACTGTTGTTAATCATGAAAAATTAGTCCAGAGGAGTTGGAAGAACACCTGATCTGTCATGGAATAGTACTAATTTATACATGATGTAATTAACACTTGGAAAAAACAATATTAGGTAGTGGCTCGGGTAACAATACATCTTATGGATCATCTGATATGATTACAAGAATGAACAATGAATATGATCATATGGAGGATGTGATTACTGATTTGAATGATGATAAAGATCGTATTGAGTAAATGACAAGGATAGTTGAAGATGAAATTTGTGATTTCCCAGAATTGTTCGATAAGTTAAAGACTTGTGAAAAAACACCATTGTATATTAGTTTCACTAAATATACAGCATTGTTAGACATACTGAAGCTGTATAATTGGAAATCAGGATACAGGTGGAGTGACACCAATTTTATGGAACTACTTTCTCTCCTAAATGACATGTTCCAAGAAGGTATGAGCTCCCACGCTGAACATACGATGTCAAACGATTTCTACGATTGATGGGTACGATCTCTGAAAGAATACATTCCTACTTGAAGGAATGTATATTATTTCGAAAGGACCACATATCACTTAAAGAATGACCAAAGTGTGTTACTTCACAACATAAGAAATGTGATTTCATTCCTACAAAAGTTGTATGGTACATTCCAATCATTCCCCGGTTTTGGAACCTATATGAAAGTCAGGAGACTGCAGGACAATTGACAGGGCATGCAAATAAAAAAATTAGAGATGGGAAACTATGTCACTTGGATGACCCACCTCAATGGAATATAATTGATCATGAGTATCCTGAATTTGGAAACGAGCTGAGAAACCTTTGTCTAGAGTTATCTACAGATGGGGTGAATCCTTTTGGTTTTCAAAGCAGTAGTCACAGTACATGTCCAGTTATGTTGGTAAATTATAACTTACCACTGTAGTTATGCATTAAACCAAAATACATCATTTTATTTATTCTTATATCAGGGAAAAAACAACCGATTAATGATATTTATGTTTATTTGGCTCCATTGATCGAGGCTTTGAAAATATTGTGGGATTCAGGTGTTATGTTGTATGATGCTTACAAAAATGAAGATTTCACTTTGAAAGCCATGTTGTACGAGATGATAAATGAATTTCCTTCTTATGAAAAATTTTCAGGATATAGAATTAAAGGATCTCATGGGTGTCCCATTTTCGAACAAGGTACACCGTCAATTATGTTGAAACATTCATTAAAAACCGTGTTTCTAGGACATCACAGATTTCTACCCCGATGGCATAAGTACCGATCATGGACAACATTATTCAACAGAATTCTAGAAGAATGTACAGAACAGTATCCACTAACAAGTGATCAATTGTTTGATAATGTAAAATATGTGGACACTACTTTTGGTAAACCGTTTTCAAAAAAAACATAAAAAATCGGTTGTAAAAAGAGATATGTTTTTTTGAATTACCAAATTGGAATTGTTTGTATGTCAGACATTTTATTGATGTTATGCATGTTGAAAAACATTTATTTGATAGTTTCATCTGCACATTGTGAAATGCACCCAAAAAAACAAAGGATATAATTAAGGATAGATTGTACATGGTTGAGTTGAGAATATGATAAGAGTTAGCACCAGTGAAGGGTGAAAATCTAACATTTCTTCTTCCTACTTCATACACTCTTTCCATGTAGGTGAGATATTTGTTTTGAAATGTCTTGAATGATGTAAATGTTCTAGAGGGTATTCATCAAATATTAAGAACAACATGTCAATGAGCGATTTAAAATTAAAGAGTTTGAAATCACATGACTTCCATGTTTCGATGCAAGATCTAATTCCTATATAATTACGTTGCATTTTTCCAAGAATGTCCACCATACATTAATGAAGCGCTGCTTCTTCTTCAAAGATATATGTAGTAAATTTATAGAACCGGTGAAATTGAAAACTATAGATAGAGAAATTTCCATCATATTATATGAATTTGAAATGTTCATCCCATTGATATTTTATTATATGATGGTTCATTTATGGTTCATTTGGTGAGAGAAATTCGACTATGTGGTCCAATACATTATAGATGGTTGTACCCCATTGAACGATATATGATGATTTTGAAAGGGTGTGTCCAAAATTGATGTTGGATAGAGGGTTGTACTATGGAGTAATATATTGATGAGAAAATCGTTGAATTCTATACTGAATACCTGTTTGGAGTACAAAAAGTTGGCCTACTAAAATATTGTCACACTATGTGGCTCGAGGGTGAAGGAATTTCTAGAAGAGATGTTGTCACAATCAATATTACAGTTTGGGAGCAGGTTCACCATTACGTTTTTAATAATAGTTTCGACGTTGACCAATGTGTTCAAACCCACAATGAAATTATTAGGCATTTGAATCCTTCTAGGTTTGAAAAATAGATATCAGATAAACATAATCGGTAGTTTATCGGATGGTTTAAAGACCGTATTTTTAAGATATTTGATGAAAATTCGGACTAAATTTCAGAATGACTTCGATGTCAAGACGGAGGAGAAAGTTTGTATATATTATCTTACAATTATTATGTAGTTAATTTTTATACATTCTATACTAATGAACATGATGAAGACAGTACCATGCAGAATAGTGGGGTCACAGTTGTGGTTGAAGTGACGCATGTCTCTAGTGATAAGGACCAAAATCCATTTTATGTGAATATTTCATACTTTGGAATCATCAAAAAAATATGGGAGTTGAATTATACGAAGTTCAAAGTGCCAATTTTTCAATGAAAGTGGGTTGATAACAGGAGTGCTATAAAAATGGATGAATTAGGATTCATGATAGATGATTTTAGTAAGGATGGGGAGAAAGAATAACAATTTATAATGGCATCACAGGCAGTAAAAGTATTTTATGTTCCAGACCCTGCAAACCAAAATTGGTCAATTTTTCTTTTATCAACGAAAAAAACTGAATGGTCAGATGAAAGATCAACGGAGGATGGCCCTTTTATAGGGACTTCACAATCAGTACACAGCAGTCCAAATCTTGATGGTATTTTTTATGTCATATGAGACCACAATGAAGTGATTTACATAGTCGATAGAGGGGTCAAATCACATCATCTTTTAAAAAAGAGATATTTCAATAATAAGGATATTTCTTTATTATAATATACATTTTGTTATGTTATGTTTTTATATGTTCGCTGCTCCTTTTCTATAATCTAAATTAAATGTTAAACCACTTATGAAGAAAATGACTTATGTACCTGCTGATGCGCCCAATCCCGAGGCACAAAAGGTCTCTCAACTAGCAGGTGGTGGTTCCTGTGCAGAGAAACAATAGGTTTCCCAACAATGTGTGGTTGGTCCCAGTGCTGAGGTACAATAGGTTTCTCAACCTGTTGCTGCTGGTCCTAGTGCTGATGTTAGCGCTCTAGAGGAATATAATGATGATACTTCTGGGGGAATGGTAGGAAATGAAACCCTAAAAGTGAAAAACCCCAAAGAGCATAATAGCTTGATAGTGTTAGCCAAAATCCTTATGGAAAATGAAAAAGGCATAAAATTTGAGTTGGGATGTAATAAGAAAGGCCCACATGTTAACCCCAATAATGCTATCTTTTGTAGCTACATTAGAATCGTCACTCGGTAATGCGTGCCGATTGATGTTCAGTCGTGGCACCATGTTTTCACCGGGCTTAATACAATAATGTGGGAAGAGATTACTATAACAATATGATATCATTTTTTTAACTTATTAAAAAAAATGAATTACTCTTCATCATACATTGTAGAGTGCATTTATAGAAGATTCCTCGTACAAGTAATATTTATTAAGAGTTGTAAGAAGGGTTCAAAGCGGTTTCCAAAACTTTTTAATGAAATATCATCTAAAAGATGATGAAGTGTGGAACCAACATCCTATTTATGCACCCTTGATATCCCAAGGAGTGTGGGATGCGCTTAGCAACTGCGGTGGGGAGCAGAATTTTTACGTACATTGTGTGGGGTAATACGTTGTTTGACGTTGCTTGTATTCATCACTTTGATTGATATTTTTTTTATTCATGAAACATCAACTGAGTGCTGAAAATAAACAATGTGCAACAGAACCAGTGTACCCCTACAGTAACGCAGGGATATGGTACGCTTCACTTGTGAAAACACCGGTACGTCTTTTAAATATACCATACTACTTTTATGTGACATAAAACAACACCATAACCATGTTTCTCTATGTATATGAAAATTGATGAATAGAAATCGAAAGCCATATCCATCCCATGCCATGTGATATAGAAGGGGGCTCTCATAAATAAAGAGGGGATACTGATAGATGAAAACACCCAAAAAGTGTGGGAAACATGTGGAAGTATTACATAATATAGATTTGATTTGATTTAAATCGGTATTATGTAACAATGACTACTTATCTTTTTATATTTTCTATCTGACGTAGTAACGGGAATCAACAACACTCACACCCGATGTAGACATACTTTCAGTGGCCTTGAAGCAACCAGAACAGTATGGTCCTGTTAGTGGTGCAGGTTTTGGGGTGAAACCCTAAACATATTTTCAAAAACAAAAACAAGTGGGGGATCGAAATGAAAAAATGTAAAACATTCAAGAAAAATTATATATTTATCAAGAAGAATTACAATACTGGAGAGATATGATAGCAAGTTTGATGGAGGAGAGGAAAATAGAAGAAACAACTCAACAACAACCCATGTGTAACGATCCCGCCCCACCCCCACCATATTTGAGGTGATCCATTCCCATCAAAACCCTTCTTAGTTGAGGTAATCAGTGTTTTAATAATTGTTTCTATGAAATGTGAATCACATAGACACTGAAGCATTTCCTGTACTAATATTCAATAGGGTGAAAATAACTAAGATTTATATCTATCAACTCCCACCTATCGCCTTGTAGCGAGGGCTACGGTGTTCAATACGGAGAACAACATGCTACACAATAGACAAATTCCAACAGATCATTTTAGAGTGTCAATTAACGTAGCTAATGAGCTGAGTACCAAGCTAACTATTCCAAATGACGATGACGACATTCATACATTTGAACAAGTTGTTGGAACATTCATCACATGGCCTGCAATTCATGTTAAAAAACATGTCGACAAGGAGGTATCCATTTCCAATTTATTGTTTAAGTTATAAATTTAACATTTTTGAAAAAACATCTGAACTGAGGAATGTTTTTATAGAACAAAAAATAGAAGGGGGTGAAATGAAATAGCAGCTCAAAACTATCTCAAGGATCAACCAACTGATTGAAACAGTCAAATAAGAGCACCTTCACCCCGCCCGTTCTATATCCATAGTTCATATCATTGTAGTCTTATGTGGATACAATGTTAATATATGGGAATGCTCACATAGTTGATTTTGAAGAAATATGTACAGAGAGGAAGCATCGGATTTCATTAGTGCAGAAAATGTAAATAAAATCCTCAAGAAGGAATGTCTAGGTGCCTCAGTTGTAAAATTATACATGAGGTATGTTTTCATGATTTTATTTTACAAAAACTAATATACTTTGATAATTATGACTAAATACATTTCTTATTTTTCCTAGACATATATATGAAAAACAATTGAAGGGATTTCCCCATGAACCAAAATTTGGACTCATTAGTCCTCACATCACCTCTTAAAAACAGAAAATAGATTCTAATAAAGAGGCTTCAATAATGTCATCCCGTCTAAAATCATTTGAAAACTAAATTACGGATGACAGACTCTTTTTAATAGTAACAATGCAGAGGTAAAACTCTAAAATTTAATCATATCAACTATATTTTCATTTCTTTCTTTAATTATTACTTTTTGTGTTTTTAGGCAGTATTGGATGCTTATTTCCGTCAATTCGGATACTCCAAATATTTATTTTCTGGATTCAATGCATGGATATCCAACAAAATGACCAGGCATGATAGAGTTTGTTAATTTGTAATACACTAGATCCAAAATTTTAAAACTAAACACCAATTTATAAAATTTCTATTAACTTTTAATGAGGATTCTGTTATGATAGGGCAGTGCATCAATATCATCTACTTCATGGAATGAATCCAGGGCCTCAAGATAAGAATGCCTACAAGATCTACAACTGGAAAAGTATCCTAGTATATATAATAATATTACACTATCCAAACACATATCAAAACAAATTACATATTTTTTCGATGTTTCTACAGTGTCCAAAACAAATAAACCGAAAGGCTTGTGCTTATTTTTTCTGAAAATTTATGAAATAGATCATATTTCATCAACAAACTAGCATCCCTGATGAGGTATTTTTGAAAATAATTATGATCCCATTTAAAATATTTATTAATACTTTCTGTATTTATGTTTTTATCAGTATAACCATGACTGTCACAGAAACTCATATTCACAAGATGATATGGATGTGTTTAGAAATGAATGGTCGGTATACCTGATGGAATATTGTACACAAATAGGATGAAGGTGAATTCCTACTACTTATGTTATCCATATATCATCATTGATAAATCCCTTTTTTACACGTATTGATCATATATTTACACCCTTTATTATGTTTTATATCCTTAGGTTATAATGAATTGTTTTAGAAATGGTTTGTATTTATATTAAATAATAACTCATTGGACTATAATGGTCTATAGTGTGTAATTCGACCAATGCATTGTCATTCAGTCCACTCATGAGAATCTTAAAAGCTTTATGGGAACCAATATCATGGATTTTCAATTTTCAAATTAGTTTCCCTTATATATGGGTGGGGGAGTCTAGGAGGGAGGGGTGTCTAGGAGTGGGGGAGTGTCTTGGAGGGGGTGTGTCTAGGAGGGAGGGGGTTTCCTGGTGTGAGGTTGGGTGGGGGTGTCGAGGAGGGAGGGGTTGTCCAGGGGGTTTCTAGAAGTGGGGGGTTTCCAAAATGGCGGGGTGTCTAGGGGTGTGTCCATTAGTGGGGTGTCCAAGAGGGGGGGAGGGGGTGTGTCCAGAAGGGAGAGGATGTACAGACAAAGATCCATTCAATTCTATTCAATAATAATAATATACATTGGGTAGATCACTTCTAGAGTATCCTAAAGTGGGTCTGTTGTGAGGCGTCAAAAGTTCCAACCAACCAAACCAATTCCAAGACCATGTAAAGTCCCAATAATTATATTCCAGTTCAATTTGAGGCCCAATATATCTTATTTAATGTCATAATGTCCCAAAATATGCACCATTTACATTTCTCACATTAGATTTATGTGAAATTTTGGTCCTATTCCTCCAATTTATTTTTTGTTTGGTGTTTTTCCTTGATTTGTTGAACTATATCTCTTCAAAATATATATGATTTTATAATTCATATTAGTGAATGATAGAGAATGAATTATATATATTCCATTATGAAAAAGATAATGAAAATATAGTTGGATAAAGAAGGTTATTCAGGGGTATACACTAACGAACTAAGAAGGAGGGGTGTCCAGGAGGGAGGGGTGTCCAGGTGGGAGGGTGGGTGGGGGTGTCTAGGAGTGGAGGGGGTGTCCAGGAGAGGAGGAGGCAATTCAGGGGGTGAGAAGCGGGATGTCTAGGGAAAGGTAGGGGCTGTAAGGGGAGGGAGGTGGTTGTCCAGGAGGAGGGAAGGGGTTGCTTGTGGAGTGGTGGGAGGGGGATGTCTAGGGGTAGGGTAGGGGCTGTCCAGGGGGGCTATCTCGGGGAGGGGAGGGAGGGGGTTGTCCAGGAAAGAGGGGGTGTCTAGAAGTTGAGGGGGTGTCGAGGAGGGGGGTGTTTTCCAGGAGGGGAGGGGTTGTCCTGTGGGTGGGAAGGGGTTGTTCAGGTAAAGGGGATGCAATGGGGGGTAGGGGTTTTCTAGGAGGAGGGAGGGGGATATAGTTGGAGTGGAGGGAGGGGTTGCTATACAGGGGTAGGGTAGGGGATGTCCAAGGAGTTTGTCTCAGGGAGGGGAAGGAGGGGGTTTTCTGGGAATGAAGGGATGTCATGAGTGGAGGGGTGTCTAAGAGGGGTGGGGGGATATCCAGGAAGGAAGGATGCTATCCAGGGGGTAGAAAGAGGTATTTCCCGGGAAATGGTATGCAAGATGAGGGAGGGGTGGGGGTTTTCTAGATGTAGAGAGGGGGGATTTAGGTGGGGTGGTGGGAGGGGGATGTTGTCTAGGGGTACGGAGTGGGGGCATTGATGTTAACCTCAGAGTCAAGGTAGATCAGAAAACCTAATAAAATGCTATTTTGAAAATTTAACAAGATCACCATGTTGCCTTTAAATAGACTTTAATATCATCATTTAGTCTATCAAAGACATGACTAAAATTACAAATGATAAAACTAAAATTCACTCAAATGTAGGCTATATAAGGCATGTATTTTGTGCTAGGTTGTTTCCAAGCGTTTCACCTGGGTTCTTAAAATAAGAAGTTGTTGTAGTTCACTATCTCAAGAGTGATGGTGTGGTTTCATCAATGGGGTTTTTCCTCCGAACCAGAATAGCAGACGATACCAATGGAATTAACAACACTAATTCATAATCAATTTTGGTATGAATGGTAGTGAAAACATCTTTTACGGCTATGTTCTTGAATGTTTCCACACATGTGCCCCATCTCCTTAGTTCCCTTCCATTGAAAAAAGTTTTTTCAGTTCCTTGGGCAACGTGGTTCCCATCCCATGCGACTGTGATCATGTTCTCCATGTTGTTCTCACCTCTATGTCGTATCCTCCATGATCACTGTTGACTGAGCGTTGTTTGACATAGTTTCTTCGAGTCTAGACGCGTCCTTTTCTAGTGACCCAATACTTTCCGACTACCGCACGTGGTCTCGTGGAAAAAAATGTGTAGACAGCTCCTCTTGCTATGTTTCAGTCGCATAATTCTCCAAAGATGGGACCGACATCCCAATCACATGTCTCTCATACATCTCCCTATTTCTTCCTCCATCAGAATGTGTCAGTCTCCTCCGTAGCTAGCATCAACTGATTGTCTTCCTTTGACTACATCTCAGTTATTCTTATCACCAATATAAGTCTCTCCCCCTCTTGTTGTAGAACATTCTCCATGTTGCTCAGCATGTTAGTGGTGTGTTTTTAGTATTCAACTTAGTTCATCAACTCGTGTTCCCCCTTCGCTACTCTTGATCCCACCGCTACTGGTGCAATAAGAGAGCTTCCATTTTGGATTCAATGGCTTAATTCAAAAAAATTCATGGGTTCATCCTCTTTTTGTAACAGAAATGTTTTCTATGACAATATGTTCATTTGGTCATACTCACTAAAATCTATTATTATTATTATTGTTACTATTGTCATAGATAGAATTGCATTTGATATTATTTCATTTTCGAAATATATCATTTGGTTTTTTCTGGTTCAAGTTCTCTATAGATTTGCAAAACAATATGTTTTTGTTCTGTCCAGGGGGTTATCTCGAGGAGGGGAGGGAGGGGGTTTTCCAGGAAGGAGGGGGTGTCCGGAAGTGGAGGGGGTGTCTAGGAGGGGAGGGGGTTGTCTAAGAGGGGAAGGGGTTGTCTAGAGTGTGGGAAGGGGGCTGTCTAGGGAAAGGGAGGGGGTTTTCTAGTGGGAGGGAGGGGCTACAGGTTGAGTGGTGGTAGGGGTCCAGGGGTAGAGAGGTGGTTGTCTTGGGGGTTGTCTATGGGAAGGGTGGGAAGGGTGTTGTCCAGGAAGGAGGGGGTGTTCCGGAGGGGGGGTGTCCAGGAGAGGAGGGAGGTTGTCCAGGAGGTGGAAAGGGGGTGGTCCAGGTAAAGGGAGGGGGCTACAAGGGGAGGGGGGTTGTCCAAGAGGTGGGAGGGGTGTAGGTGGAGTGGTGGGGGTGGTGTCCAGGGGTAGAGTGGGGGAAGGGGTTGTCTAGGGGGGTTGTCTCGGGGAGGGGAGGGAGGGGTGTTTTCCATGAAGGAGGGGGAGTACAGGAGGGGATGGGGCTATCCAAGAGAGGAGGGGGTTGTCCAAGAGGTGGGAAGGGGGTTTTACATTGAATGAAAGGGGGATACAAGAGGAGGTAGGGGATATCTAAGAGTGAAGGGGGTGATTTCTCGGAGGTGGGAAGGGGGTTTTCTAGGGAAAGGGAGGGGGCTGCAAGGGGAGGGAGGGGGTGTCCAAGAGGATGGAGGGAGGCTGTAAGTGGAGTGATGCATGGGAGGGGGGTTCTCATCCATGTAATCTTAACAAAACAATATTTATAAGTTAATGAATCATGTTGAGCCTCTTCAAAAATATTAATTCAATCCAAGGAAATATGGACATATAAAGATTGTAACAGGTAGAAATTGACATTTTATTAATGTATTCTTTCACATTAATGTTCAATTTATTTCATTATGGTATTACTAATAGAATATTTATTTTCTTATATAGGTGAATTTTTTTTCCTGAGTTCGAATGCTATTTTCAGCAACTAATACCATGGATGACAATTTTTTAGAGAGGATCATGGATGCAAAAAGGATGAAATGTCATTTTTTTAACTATTTTTTAGATAATTTTAATTGTAACTAAATTAAAAATTGTTTGAAATGTATATAGAAGTGTGTTATTTTGTATTCATGATTTCAAGTAAATGTATATAGAATTATCGTTCATCTATGCTTTGTGTGTAAGTGTTGTTTGTGTTGTGTGGGAAGTGTTATCTCAGGTGTGCAGGTGTTGTGTAGGTGTTGTGCAGGTGTTGTGTTTGCACAGGTAATTTGGCCTTTATCAACACTAACTAAGCACTGATAAATGTCTAATATATCAGTGCTCAAAATAGTGCTTATAAAGGTGGAATTTATTAGCACTAAAAATAGTGTTGATAAAGGGGGGCCTTTATCAATGCTAAAAATCACTGATAAAGTTGGTCCTTTATCAGCGCAAAATTTAGCGTTGATAAAGGGGACCCCTTATCTTCGCCATGATAAACAGCGCTTTTTTAGCACTATTAAAGGAGGATTTAGCACTATTAAAATCCATATTTGTAGTAGTGATGGTTTATATTAATTTAATATATTTCAAATAATATAGATCTATATCCTATGTTAAATAACTAGGATATATACGATAAAATATATATAAGAAAATGAAGTAGTAAATACCTGAATGATGGGTAACAATGAAATATTATTAACAAACAAAAAATATGTTGTCATAAGAGGATCATATATGATATCATAAATATAAATATGTTTCTAGTATAAAGTAATAATATTACTTAATCAATTATACCAAAGTTTTACATACGTCAGATTGAAATTAGACATAAAATAAGGGTTAATTTCTACCATCTCATTATTATTCAGGATTCATTATTTATAAGTATATGCTAGGGGATATTTATGTTACCTGTTCATGTATCATAAAATCATTTTCCTAATTATATTTATTATAAATATAAACCGTGCTAAATTCATATTTACACGTGTGAAAATATTTACTAATCAGTTTGAAAGTAATCATTTTTAAATTTCCTAAATGAGGTTCTTTGTGAATTTTTCAGACAATGTAAGAAAGGATTGTTTTATTAAATTATACAACTAGAATTGATTTTTCAACTTTCTTGAAACCTTATTTTCTTGAATCATACATTAAAAGATTACAATATTATTTTTAAGGAAAATTTTTTCCATTGTAATTGTCTTTTAAAAAAATTAAAATGTAAAAGATATTTTCCTAAAAAATTATTTCAGGTTATCTTTCAAATTCATTTTCTAAATAAGATAGTTTTATTTTTTGTTAATTATATTTTACAAGGAATATGATCTAATAAAACCATTTCCATTATTGTAATAAATGTTTTATTTTTATGATGAATTATTGATTATGAATATTGTTTCTTTTCCAGGAGTTATGTTATGAAAAAATGTATATGAAATCGATTTATTTTTTGAGCAATGAAATGATGAACCATTAATGTTCTTGTCACACACATATAAATAGTTTTCATTATGTTATATGTGGGACCTATATATCAATCCAATTAATTGGGTAAATATTGATATCTCATTAAATAGACTAGAATGTAGAAAGAAGTAAACATGTTATATTAATATAAGGATTGAAAGGGTATTGAGTTCAATTTAGTAAGGTACTTTGTAAACTCTCATGGTCTTGGATGTAAGCCCTATTAATTATTATTATGATATTTTATACTTACAAGTATTCCAAAATTTCATGTCATGTGATATACTCTCACGAATGATTCTCTTTATAATTCATGTCATGTAAAAATATATGCTTTAGTCCATAACTCAATATCTCAATTCTTGATATGTAGTATATAATTTTGAAAAGATATTTTCCTATTTTTATTCCCTTATGCTTATGTTATCTCTTTTGATTTCACTTATTAAACTTCTGAGCTCACTCTTTTCTTATGTTTCTCTTCCCTAGGATATGAAGATTTGTGTTAAGTAATATTTGTTAGAAAAGGTTATAGTTAAAAAGGAGAAATCTAGAGACAATGCATATGTTTTATGAATCAGTTCTTTATGTATCAATGTTTCCAAATATAAGAAACCAATATGGTTATAACATGGTTGTTTTGGGTTATGTGATTAATATAATTATATTAAGATTTAATATCTATGTATGAAAGGTATGGATTATTATAATTGGTATCAGAAACAGATTTAGTCAATATATGGAAACAAGGATAAAAAACCCATAGTAAGAACACTATAGATTTGTATAATAATAGGATACAATACATGTGTTTTGGTGATGATTAGAGAAAAAGATAAAAATAATTCACTCCCATACTTTCATGATTCCAGTGAAAAGAAAATGTAAATTACGGTAACCAATTATTAAATCTCAGGGCTATATTTTATGATTAACATCATAAACCTCTTAAGGACAAAGACAAAGTAAAATCACTTGTTATCACTATTAGTGATGTGGAGTATGGAAATGAAACAGTGATAGATAAAAATACCATCCAAACTAATGTATTTATTGCTTTATTTTATTCTGGATCTTACAAATCTTTTCTTTATAAGAAATTTTCTAAGGGTAGCTTCATATTTCCTCAAAAAGTAGATGTTTAATTAGTTTTGATAACTCTTAATGGAATAATGGACTCATAAAAAGTTAGTAATTATTCTCTGGGTGTAGTTTGTTGGAATTTTTTTACTAAAAATATCAGGATTCTACCTATAGTTAAATTTAATGTGATTCTTAGCATGTATTATCTTTCACTATATCGATTTTATATCAATATTTTATGAAGGGAAGTCAAATTTCATATTATGATGGAATTTATGATCATCTATCAATGTAAGGATCAATATGAACTTCCAATGGAAATTACATCCATAATGTAGGTCTTAATTCCTATAAATAATGTTTATTTATCTCATATGGATGTGGTGAAACTCAACATTGAGGATACATATACTGTATCATTGTTTTCGATGTCTTTCATGATTAATTTTTAACTCTTCAACCTTATGGTGTACAGGTTCTATTTTTTAAGAACAATGATGGAACAAATTCACTCTATATTTATTATTGAGAGCATAATAAGATCAACATAAAGAAAATATATCATCTCTCATATACTGATAGTTTACATGATGAACTACATAAGATGAATACTTTTGGAATATTTTTATTAATTATCTATATCATTAATAGAGAATCAAGATGAAATATATACACAAGATGAAATTTTATACACGGTCTGTACAATATGAATTTGCAGTTATGCCTTGCAATTTTCTAATTCACCCATGATCATCATTGATTTAATGAATATAGTATTTAGAGATTATCATGGCCTGTTTTAGGTATTATTTATAGATTATATTCTTTTATATTTAGGGATCAATGAATAAGATGAATACCAGTTGAAATTTATACTAAATATCCTATAATGAAGAAAAGGTATAAAAAATTAAAAAATTGAGAAATTTGGTTTCCGAAATTTTCATTTATTTGATCACATAACATCAAAAGAGGGAATATATTTGGATCCTATTGTTTTCCTAGACCAACAACAGAAACTAAGATCTGTATTTTCCATGGTTTGGTAAGATATTATATATTTTTTGTGAAATATTTCTCATGATGATGTAATCCACAAATAAAATTGGAACAAAATTGATTTAAATTCATATGGATGTATGAATGTGAATATAGATTGTGCCATATGAAAATTGAAATTGAATGATCAAAATTACTGAACTCATAATTTATAGTAATCTACAAAAAAAATTCATTAATGATATTAAGGAATTGTAATTATGGAGAATTGTGTGACACATATATTGATCAAAAGAGATTCATGTATATTTTTACTCATAATGAGCTGAATATTCACCAATGAAGATGGTTGGATTTTAGTAATGATTATGACTACCCAATACATTAAAACCCTATGAAAGTGAATGAGGTGGAAGATTCATTGATTCAAAAAGACCATGACAACCAATTGATGATGAGGATCCCAAAAGATCTAACATATATATATTCTTAATGGATTGATGATGAAATTTTAATTTAAGGGGATAAATCTTATCTAACACAAATGAATTTTCATGCACCCATTCAGGTGAATATAAAAATGGCATAGAAAAAAGATGTAGTTCTACAAATGATGGTGATAATTTTTTTGATGTTAAACATTGATTGTGAATAAATAATAAGGATCAAGGTACAAGTTGTTGCCCATAACATACCATAATTGAGTAATTATCTATTAGTTGAGGCTTATAGTTTATCATTCCCCATTCATCTTGAACGCACAAATGTATATAGTGAACTGAATGAATATTTCTAGTTGGATTTATGGATGAAATATATTTCATAATCTAATTATTAGTTCTTGGTTTTTCTTCTAGGTAAGGATACGAGATATAAGTCAATAAGGATCTTATAACCATTACTCATACCAGAATTGAAATAAAAATACATCACCGATGATTTTGTCATTGGACTTCAAAAATCATCTAAAAACCATAATGATATTTAGGAAATAATTGACTTTATATGAATTTTGTACACTTTATTTCCATTAGAGATGATTAATCTCCTGTTCAATTTAGTATAATACATATTATGGAAGTGGTGACATTGTATGAGTAATGATTTCCATTATATATGATCAGCACATAAGGCTTACATCGATGTTTTGGAGATGTCTCCAGTTCGATCTGGATACAAAGTTACATTTCAACAACACATATCATCCATAGATAGATGGTAAGCCTAAGGGGAAAATAAAAAATCTATAATAATTGTTGATATATTTCACTATTTATTTTAATGGTGATTGGTATCAACAACATCATTTTGTGGAATTTTTCTATAATAATTTATTTCACTCAAGTATTTAGATAGCTCCTAATAAAGTCATTTATGATAAGAAGTGAATATCTCGAAAATTATATAATAAAGTTGGGAAATGAAATGTATTGGGACATTATCTAGTTGAGTAAATATAAGAGGAGGTTACATATATTTTTCAACACACAGAACTGCCCAGAGTCAAAAAAATGTTATGTTTACAATCGACGAAAAAATTGATCTTGATATGGGTGATAAGGTATTTATAAGAATATGTACCAGGAAGAGACTAATAGGATTTGGAAATAAGGTAATAATAATCCCTAGGTATATATATCCTTTAAATATTCATGATCATTTGGGGAAGGTATCATATTGATGGGTATATCCACTAAATCATTCCCATCACATGATCTGTTCTATATATCGTTCCAATGAAAATACATAATAATCCTCCACATTTACTAAACTCATATGGAATACATTTGTAGAAATATATTTCATATAAATAATAATCTATAGATATTATGTATCATATATGAAATTATATTTGAATGAAGACCACGGACTTGGTAAATTATTATGGCGAAATCACCAATTTGAGGAGGCTACATAAAAACTTGAGGATATGATGAGGAAGAGGCAACCTCATATTTTTGTATTAGAGTGATGATTTTTGATGGATAAATTCATTTTAAAGGGGTTATCATGTAAATCCCTTATAGTTTTATAAAAATTATCTCTTTAAATAATTTAATAGCTAGCATTGCATGTAACACTGTATTTAAATGACTGTTGTGACACTATTAAATTACTATTACACTAAAATTACCAATACATCCTTTCCATTAAATTTTAAATAATTAATATGAAATAATAATTTATGAAATAAATATAAGTACTCTACTTAATATGAAATAATATTAATTTCTTAGAAGATGATTACATAATTTTTAGTAAAATCACTTTATTCTTCAAAAATATTATTCCTTCACAAATGATATTAATTATTCTTATAGAAACTATAGAAATTTAATTCTAAAAATTTATTTTTATTTTTCAGTTTTTAATTTCAAAATTATATTTACATGATTTTTATATATTTTTTGGAAACATTTCTTTTCTAGGAATAATGAAAATAGTGATTTTTATATAAAATTGTATTTTATTTTAATGTAGTTACATGGTAAAAGTATATTTTAAATTATTATGAAATTTTAATTAGCTATTTTTTATTTATAATAATCCAATTATGTTTTTTGATAATGAATTTTAAGAAAAAATATTTTTTAAAAACATTTTATGTTTTAAAAGTGAATTTTTCTAAAAAAATCTTTTTCTAGCCTTTTATCGATTTTATTTTAAATTATATTTTAAAACATCTATGTTTGTAATTATAAGAAATATACCAAAAAATTTATATTCAAAAATTCCAAATTCACTGAATAGTTCCCTATTATTTTTGTCTAATATGAATAGTACCCTTAAGAAATATTGTTACAACAGTAAAGTGTAAATTGGGTAATTTTGGTTAAATAGAAAATGATAAAGACATTGAAATGACAAGAAAATATGTACAATTATTTTGGATGAAGTAAATTTGAAAAATAACCCCTATGGATTGAAATTGAGTTGTTTAATGGACATTTTTTCTATAAAAAATACTAACATAATATTTAAATCAATGAAAGTCACAAAATGTGACATTCTTGATCTTAAATATAATTATCTATACACAAGGGGGAAAATGTATGTGATGTAAAAAATATAAATGTAATTTATTAATTAATAAATATATTTTAATGATATAAATTTATTTTTTAATGTTTTGGAAATATAGTTTATATTATAATTTTTATACTATTTTATTTAATAAAAATATAAAAATATTACATAAATGTTTTAAATAACATATAAATTATAATATTGGGTTACACAAATGATATATTAGACTATAAATAATCTTCAAATTGATAGAAGATTTATCTTCATCATTATGATATATTTTAAATTTTTAGTAAAAAAAAATTTATATTAAATAATTACACAACGCTGATGCAGTAATTATTTGATTAATTAAAATATCTATTAACTATTACAAAATAAAGTTATAAAAATATAATTTTTTATAATTAATATAATTATAAATTTTTTAAGATGAACTTAACATGTAAGTGATATAATATTTTTTTTGATGTAAACTTCTTAGTTTGATATTTATAATATCTTAAGTAATGAATAGTGTAAAAAATGATACTAATTATATCTTATCCCAAAATATTAATTAAATTGTTTAAAAATAATAGAACATTTTAAAAAAGAAAATAAAAATTTTAACATTCTCTAAAATAAAATTAATTGTTCATTTATAGTGTAATTTACATCACATATCTAAAACATATAACCTTTTATTATTGATAATATGTTACATTATGTAAAATTAAAATATGTTAAATAATGGTTAATAAGAATGATAAAGTATAAAATAATTCCAAATCATCTCTAAAATATTTTTTAGGTGATATTAAAGCATCATATCATGTTATATTAAACAAATTCATTTTTGAGTTATTTTAATTTAAAATTTATTTATTAAAAATTAATATTTTGAGAAATTCCAAAAGTTCCCCACTCTTCAATTAGAAAAGGGAACATCCACCCTCACATATTCACATCAAATTTTTCTGTAAAGTTCATCCAAAACCATATATTTATAATAAAAAAATTACCTATACAATTATAGAGGTTTTGGCATTCTCAAAATACAAACCCTAGTGTCCATAAGAGGTCATATGACGGACATTTTCCAAAGAAGCAGTAATTGTCTTTACCGACTCTTCCAAGTTTACTTCTTCTTATACATCCTCTTAATGTTTTTTATAAAATTTTATTTTAATAACTTCAATATCAACTATGTTATATTTTTTTCATTTTTATGGAAAAACCATATTCTATATTTTATCCACCCTATGAAAAAATGAAGAGTTGTGTGAGTGTGAGTACGACTAATCATATCCACGTTGTGGTGTAATAAATTGATCATAACCACTTGATTTTTATCAGTATAATGATGTAAATAATATATATATATATATTTGATAATTATAATATCATAATAATTTAACATTCACTTCCTTTCCAATTTAACACTAATCAAATAATACCATTTCATGCGAATATGTATAGCATATCGTCTCCATGACCCGATGCGATTTATTTTTAATGTTCACTATTAAAAAAAGGATTAAATAAATGTATATAATAAATAAATATGATATATATTACCCAAATAACATTCTGGATATTACATAATGATTTTCAATGAACAAGAACTCTGAATTACATGATAAAACAACATTAGAAAATGAAGCAGTTAATACCCTAAAGAGGGATAAAACTGAAACACTATTAACAAATGAGAGATTATATGATATAATAGGTTCATGTATGAGATAATAAATAAGAATATGGTTCTGATATACATTAATAACATTCATCAAACAATTATGAAAGAGATTAAGATACATATGAAATAAATCAGACCTTATGTAGGGTTAATTTCTACAATCTCACTGTTATTCGTGATTTTTTATACATTAGTTTCTATTATTGAATATTTATATTCGATGTAAATTATTCATAATAATGTTTTTTGAAATATTTTTAATATTCATATACAATTTTTTAACGTCTTCTTTACATATTTGTGAATTTTTAGTAAAATAATTTGAAGGAATATTGTTTTCTTTTTCCAAACAAGGTTCATTGTAACTTTTCTATAAAAAGTATGTGAAGAGTATTTCTAAACATACAATGAATTAGGCAAGTTTTATGATTTAATTCATCCTTAATGTATTTGAGATTCTTTTATAATATTGAAATTTTCTTCTCAATGTAAAATTTTTCCATTGTAATTGTGTGGCTAAAAATAATGTTTCTCAAAATGGAAACGATATTTTCCCTAAAAACCATTTCGAGTGATATTTCAAAGTAATTTTACATATATTAAGATGTTATTTGTTGTTAATTTTGTTTTAATGTGGTTATGATCTAATCATTCCATTCTTATTATTTCTATAAATGGTGTGTCATTATTATTTATTGATTTTTTTGGAAAAAAAATTCTTTTCACAAGTTATGTAAGGATAAAATGTTTATAAAACACATTTATATTTTTTGATTATGTTATGATGAATGGTTTAGGTTCTTTTGGAACAAATATTTGACTTATTAATTATGTGATGTCTGGGAAAGATATCTCTATAGAATATATTGGGTAAATATTTTTATATTCTGATATATATAGGATTCGAAAAGAATGTAAACTCGGTTATTTAATAAAGGTCTGGAATGGGGAGTGAACTCAGTTCAGTATAAGACTTTTTCTGCTATGATATTATTGAATGTGAGCCTTGTATAATATGAAAATTATTTTCTATAATTATGTTAATTCCACAATTTCAAGTATTATTTTATACTCCCATTAATTATGGTCATTTAAATTCATGTATAACAAACATTTATGATTTAGTCCATAACTCGAGATCCAGACTATTATATATGCATGATATACTTTTTAAAAGTTATTTTCATGTTTTTATGCCATTATTTTATTGTTATCTCCCTTGATTTCCCATTCTAGGAATCTGAGACCGCTATTTCCATATCAATGATTTATATATAATAGGAAGAAAAGAGTTAATAATTAATTTTCAAAAACGGTTCAAGTTATGAAGGAATCAACAGAAGTTGATATATTTATTTTATTTATCATTTGTGTAATTTTCTATGTTTCTAAAGACACAAAACCTATATAGTTTTCACTTGGTTATGTCAAGTTATTTATTGAATATTATTCTATAAAGATTTATTATTTATGTTTGAAAGGTATGGCCCATCCTAAATGTGTTCCTAACAGAATATTAAATTTTGATCCTTTTTTTTGAAGTGATCAACAGTACATCATTAAACATAATTGTCAAGATTATGTACTATATTTCAGTTTGGTTTTCATTATTATATATTTTTTATATATTTTTAATAATTTACATCAATTTTTCTTTTCCTATTTATACCAACTTATAATAATTTACTTCTATGGGTTGTGACTCTTTATAAAAAATTTGGTTTTTAGTTTTGATTTCTTCTATAGAAAAGTAGATCAGACAAGTATGGTTGTGCCTCTAGTTCAGAAAAGGAAATTTCCTTACAAGATTATGTAACCTATAAAATGTGAGGTCCTATTATTGTGAGTACAATTTGACATATGAAAATGGAGGTGATTAAAGAGTATATGTAATATCATACTACTCTTAACTACTATATTAAATTTATTTTCAATTCTTTTCATACATTATAGATATTCATTTCATTTTTCTCATGTTTTATAATAATATATAGAATTTGCATGTGATAAAATTCATGGATCATTAACATTAAATATAATTACATTTTTTCTATGTATAATAATCCAATATGATTAATTATTTTAATAAAAATTCATATTAATTGATTTTAAAATATTTATTATCCCTCCTCCATGTAGAACATTTTTATAATCCAAAATTAGTGAAAATTTTGAATTAGAGATTATTAATCTCAGATATATATATTTTTTCTCTAAATTAATAATGAAAATCATTATATCCTAAAATTAATAATAAATTGAATTTTTGTTAATATTAACTGAATAAATTAAAATGCATGTTTCATACAAAAAGAAAATAAAAATTTGGAATAATAATTGTTTCTGGCATGAATTAATTGAGGCATACATGTAGCATTTAAGAAGTGATCACTTGATGATAATTTCTAAATAATAAAAGTTACCCATTACGAATAAAAAAATATTAGATACTAATTATTGAGAAAATAGTTTAAATTTAATGTAATAAATTTCATATATTTTACTCTTACCTAAAATGTTTTTTCCATGTTGCAACTTATAATACAGCTCTAGAATAAAATAGAATACATCATGTAACCAATTATAGTTTATACAAGCATAAAAATAATAAATTGTAAATTCTAAGTATGGAGAATAACTAAAATACATTGTGATAATATGAATCCCTAAAATAGATATTCTACATATACCCATGTTTCATCAATAAGATGAATTCACTTGAAGATAAAGTGCAAAATATATTTTTTGTTTAAATGGGATTTTCATCACTACATAAAGTATGAAACTCAAGGAAAGTGGCAATCATCTAGAGTATGAATTATAAAGAGTAAACTCTATATAAACTATTTTGTACTTTTTTTAGTATGAACCTAAATTGAAAATCATTATGGATATGTATTCTTCAAATAATTATGGTTTTTCATTCAAGTATAATATAATGGTTTCTCATAATTCTTATAATTTTATATAAATCAAAGTGGGAATGAAAATATATAAAATATAATAAAGGAGTTTTAAAATATATTAAAATAAATAGAGACTCTAAGATGTGATTCGGAAGTTATAATTTAAATTATAGAAAACCTTTTAAGTATAAAAGGTATTATTATCAAATATAGTTTTGTAATGAAGTTTCAATTATTTAACAACATAAAAAGGGGAACATGAAATCTTATTTCACATAATTTATGGATGAAGGTAATAGAAAAAAAATATAATAATAAAAAGATGAGATCATATTCCAATGGATGGTATTTCACTAAGGAATAAAACTCCATCATTGATGATTCTTAATGTTAAATAGAATTTATAAATACTTTCATAATGTAATTAACATGGAATGATTAGTGTACAAATTCTAATTATAGTTTTTGTAAATAATCCAATTTTGAAATTTATTCGAAAGAGTTACCTTGAAAAATAATTCAACAAAAAAATTATGAAACAAAAATATGAAAATAATGTGATCAAATTTATTATTTCATAGAATAATAAAGGAGAAGAAAACTAATTTAATAATATATTAGTTGAAGAACCCCAATAAAAAACTAATAAGATAATATAAGATAATAAAAAACTACGAAATTTCATTTCATGGTCAAATGGGAATATATGTGACTCATTATAATTTATTCAAAAGGGAATGTGAATAAGGACCCCGCCATAAAAATTACCTAATATATTATTAAATAAAGAATCCAAATTTAATATCTTTTAAATTTTAGAGTTTTAGAGAATTAGTCCATAACTATTACATATCAACTTGAATATTACATGTAGACACTACTACTCAGTATCCATTTTTTCATAAAATAATAACTCTTAAAAATAAACATGTCTAGTTCCATGTTTTAGACAGCACGATTTTTCATATATCCCATCCACGACCTTATTTATATTTAAGTCTTGTGGAAAACATTTCAAAAACATGGGATGAGCATAAAAACCTCAGTAATGGTTATAAAATAAAGAAGGAAAAAATTTTCCCATCAGTAAATACAAATCAATGAAACCATACTTTTCAATCATAACATATCTTATGAATCCAGAAGATTTAAGAATAACATACATAAATCATAATTAATAAAGGTAACTTTTGGCATACATAACATACATACATTATAGATTTCAAAGCACTATAGGGAGTTATTTTTGGAATACCCATCGCAGTATATTCCATAAATTTCTTAGGAGAATCATTAACGTTTACCTCTATCATGTTACCCAATGCATTGGAGAGATATATTGGGATCACCCACACAAGGTTTATCATGGAACCACCCATATACATAAATAATGCCCAATAACTGTACATAATCATAACATAGAAAACAAGCATAAAGGAAAGATAACATTTCAATATTTTAGTCACAATATATCATTTCAAGATATAGACATAATCAATTCATTATCAAACTATTTTCAAAACCATTTTATAAAGAGATTTTTGAATGTTAGTGTCCCATTCCACTTTGATGATTTTAATGGAATTAACATTTTAAAACATTAATGTCCATAAAAATAAATCCATAAAATTATTCTTAAAACATGGACATTAATGAGAATGATTTAGAAGATTAAATAATTAAAACGACATTTAAGTTAATGTGTTCCTAACCAAATGAGAGATGCTTCTATACAAATACATAAGGAATAAAATTTAATAAAAAAATTAAAATATCATGAGAATAATGCTATTCATGATATAATATTCCAAATGATAGTATACACACCATATAAAAGTGAATTGGAGTATAAAATAATGAAATTTCAATGGAATTTAAATTAATATGAAATCCCTTATAAAGATGGCATCCTTTGATTAAGGATAAATAAATTACATAATTATGTGTGAAAAGTATAAATACACTAAATATTATTGGATATTTAGTGTAAAACAATCATATTTCATTCAAACATATTCATAGCATGACATAATCAACCAGTATATGTTTAACCCAATGAATTGAAATTGGGTTAAGAAGTTCCCTTACAGAAATTCGACAGCCTGACAATGATGCTTTAAAATTCAGAAAATTAGTGGATGAGAGAGAAAAGGTTCTCTCATAAAATTGGTATAAAATTTACAATAATAAATATATATAATAAAATATCCCAATATCCTAAAATGGAAATTAAAGTAAATGACATAAAAGATGACTTTGACTAAAAGAGTACGGTGAAAGTTTCCCTTACAGATTTGTTAACATACAAAACATTCACGACAAGAAAGAAAGATAATAAAATAAAGATATAAATACCCATAAATTAAAATATATTAAAAAAATAATAAAATATTGGTCATTAAATACACCACACTAAATGAAAAAGTGGAAAATATATCATGAATCTCATGGGAAAAAAAATTGAGATGAAAACCCCTTACCATGTTGTAATCAATCAAGTCATAAAACCAGACCTTAATAATCACCAAATGAATCACAGAATACCTTTAATATAAATATAATTATGATAATATATATCAATTGGAGGTACAAAATACACCACATGAAATAAATAAGTGGCGAACAATGGAAATCTCATAGAATTAAAAGTAAGATAAGAAACCCCATACCTCAAGTCCAACTAGTCTTGTCTATTCCTTGTTCTTCCTGAATAATAAAATTAAGTTAATTTATACTTTATTAAAAACATTTTTATATTTTATTATTCATTTTATATCACTTATTACATTTCTATAAAAATTAGTTAATTATATGAGTTAATATCAGACATTGTTTTTGATGTTTGGAACTTGAGTCAGAAATGAACTTCTTTTAATAATAAGTTGTCCCGGTGGTAAAAATTTCATTATCTCCAGAATGATATTCATGATTTAGATACCATATATATCATATATATCTATTATATATATACTTATATAAATTTATAATAGTACATGACATTTGGAGAAAATAAATGAAATGCACCGTTCATGGAGACGGTAAGTTGTACTTACGCATGAACACTACTTTCATTTGTATTTCATATTTAATGGAATGAAAACATAATTATACATAGGTATATTATATTTCCATTATCATATTATATATATATGTTTCATAATTTCATAACACCATCATTTATACGTTCCATGTTTGTCATGAACGAATCATATCACCTTGAGTGGGCGGTAGTCTGCACTTCCACAAATGAAATTATTGGGTTTACACATATTGGAAAGCATAAAGGTATGTTTGTAAATAAAAAAACTAAAGCATAGAGAAAACATAAACCAAATATATATCATTTATAAATATATTTCCATCATAATGGCATCCATGAGATGTGGTTGGAGATATTTTAACAATCATCATTTTGTGAGGTAGTAGTTCATCATCCACATGAACAGTATGTTTTTTACCAATTAGATGGAGGTGTGTGTAAGTGTAGATAGAATACTTCTCATAAAAACAACCTATTATATTTATTATAATATTTGTTTATAATATTAAGGAATAAAAAGTGTTTATGGGTTTGGATAAGTAAAATAAATAAAAATAACTTAAGAGAGGACCTTACCTTTAAATTGGGTATCTCCCTTTGGTTTGAACCAAAACATTTACATGAATTGACTTATGCCTGGGGGATGGCTTCTAAAATTAATATAGGGATACATGAAAATTAATTTTTCCTATTTTGGATGAGACAAGGGGCTTTAGAGATGTGAGTAATTTGTTAGAGGTGAGGGATTTTTATAAGGGGGAGGTGGGGCTCTTTAGGAAAGTTTGAAAATATTATTTTATTATAAAATGATTTTCAATTTCTACTCGCCCAAAACACATTAAATTCCTATATAAGATGACTAATGTTAGAAATAAAATCATCCAATAATAATTTTACAGGTTTTGGATAATGTTATAAATTTTATAATCTTATTTATTTAAATCATTATTTAATGAGGTAAACACTCCATCATTATTATGTCATAAATAATTTTATTTATTTGATATGTAAAAAGTATAAATAAAATACCATGATTTAGGAAATATTTTTATCTTTAAAATGAATCTTTATAGTCAAAAATATAACTTATATAACCCCATAGAAAATTTGGTTTACTAAAAGATATATGCTAATGTCATTTTTGTCTTTACTTTAAATTAATTAATATAAAGTGTCATTATCACTCTTAAGTGGCTCTATAGAGTCTAAAAATAGACCCAAGGATTCCCATGGTCTGACATTTATCATCCAATAGTATTAGGAATCATGTTATGGTAAATTAAATATTATCATAATATTATTTGTTTACCATTATTTACCTGATTCACCCTTTAACCATGGTAAACAAAAAATTTACTAAAGTAAATATTAATAATATCTAAAATTAAAAGTTAACTATTTAAAAAATATGGAACTCCTATTTCCAAATATGGAATCAATTTTTTCAAATTCAAAATACATAATTTTCAAATATTAATTTAAAATTAATTTCTATTCTCAAAACAAAATGTGTTTTTTTAAGAAATAATAACAATCAAAGGGTTGACACTAGATTATGTCCAATTTCAAAGTCAAATTACTTTCATTGACCAAAATTAGATTTAATGGTAAACATATAATCTAATTACCCTTTAAAACCATTTAAAAAGATTATATAACCATATAAATAAATTAGAATAAAAGGCAGTTTTGAATTAAAATACTTTATTTTTCGATATTCATTAAAAAAATTAACTTTAGCAGAAAAAAATAATTAACCAAAGAAAATTTTTATGTTTATATTCTAATGAAGAATATTATTTTGTCAAATATAACATATAAAAGTGAAAAAAACTATATTTAAAAAAGATTAATCATTAAAAGTCTATAAATCGACATTTTAAAGAATATAATAGTATTTATGCTTAAAATTGGCTTCATTCACATTTTAAGCCTCAAATTTTTTTTTGATAAATGTAAAAACATTTAACAAATATATATAATCATATTTTAGTTACTTCTATTCATTCACTCTAATACAAAAACTAGGCATTAACTACCATTTAAATTAATAATATTATTATATTATTTTTCAGTATAACTCAACGTTGTGTGCAATGTGTGTTTTCAAAGAAACCCATTGTTACGTATTAGGTACACCATAGAACATAACATCCCCTTTAAAGTAAAATAAATATTTAATTGAAAAATATTAATAAAATTGAAAATTTTCATATTCTTTATTTACATGGGATGTTACATCCATCCCCCCTTTTGGAAATTCTGTCCTCACTATTATAAAATTAGGATTGAAATCTTCATTTCAAGTCACACATCAGAAAAAGAGTAAATAAAATAATCACTTTAAAATAAAGAAAGATATGTAAAAAGGTCACTCGAGATAACCCATACTAGTATTCTATGAAAACTTAGATATTGAGGAGAAAGTAAGTGTCATATTCTGATGGGGAGTGATATAAAACATGATTTTGAGAATGTTAACGACCATAAAATCACAAACTTGGGGTGGGTTAAAAGGTCTTTGATTCCCCAGTAGGAAAATATAACATACAATGTTATTGTTTTAAGATACTTTTCATAAATTTTAGGAATATATTTATGATCCAAACTAAAAACTTAAGGAAACACACTTACTTGTCATGTGGACTTTCCTCCTTTACTAAATTTTTACCACAAACTCATATATTCTCCGAACGATGAGTATTATATATGAATTGGTCACACCTGAAGTGATAGAATCAACTTCTAGAGTATCACATAATAAAAAGAAGATGAACTATATATTTCCCCCATATTTAATCATCAACCAAAACCAAAAATGATAGTACAACATTAGATAGTCCCCAAAAAGTGTAATCCTTTTTAAAAAGAAATACTACTCTTAATCTCCGTAATTCAACAAACAGTGCACAAAGTTCAACAAAGAAAATTCATATAGAGACCCAAAGCTTGACGTACATGGACAGTACATTACTTTTGCGGAATACTTAATACATAACAAAAACCAAAACTCAAGGATCGTAATAGTTTAGTGTCTTTTAAAACCCGGAACACAATCTTCTAATCATGGTGAAAGATCTTCAACATCTCCCATAAAGATCTTCCCCTTTTTCTTTCTTACCTAAAAACATTCTTTATATCCTGGGGAAAAGAAAACATATAAAGGGTGAGCTCAAATGCTTTGTAAGGGTAAACATAGAGAACATAAAACAATCTATAAACATTTGAATGTAAAAACATGAGCATAAAATCTTAACATCAAAATCTTGACCAATGACATAAAACATTACAGTACATAAGGAATAGATCATAAAAGAACATTAATCATGATAAAATATCATAGGAATAAAACTTTTAATTTTGGAAAAACATTAATCACCTGATATTATTTCCATAGTAGCCAAGGCATTACTACCAAGACCATCTTAGTGGACAAAGTCTCTTACTGAACCGGGTTTACTTGCCATTCTAGCAATGTATTACTGAACCAGATTTACTTTCCATTCAATCCATCACTATCTCATGAGATATAAATCTTTACGCAATGCATTGGAGGGAGATATAGCTCTCACCCATCTCATAATGAAATCATTCTTACTTGTGCCACAACATAAACATAAATCATTCATCATAACCCAAAGAATAAAATGGGTTTCATAAACATCATCCCATCATGACATAATCCATATAAAAAAATGGATATCATTTCATAATATGAAAATTGAAACCATGAAAATCATAGAGACATTATATTTGAAACATACTCATATGAAATAATGTCACCTTAGATGGAAATTTTTTTTTATAAAACACTTGAAATGAATTCTTGAGGAAAATATCCTTTCTTTTTCAAAATCATTTTCTTTTCAAAAATTGCCATGAAAATTTAAAAGAGAATTTTTTTGCTTGAAATAGTCATGAAATCTTGTAGAGTAATCTTCATGAAAATAAGGCATTATGAAATCGTAAAAATCCATTCATTTCTTATAAGTTAAAAAAACATCCTCCCCATACTTTTTCCTGAAAAGTCAAAAAGTACCATGTATGGTAAACAAAAGAAAGATTCCTTCCAAAACACAAAGTAAAAGTCAAATAGGGGTAAACATGCCATTAAAAATACATGTAATAATATTAAACACTTCATGAAAAACATTTTATGGTAATGGATGAAAAATATAACCCCAGTAAATACTTACATATAAGAGATCTCAGATAAAAATGAGATTGAAAAATTATCCCTTACCTTATGTCTGATATGATTCATATATATCCAAACCTCCTGTATAATGATTTAAATAATTTTATTGAATTATTACAAAATCATATTCTTTATTATGATATCATATATGGGTCACTTATGACTTTATATTACCTGTTCTTTTGTAAATTCCATGTTAAAGCAGCGTTTTGGGTAAAATCATTCCATACTTTTAATTATTCATATGATTACTTAGATCATGATTACTAAATTCCATAATATAAACCATTATTTATATATAATATATATTCAAAATAAACATATATATAATAGATCGATAAATGGAAAAAAATACATCGTTCATGGAAACGGTAGGTTGTACGTACGCATGAACGCTATTTTCGTTTACTTATTAAATTTAATAGATGTAAGTAAATAACATATAAAAATATTCAATATCATTAATATGACATATATTTCATGATTACTTATTATATATACTTTATAATCATTATTTAATTGTTAACATGGAAATTGAATCTCATCACGTCGTGGAGAGGGTAATCTGTACGTATGCACGAGCGATGATATCGTTCCCATATGTATTGAATGGAATTGGAGTGGATGATATAATATCTTATAATCCTTATGATGTTACAATAATCATATATAGTTATTATTTACACCATTATACCCATCCAAGTAAGGTGTTGGTGGAAAACAGATTACACCACAGTGTGGAGACGGTATTTCGTACGTACGCATGCGCGGTGATTTCGTTTTCTGTAGGATTGATAGAAGCTGAAATGAGGTTGTTTCATATTTATAATAACATATCATAATATTATTGATACTTATGTTATTACAATATAATGAAACAACTAAATAAGAAGTTGAAGAAGAAAGAAACGTGAAAGAATCGGCAGAAGAGATTACCTCTTCCTCGACGCACCTCCTTTAAACTTCTTCTTAAGGCACTAGATTTGGTCTTTTGAGAAGACCAGAACCTCTATTTTATAACTAGAGAGGTTTATAAGTGTAATTTTTAGGGTTTGGGCGAGCTTCAAGGCTCAAAAGTGTGTGAAGAGAAGAGGGAAGGGTTGCCCTTTTTATAAGGGAGGAGAGGGGCAACTTTGGTAACATAAGAAATGTTAATTTATAATAAATTAAACCTCACTTAAAAACCTCCAAAAATGACTCAAATTATAATATTATATGATATAGGGTTTTAATCTCATCAAACGATAAAATTTATACATATTCGGAATTTATTTTAAACATTTTCAACTTGATTTATCCTTATTTAATCTATTTAATTTTATTTGTGGTAATAAGATTGTAATTTTTAAATTGTTATAAATAATTAAGTATGTGTTGTGAATTTTCCATAATTGGATAATTTGTGACATTTTAAATCATATAAATTTCAACTTATAATTTTTAAATATTTTTGTGACTTTTAAACAATTTTATAATAGGTTATTTGTATAAAATAACAATAGTGTCAATTTTTGACATTATTCAATTATTTTAATTTAAATAAATTCCACACAGAGGATATATTCTAAAAAATATATTTAATAGATTCCTAACATGTCACATTTGTCTGGAAAATTCGTGGATCACAATAAATAGTTCATATAATATTTATTATAATATTTTTAAATCCATTTATTTGGTATATCTTTTAATAAAATAATTAGTACAACATTTTTGTATAATTATTTAATATTCTTATTTGTTTGCATAAAAATTAAAAATAAAATCTTATGATGAATATAAATCTCAAATATTTTATAATAATAATTTTACTCGAATTTATCATCTTAAAATAACAACATGTAAATTGTTATATTTATTAAATTATGATGGTGACAACTTTGGAATCATTTAAAATAAAATAATATAAGTGTCATAATCGCCTTAATAAAAATCCAAATGTTCCACTATTCGGAAAGTGGATGATTAAGGTTTATATATACACTAAAAATATGTTTTTTCAGATTTTTGGGCCTTTTGATATGTATTACTATTTCAATAAAAACTATATTATTGATTTTTCTCTAAATAAATAATTTCTGCATCATTAATGTATAAGATAATAAGGTAATTACATAACTCTTAAAAATTACAAATAAGTTACCATGATAAAGAAAAAAAATTTAGATTTGAAATGAGTATTTATAAACGAATTTATATTTTGTATAACCTTATATTAAAAATACTTTAATTATTAAAGTTTGAGTGAGACATATTTCACTTTCCATTATATAAAATAAACTAAAGGTCATAATCAAATACAAGTGGGTTCCATTAGATTCCATTTTGACCCAAGTATGATTTAGGGAAAAATATAATCATCCAATTATATTAATACATGTTTTAGGGTACTTTTATAATATTATATTTACCCTTAATTACCCAATTTACCTTTAACTATGGTAAATAAAATTTACTGTAGTTAGTATTCATAATGACTAGAAATAAAAAGTATCTTATTAACATAATTTGGACATACTAATTCCAAATATGGAATCCATTTTTCCTAATTCAAATCACATAATGTTTCGAAATTAATTTAAAATTAATCCAGTTGTTAAGAAAATGAGTTTTAAAAGTTAAAACATTGAAAAAGATTGAAATGATTTTACCTATGAATTCAATGTAAAATAAATGATAATGACATATGTGTTATTAAATGGTAAAAATATATTCTATTTATACATTAAAACCATTAAATATTATAATTTAACCATATAAATTATTATGAGGAAAAAATTTATTTTTAATAAAAATATAACGTGTTTTTACTATTCATTAATATATGAAACTTTTCATAATAATATGAAAATTTTATCCAAAGTAAATTTTTATATCCTGATTCCAAATAAGAATTTTATTTTGTTAAATTAAACTTATAGACATGTCAAAAACTATATTTAAAGTGGGTCTTCCATCAAAAGGCGACAAAACTACATTTTTTGAAAAATACTTATTTTACCCGAAAAATTTATTTTGTTCTTGTACCATGTTCTAAAAAATGTGTAAGATGAATAAAAATGTTATAAAATTAAAAATTTAGTTTATACTATTCATAACGGCTAGTTCAAAATAATATTATAATAATATATCATTGTTTAGTGAAACCCGGTATTGCGTACAACACACACTATTGAGGAAGGTCATGATTGTGTGTAATGCAAGCCATTTCTGGGTTGCGTGTAGTGAAAGACTCCTTTGTTGTTGGGTATAAAAAAATCCAACCATATTTCATTTATACATTGAATATATATATATATACTCAATGTTGCGTACAATAACTACTATTAAATAAACTTGAAATTGTGTGTAACACGATCCAAGATTAGTGTTGCATATACTGCAAGCTAATACGGTGTTGCATATAGTGCAATATAATATTGGTGTAGTGTAAAATAGAAGATATGAAATAAATTAAAAAGAATATATCTTATAAAATCTCGGTTTGTTACATTCTACCCCCCTTAAAAGGAATTTCTTCCTCGAAATTCATCGGGGTTATAAATGGTTTATTACATTAGAGTTTCTTTCATAGAAACCCACATAATAAAAAGGAATACCAAAACTTATCTTTAAAAACCAAAGTATCAAATGTAATGGTTATCCAAATTAACTAATCACTAGGTTTCCACATAAGAGAACATAGGTGAAAATATGGATATGGAAGAGAAATCTAACCATCAAATTCTGATGGAGAGTGGTAGAAATCATGGCTATAAAAAGCCAACAATCAAAAAGGAATAAATTTGTGATGATCTAAGGTACCATCTGATTCATCAAATATAAGAGCACTAGGACAACATTTTTGGTTTTCAAGATCATTTCCCTAATGTTGATAAATTAAAAGAAATACTTGCATGATTTTGGTACAATATCACTGTTGTTCGTGCCTTGCACATTTTCCACTACATCTCTTGATGAAATGAAGTTGAATTTTTTATTTGTGAAGTGTTTGTAGATCATGTGATAGAACGATGAGTCATTCCATCTATTTCGGACAAAAGGTTAGAAAAAGTTATCAAATATACATAAGTCCATCTATGGTGAGGTTAATCATATATGATTCCAAATATGAATTTATACTTCATCTATCATACCACTTAATAAAAAAAACTAGTTTCTACTAACCAGGGACTTCCTGTAGGCCAGTGGTAGGTGATAAAGGTCTGTCACACTTCGGTTGTGGGTTCAATTCCTGCAACCTTGTCCGATGCGACGGGTTGTCACCCGTCCTGCAGGTTGTCCTTTTTCTACAACTACATTATTATAACATCCCATAAATATTATTGAAAAACAGTTATAGCCTCAAACAATACTAACGTATATCCAATATAATCCATTACAATCTTTAGGCATATCCAAAATACTTTTGTCCAAACTCATAGTATAATGAAAACAATTACTAGAAATTTAATCAACAAAACATGTGAATAACATCATTAATTCCCCATATATCATAAAATATATCTTGTTGGTCACATTCTAGATATTTTAATACCTTAATTATGTATTCTCTTGAAAAATTAATACCCATTGAACCTCAGTGAAAACATGAATGCTGTCAAAAGTTAACTCTTTCCACATACCAAAATCCTGAAATTTCTATATACTCAAACCATAATATCAGTCATGAGCTCATTTCATTTTCTCTTTATCACTTCATTATGCCCATATCATCTTCTTTCCAAAAATATTTCAATCACTTTTCATGGTTACCGGTACCATATAATAATTGAAAACCAATACATAGATATTCCAAAATTACACGATACCATAAATGAGATTCCATGATACTATTTTGAAATCCCATTACATAACCACTTAATCATTACATAACATCATTTTCATACTCAACATCACAAATAGTCATCGCATGTGACTTCCCTTTATCCTTTGCCTTAATTGGATGCTCACGTTGATCATCATTCACTCTTGGATTAGGGCATTGATTAGAATAATGCCCCATTTCCTTGCACTTGAAGCATTGAAGTGTTGGTGGTGCGTTCTCTACAGTCTTTTCTTTATTCACATCATTAGCAACCCTTTTTTCATTACATTGACACTCAGCTACTCGATGACCTTCTTTTCCACTCTTAAAACATTTTCTAGTCCCTTTAATTCAATATCCACAATGCTTATTTCCACACTTTTATCATAATGAAACATTCATCTTCTTTTCACTATTATTCAAAGATTTCTCCTTGAACTCTATATTTCATTTCTTGTCAAAACCATGAGATGGATATTTAACACCAACTTCCATTTCGACCTTTATAGCACAACTCAAAATTTCTTCATAGCTACTAAAGTCTTTTATAGCTAATGCCCTTCGAAGACATGGTTTTAAACCACTGAAGAATTGATCAACTTTACTTTCAGGTTGGATGATAAATCTAGATGCATACCTTGAAAGCCTTGTAAAATTCGCTTCGTATATACCAATAGATTCGTTATCCTTTTTCATAAGCTCAAGGAAATCCTTATCCATATTTGTTTGAAGAATACGAGGGAAGAAATTATTGAAAAATAAGTTCTTTAACTCATCCCATTCTATAGATTCAATTTCATCTCGGGGCCTCATATTCTTAATTAGAGTCCACCATTGATCTGCTTATCCTTCTAAATGGTAAATAGCCAGAATTACATTTTCATGTTTCAAACAGAGAAGTATGGAAAATATCATTTCAAGGGTACTGATCCATTGTTCAGCAACAAGTGGATCAGAAGACCCACTGAAAGAAGGTGGATGTTTCCTCATGAAGGACTCAATAGAATATTGTTCCCTTCTCTTCTCATTTGGAAGTCTGGAATGATTCATAGCTTTTGTAAGTATAGAAATAAGATTTTTTCACTCCATCTTACATGACATGGGTTTGTTCAAGAGGAAAATCATTGCATTTTCTATTACATTGATCAACACGGTTCATTTGGGTTCCATCCATCGTCTAAAACCCAAAAATAATAGTGTGAGAGGAAAAAATCATGCTAGGGAAAACAACAAAATAAAGGGGGAGTACCTTAAATATCTAACATCTTAGGCTTAATTATAAGATCTTTACCTTATTTCTAGGACTATAACCTATACTTATATTTAACCTTCGGTACATCCCTAGACATACCTTAGAAATATCTCTAGGGGATCTCACTAAAGTTTTCGCATACAAGTTTCCAAAGGTTAACTAAACCTTTCCTTTGATACCAACCGTAGAGACCCAAAGCTTTATGTACATGGATAGTACATTACTTTTTCGGAATAATTAATACATAACAAAAACCAAAACTCAAGGATCGTAACAGTTTAGTGTCTTTGGAAACTCGGAACATAATCTTCTAATCATGGTGAAGGATCTTCAACATCTCGCATAAATATCTTCCCCTTTTGTTTTCTTACATAAAACCTTTTTTTATATCTTGGGAAAAGAAAACATATAAAGGGTGAGCTCAAATTCTCATTAAGGGTAAACATAGAGGACATAAAAAAATCCATAATAATTTTAATGTAAAAACATGAGCATAAAATCTAAACATAAAAATCTTGAGCAATGACATAAAACATTGCAGTATATAAAGCATAGATCAAAAAAGAACATTAATCGTGATAAAATAGCATAAGAATAAAAATTTTAATTATGGGAAAACATTAATCACATGATATGATTTCTATAGTAGCTAAGGCATTGCTTCCAAGACCATCTTAGTGGATAAGTCCCTTACTAAACCGTGTTTACTTGTCGTTCCAGGCCTGTATTATTTAACCGAATTTACTTGCCCTTCCAGTCATGTCTATCTCATTAGATATAAATCTTTACCCAATGAATTTTAGGGAGATATAGGTCCCACCCATCTCGTAATGAAATCATTCTTACTTGTGTCACAACATAAACATAAATCATTCATCATAACCCAATGAATAAAATGGGTTTCATAAACATCATCCCATCATGACATAATCCATATAAAACAAATGGATATCATTTCATCATAAGAAATTTGAAACCATGTAAATCATAGAGACATTATATTTGAAACATACGGGTATGAAATAATGTCACCTTATATCGAAAATGGTTTTGATAAAACACTTGAAATTAATTCTTGAGGAAAATATCCTTTCTTTTTCAAAATGATTTTATTTTCAAAAAATTCCATGAAAAGTTAAAAGAAAGGGATTTTTTTGAAAATAGTAATGAAATCTTGTGGAGTAAGATTCATGAAAATAAGGCATTAAGAAACCATGAAAATCTATTCATGTCGTATAAGTTAAAAAAAGAATTCTCCTCGTACTTTTGTCGGAAAAGTAAAAAAGTACCACATATGATAAAAAAAAGGAATATACCTTCCATAGCACAAAGTAAAAGTCAAATAAGGGTAAAAATTCCATTAAACATACATGGAAGAATATTAAACACTTTATGAAAAACATTTTATGGTCATGGATGAAAAATATAACACCACTAAATACTTATGTATAAGCGATCTCGTATAAAAATGAGATTGAAAAATTATCCCTTACCTTATGTCTGATATGCTTTGTATGTATCCGAACCTCCTGAAAATGATTTAAATAATTTCATTTACTTATTATAGAATCATATTAATTATTATGATATCATATATGGTTCACTTATGACTTTATATTACCAGTTCTTTTGTAAATTCCATGTTAAAGTAGTGTTTTGGGTAAAATCGTTCCATACATGTAATTATTCATATGATTACTTAGATCATTATTATTTAATTCCATAATATAAACACTGATTTATATATAATATATATTCAGAATATACATACATATAATATATCGATAAATGGAAATAAATACACCGTTCCTGGAAACGGTAGGATGTACGTACGCATGAACACTATTTTCGTTTCCTTATTAAATTTAATAGATTCAATTAAATAACATATACATAAATTCAGTATCATTAATATGTCATATATTTCATTATTACTTATTATATATAATTTATAATCATTCTTTAATTGTTAACATGGAAAATGAATCTCATCGCGTCGTGGAGACGGTAATGCATACATACGCACGAGCGGTGATTTCGTATTTCGTAGGATGGATATAAGGTGAAATGTGGTTGTTTCATATTTATAATAACATATTAATATATTATTTATACTTATGTTATTATAATATAATGAAACAACTAAAGAAGAAGTAGTTGAAGATGAAATAAACTTGAAAGAATCGGTAGAAGAGATTACCTCTTCCTCGACGCACCTCCTTTAATCTTCTTATTATGGCACTAGAGTTGGTCTTTTGAGAAGACCAAAACCTCTATTATATAACTAAAGAGGATTAAAAGAGAAATTGGTAGGGTTTTTTTGAGCATCAAGGCTCAAAAGGGTGAGAAGAGAAGAGGTAAGGGGTGCCCTTTTTATAAGGGAGGAGAGGGGAACCTTTTGTAACATAAGAAACATTAATTTATAATAAATTAAACCTCACTTAAAAACCTCCAAAAATGACTCAAATACAAATATAAGATGATATATGGTTGTAATCACATCAACCAGTAGAATTTAGAAATGTTGGGAATTTAGTTTAAACATTATAAACTTGATTTATCCTTATTTAATCTATTTAATTTTATTTGTGGTAATAAGGTTCTAATTTTTAAATTGTTATAAATAATTACTTATTTGTTGTGAATTTTCCATAATTTGATAATTTATGACATTTTAGACCATATAAATTTCGATTTATAATTTTTTAAAAAATTTGTGATTTTTAAACAATTTTTAATATGTTATTTTTTATAAAATAACAATGTGTCTTTAAAATTTTTTGATCACATTAAATAGTTCATATAATATTTATTTTAATATTTTTAAAATCATTTATTTGGTATATCTCTTAATAAAATAATTAGTACAACATTTTTGTATAATTATTTAATATAATTATTTGTTTCATAAAAATTAAAAATAAAATCATATGATGAATATAAATCTCAAATGTTTTCTAATAATAATTTTACTCGAATTTATCACCTTAAAATAACAACATGTAAATTGTTATATTTATTAAATTATGAAGGTGACAACTTTGGAATCATTTAATATAAAATAATATAAGTGTCATAATCGCATTAATAAGGATCTAAATGGTCAAAAATTCGGCCATTAGATGATTAGGGTTTATATATACACTACCAATAAGTTTTTTTTTCTGATTTTGGGTCCTTTTGATATGTATTACTATTTCAATAAAAACTATATTATTGATTTTTCACTAAATAAAAAATTTCTACATCATTAATGTATAAGATAATAATGTAATTAAATAACACTTAAAAAGTACAAATAAATTACCATGATAAATAAAAACATCTTAGATTTCAGATGAGTATTTATAACCGAATTTATATTTTGTATAACCTTATATTAAAAATTCATTAATTATTAACGTTTGAGTGAGACATATTTAACTTTTCTTTAAATAAAATAAACTAAAGGTCATAATAAATTAAAAGTGGGTTCCATTAGATTAAATTTCGACCCAATTATAATTTAGGGAAAACTATAATCATCCAATTATATTAATACAAGTGTTAGGGTAATTTTATAATATTATATTAACCCTTAATTACCGGATTTACCTTTAACTATGGTAACTAAAATTTACCGTAGTTAATATTCATAATGCCTAAAAATAAAAAGTAGCTTATTAACATAATTTTGACCTAATGATTCCAAATATGGAATCCATTTTTCTTAATTAAAATCACATAAGTTTCAGAAATTAATTGAAAATTAATCATGTTGTTAAGAAAACGAGTTTAAAAAGTTTAAACATTACAAAAGATTGAAATGATTTTACCTATGAATTCAATGTACAATCAATGCTAATGACATAAGTTATATTAAATGGTAAAAATATATTCTATTTATACTTTAAAACCATTAAATATTATAATTTAACCATATAAATTATTCTGATAAAAAAATTTGTTTTTAATTAAAATATAGCGTGTTTTTACTATTCATTAAAATATAAAAGTTATCAGAATAATATGAAAAATTCATCCAAAGTAAATTTCAATATCCTGATTCAATAGAAGAATTTTAATTTTTTAAATTCAACTTATAAACATGTAAAAATAGATTTTAAGTGGGTGCACCACGAAAAGGCGACAAAACTGCATTTTTTGAAAAATACTTATTTTACCTGAAAATTTTATTTTGTTCTTATACCATGTTCTAGAAAATGTGTATGATGAATAATAATTTTATAAAATTTAAATTTAGAATATACTATTCATAATGGCTAGTTCATAATAATATTATAATAATATATTGTTGTTTTAGTGAAACTCGGTATTGCGTACAACACACGCTATCGAGGAAGGTCGTGATTACGTGTAATGCAAGCCAAGTCAGGGTTGTGTGTAGTTCAAGACTAATTTGTTGTTGCGTATAAAAAAATCCAACAATATTTCATTTATACATTGAATATATATATATACTCATTGTTGCGTAGAATAACTACTATCAAACAAACTTGAAATTGTGTGTAACACGACCCAGGATTAGTGTTGCGTATACTGCAAGCTAATACGGTGTTGTGTATATTGCAAGATAATCTTGGTGTAGCGTACAATAGAAGATATGAAATAAATTAAAAAGAATATATCTTATAAAATCTTGGTTTGTTACAATTCAATACACAATCATCCTTAAAATTATTCAATATAATCCAAACTAAGATTGAAACCCAAAACACAAAAGAAATTGACCACATAGTCTTCCACGAAAAATCTTACCATTTATCATAAAATAACATCGACAACTGTTAAAGTCTCATAATAATGTGTAATTAACTTAATCACATATTATCTATGATAGGTTAATCATTTCCATAAATAACCCAAATCTCCATATGTTCACAATAAAAAAATAGATTCCTCCAAAATAAGTTTTCACCATTACTCCTCAATTGAAATCCCATAGTATTCTATTTTCCGTAAGCATATAGTGTTCCCCCAAAAAAGAGAACACCTTCAAAAATAACTTTTACCACTTAATCACCAAGTAATTTTCCTATTTTAAAAATATCCATTTGATAAAACATAAGTTCTCGAAATCAACTTATTCAAGATACATAAATTTTTTTAACTAAAAATAATTATTATTCTTGTTGACTAGGGACTTCACATAGGATAGTGGTTGGTGATGTGCCCTTGCTATCCTTTGGTTGTGGGTTTGATTCCTGTGGAATTTCCAGATGTGACAGGTTGTCACCCATCATATGAGTTTTCCCTTTTTATAAAACTCCCAAATAACGATAACATGTTTTAACCTCAATGGTTTTCTTGTAGAATTCATTTTCATTCCAATATATAAAGACCTAAAAATCTTATATATTTCCACTTTTTTCACCTCCATATAACAAAATAAAACTATTCCCAATAGAATGAACATCATACTTTATCATGGTGTCAATATGGTTTCATCGTCATCTTTTTCACATAGGTAATAGGTCCATACATTTCAACAATGACATAGAGATCCTTGAAAATAATTTTTTTCCCTTCATCCAAATACACCTTGTACAATATGGGTCATATGTTTGTTCACAGAAAAATAGTTTCATAAAATAATCATGTATGACATATAATTTCGAAACATCTGATAAAACGTTATTTCTATAAAATAGTCGGACCAATATTGAGTTTAAAATTTCAATCAATAGTCCTTTTAAAATACCATACGTATGTGCTGAGAGAATATATTGTAAAAGAAAATATAAATAGGTTGTTCTAGGGTCTCTTTATTTATCTCATTTTTCAAAATCATAATATTATTCCAAATCATGTTATAAGGTAAAATATTTTAAAATTACTTGATAATATTTACCTTTCTTGAATATTTATGAATATTGTGAAAATAGGATTCGATTAAATACAACCCCTGATCAACAATGATATCGAGGTATAGTGGAGGTGTTTGATATCTCAGAGAACTGCTTGTAAGTGATTTGTATGCTAGAAAACATTCCACAATTATCGGAACATTACATAGCAATAATTTTTTCAAGCATGTCATTAAGAAGAGATAAGAATGTCATTTGAGATCATCCTCCTTCAATTTGTAACAGACATTCCTTGATCTGAAAAAGTTATATACCAAGGATTTTACTGAAATAATACACATAGGGACTAACCATGTTTTTAATGAAAACTCATAATTCCTAATGTTGTCTAAACCGACCTCTGATACTAACTTTAAGGACTCGGCCCTAAACATTACGTACTCTTGAATTAAATCAAGAATTCAAATTGAGTATCTTTTTAGGTTTAGTGTTTTAGAGAATTAGGCCATAACAATTACATATCAACTTGAAGATTACATATAGACACTACTACTCATTATATATTTTTTCATAAAATAAAAAATCTTAAAAAAACATATCTAATTCCATGATTTAGACAAAAATACTTTTCCTTGATCCTATACATGACCCTATTAATCTTTAAGTTTGTGGAAAACATTTAAAAATCTAGGGATGAGCATAATAATTTCAGTAAGGGTTATATGTTAAAGTAGTAAAACATTATCCCAATAATAAATTCAAATCAAGGAAACCATACTTTTCAATCATAAAATATCTTATGAAATCATAATATTTATGTATAACACACCGAAATCATAAATCATAAAGGTAACTTATGGAATACTTAACATACATACATTTTAGCTTTCATAGCTACGTAGGGATTTATGTTTGGAATACCCATCACAGTATATTCCCTAAATCTCCTAGGATGAACATTAACGTTTATCTCCGTCACGTTACCCAATGCATTGGAGAGCTATCTCGGGCTCAACTGCCATAGGTTTATCATGGAACAAACCATATATTTAAAAAAATCCCAAGAACCATAGCATAATCATAACACAGAAGAAAGCATAAAGTAAATATAACATTTCCATATTTCATTCACAATATATTATTTCAAGATATTGACATAATCAATTCTTTATCAAACCATTTTCAAAACAATTTAATAAATAGATTTTGGAATCAAAGTGCCTCATATCACTTTGAATCTTTGAAGGGAATTGACATTCTAAAACATTAATGTCTATATAAATAAATCCTTAAAACCATTTTGAAAACATGGACATTAAGGACAAAGATTTACAAGATTAACGCATTAAAATGATATTTTAGTTAAGGATATACAAACCAAATGAGAGATGGTTGAATACAAATAATTGACGAATAACATTTAATAGAAACATTAAAATATCATGAGAATAAAGGTATTCATGATATAATATTCCAAATGACACTATATACACCATATAAAAGTGAATTAGAGCATAACAATAATGAAGACTCAATGGAATGTAAATTGAGATGAAATCCCTTTTAATGACTGTATCCTTAGATTAAGGATAAATAAATTAACTAATTATCTTTGAAAAATACAAATGTTCTCAATATCATTTTATATTCAGTGTAAAAATTTTAGATTTAATTCACACATATTCATATCCTGAAATAATCAACAAGTAGAAGTTTAACCCAAAGAATTGAAATTGGGTTAAGAAGTTCCCTTACATAAATTCCCCAACCTAACAACATTTCTTTAATATTTAGAAAATGATTTTATGAGAGAGAAAAGGGTCTCTCATCGCATGGAAATAAATTTATAGAAATAAAAATATAGAATAACATATCCCTACATAAGAAAAAGGAAATTAAAGGATATGACATAAAATAAATCATTGATTAAAATACACTACTAGAAAATTAGGCTATAGACACAGTTTGGAACCATGACTAAAAGCCCAAAAACAGTGGCTATAGGTTATAGCCACAGTTCCATGAACCATGGCTGGAATTGGCTTGGCTATAGGTCCAAACATATAGACACAGTTTCAAACTGTGGATATAGGTTTGGTCCTATAGCAATGCCAAGTGCAGCCACAGGTCAACTAACGGTGGCTATAGTGTTTTAGACAGGGTTTGAAACCATGGCAAAAACACTTCCCATTTCAAAAAAAATAGTCCCCCTTCACACATCCCTTTAACCCCTTGCACACACCCCCTTGAACACCCCTCCCCCCCCACCCCCTTCTAGACCCCCTTGGACAAAATCCCCCCACCCCCTGCTGGACCCCCTACACAACAGCCCCAGCCCCCCTAGACAGACCCCCCTGCTAGACCCCCTTGGACAGTAGCCCCCACTGCTGGAACCCCTTAGACAACATCCCCCCACCCCCTATTGGACCCCCATCGATAGTAGCCCCATCCCCCTGGACACCCCCCCTCCCCCTGATGGACCCCCCTGGATAGCATCCCCCCTGCTGGACCTCCCTGGATAAGAGCCCCCCTACTGGACCCCCTGGATAGAACCCCCCCCCCCCCCCTGCTGGACCCCCTGTATAGTAGCCCCCCCTCTACTGGACCCCCTGGAGAGCAACCCCCCTGGTGGACCCCCTGGACATAAGCCCCCCTGTTGGACCCCCCTGGACAGCAGCCCCCCTACTGGACCCCCTTGGGCAGCATCCCCCCTGGACAATAGCCCCCCCCCCCCACCACATCCCTTGCACACCACTTACCCCCTGCTGGATCCCCAACGCACCACCCCTGCTGGACACCCCCCCCCCCTGCTGGACCCACCTTGCACACATGCCCCCTGCCCCCTGCACCCCACCACCCTCCCTCTACCCGCCTCCACCCACCCCCTACCCCTGCCCCTATCCCCTTCCCTGAAAACTTCCCCCTTCCCCCTCCCTCCCTCCACACTTCCCCTACCCCCTGCCCTACATACCTCCCCCTACTTCCTGGACAGATCCCCCTGGACAACCTAGAGCTCCTCTCCCCTGGACAACCCCCCCCCCCCCCCCACCCTTCCCCCCACCCCCTTCCCCCCCCCCCCCACCCTGTAAACCTCCCCCGTGCCCCATGCCACATCCACCCTCCCCTGTGGCCCTTGCCCTGCAGACCTCCACCCTACCCCCTGACCCCCTCCACCCCACTTCCCCCTACCCTACAGACCTCCCACATTCACCCTGGACAAATTTCCTTGGGAAGCCCAGACCTCTACTCCCCTCCACAGCCACCCCACCCCCACCCTGACCCATGCCCCCTGCCCCCTGCCCCTGCCCCTGCCCCCCCCCCCCCCAACACCCTACCCCCCCCCCCCTCCACCCACCCCCTTCCCCCTATCCCATGCCCTATAGACCTCCCCCTTCCCCATGCCCTCCTCCACCCTCCCCCTACCCCTTCCCTACAGACCACCCCCTGCCCTAAACAGATCCCCCTGGACAGCCGAGACCTTCACTCCCCTAGACAGCCACCTCCCCACCCTCATAGACAGACCCTGGAACCCCCCCCCCCCAATAACCCGAACAAAAGAAAAATTATTTTGTTTAAATAAATCAAATGCATGTTTTTTTATTACAACACCACATATCCATTCCAAAATAAGAACATACATAACAGAGATATTGTTATTAAAAAATTCATTAACACCATAAAAAAATAAAACATTATATATATTTGAAAAAAAAATATGATATCTTCATTTTATAATGAAAAAATGAATATTCGTTTTTTAGAAAAAAAAATATTTTATACTCATCTTATTTCCTAGTTACAACTTTAATTGAACCATAACTTTTTCTTTGAAAAAACATGTTCTTCAATGTGAACACAAATCCTAAAATAAATAGATTTCACACATCAATTACCATAGAATATAAAAACCACCATAAAGTCATCATAAAACAATAAATGAGTAAAAATATATAGTATTAAGTTACATAGAAAAGTAGTAGTAAAAAATCCCATGCATCACCTGGTATATTTCAAAAGTCTCATCCTTGAAAAAATTCCAAATCTGTCAAAATAGTTTCCCATGGGGTCCTAATTCTTACCAATCAGAATTGATTTAGAAGGACATACCAAAAACATCTGAAAAAATATATAACTTATGATTAGTACTACATTTTTTTAGGATTATTCAAAACATTCTGGGTGTGGAACTTTTAAAACCATAAATATGATAGTTTAAAAATGCCGACATGTAGGAAAACATAGAAGGACGTTTTTGGGTGACCTCCCTGGATAGCACCCCCCTACTGGACCCCCTATATAGCAGCCCCCTACACATCCCTTGAACACCCCTTCACCCCCCTACTGGACCCCCTTGCACCCCCCTGCTGGATACCCCCCTGCATCACACCTTCTTGACACCCCCTTGTTTGATCCCCATGCACACCTACACCCTGCCCCCTGCCCCCTGCCCCCCTGCCCTACAGACCTCCCCTGTCCCCCCTACACCCTCCACCCTGCCCCCTACCCTACAAACCTCCCCCCTACCCCCTACCCCCTCCCCCTAACCCTGCCCTACAGACCTCCACCCTGCCCCTGTGATAGATCCCCCTGGACAGCCCAGACCTCCACTCCCCTAGATAGCCACCCCCTCCACCCTGCCCCCTACCCCCTGCCCTAGAGACCTCCCCCTGCCCCCTTCACCCCTCCACCTTGCCCCTGCCCCCTGCCTTGCAGAACTCCCCCATTACTCTTACCCCCTCCACCCTCCCCCATGCCCCTTCCCTGCAGTCCTCCCCCCTTCCCTTGGACAGATCCCACTGGATAGCCCAGACCTCCACTCTCGTGGACAGCCACCCCCACCCTCCTGGACAGATCCTGGAACCCCCCCCCCCAGAACTCAAAAAATAGATAAATTATATTATTTAAATAACTCAAATGCATGTTTTTTTAATACAATAGCATATATCGCTTCCAAAATAAGAACATACATAACAGAGATATTGTTAATAAAAAATTAATTAATGCCATAAAAAATAGAACATTAATGATATTTGAAAAAATAAAATGATATCTTCATTTAATAATGAAAAACTGGATATTCTTTGTTGAGAAAAAAATATTTTATACTCATCTTATTTCCTGGTTCAAAATTCAACTAAACCATCACTTTTTTAATGCAAAAACATGTTCTTCAATACGAACACATATGATGATATAAGTATAATTCACACATCAATTACAATAGAATGGAAAAACAACGAGAAATATGGCATCAATCAATAAATGAATAAAAATATATAGTATTCAGTTGCATAGAAAAGAAGTAGTAACAAATACAATGCATCACCTGGTCTATTTCAAAAATCTCAGCCTTAAAAAAATTCCAAATCTGTCAAAATAGTAGCCAATTTGGCCCCAATTATTACCAATCAGAATTTATTAGGAAGGACATGCCAAAAACATCTGAAAACATATATCACTTATGATAAGTAATACATGTTTTCAGGATTATTCAGAACATTCTAGGTGTGGAACAGTTAAAACCCTGAATATGAAAGTTTCAAAACGTCAACATGTAGGAAAACATAGATGAATGAACTTTTTGGGTGATGAAGATCCAATGTTCCGAGTGGCATCATTTCCTGATTTATGATAGAGTAGTCCAAGTGTCATTGCTAAAATTGGTGCTCCATTTTTGGAAAAATATTTGTGAATCCTAAAAAACATTAAGGGGAATACATACTGCCCATCTAAATGAAAGAGATGCCCCATTTAGAGATCCATTTATGGAGTTTGTTTCATTGCAGAATACCTTATTGAGAATAAATATCATGTGAGGAAAATAAATAAAACACTATCTTCATTTAATAATGAAAATTGAAAATTCATTGTTTAGAAACCTGAAACAAAAAAACATATTTTTTCATATATAAACCTATAAATCTATTATAGAAAATAAAAATTCAAAGTAATAGAAAATTAAGAAACTTCCTTAAAAAAAGCATAACTATTTAACTATTGATCAAAAATTAAAATAAAATATTCCATTTAAAATCAAGAAAAACGGATGCAAAAAACATCATTAAAAATAACTAATAAAAAATTTAGCTGAATTTTCAATTAGAAACAACAAAATAAAAATGGAATGCATGTTTGGTATATCAACTAAACCAACTGAAATAGAACAAATATGATACCTACACAAAGTATCAACAATAAACAGAATAGAATCAAGGGATGGAGGGGTGGGTGATAGGGGAAATGTTCCTAGAGGAACACGTACGAACTGTGAGGAAGGAATCCAAAAAATGGAGAAGATGAGGAAACACTAGATTGGGAAAACTGAAGAAGCATAAGGAGGTGGACTATGAGGAAGAAATAATGGAGGAGGAGTAGAAACTAGAGTGTGGGGAGACGAAAATCAATTCTGTTTGAAATAACATTATGTTAATTTTTTTAGTATTTTGAAAAATAAATTCATATGGATGGGTAGTTTGAAATCAGTGAATAGATAGATCAATACTTAAAAGATGATTAATATATATGATCTTCGAAAGGCCTGAAGATTTTTATATTGAATGTACAAAAATTGTTTTTGGAAATAACTGGTTAAACTAATATGTGCCTATTAGAGATATAAGGGATATGATAAAATAAAAATCTATTTGAAACATGATGAAAAAATCAAAACTTACCCAACATCAGTGCTACAACTAATTTGTAAATATACAAAGCTCCAAAATGAGTCACTACTCCACTTTCCATGATGGTTTGTTTCTGTAAATTGTAGTGTGGCTCCACCCTATGACCTTATATGTATGATCAAGAACATCCCAACACAGTTAATTTTTACTAATGATTCATCACCCATTCTCATTCTAATGCAATTGTAATGCTCTAATCATATGTGAAAATTTTGAATTTTCATCAAAACAAATAACATATAAATGAACAGACTATTCAAATAAGAACTAATAGCTGTAGAAGTTTCTAATACATCATTACAATATTAGAAAACATTAATTTTATATGAAATTGAATAAAAAATTATTTTTACCATTGTGAAATCAAATATATGATGTAACTTAATGTTCAAATAATAACTAATAGTAATGAACATTGAAACCAGAACATTGTAGTTGTGAATATCAACAAAATGGAGATAGTTTGGAAACAAATCAAATATAAAAATATCTATAAAAAAATTAATTGTGAAAATAAGGGTGTGTGAGGTTACAAAAGATACAGTTTATTAAATGATAATCACATCGTTCCTTCGACGATGGTGTATTTCTAAAAAATCTATTGTTACTCCACCATGTCCCCTTGTATGATGGATCAAAACATTGAATTAATATTGATTATATTGAATATATTGAATGCATAAATTAGTGGTACAAAATATTGAAATAAAAGTGGATTAAATATGGAGACAATTAAAATAACAGAAAACATAGATGATAATCACATTGTACCTTTGTACTAATGTTAATCAGACACATTGAACAATATCTATACATAAAAATTGAAAAATTAGAAATATAATGTATAAAATTAAGAAAAAATAACAAATAAAATAAATTGTTTTATATTCAATAAGTCATAAAATCTAATCCATATCCAAGGAAAATATTAAAATAAAGAAGACAATAAATTGAAAACAATAAATCATACCAAATTCAAATAAGAGGAGGATAACTATCTATAATCAAAAAACCCCACCTGAACACCCCCTCCCCCCTCCCCTACACCCCCACTTGCATATCCCTCCCCGACAACCCCCCTCTCCCTACACCCTGCCCCACACCTGCACACCCCCTACCCCCACCCCTACCACCCCCCCCACCTGAACACCCCCCTCCCCTACCCCATCCCCCTACCCCCCCCCCCCACCTGCACATCCCCTCCCCTACCCCCTCCCCCTACCCCCTCCCCCCCCACCTGCACACACCCCTCCCCCTGCCCCAAGCACACCCCCCTGCCCCCCACCTACACACCCTCTCCCCCTGCCCCCCTTCCCCCCACCTATACACCACCCCTGCCCCTCCCCTACCCCCCCCCCCCCCCACCTGCACATCCCTCCCCCCAGCAACCCCCCTGCCCCCTACCCCCCAACCTGCACACCCCCTCCCCCTGACCCAGCACACCCCCTGACCCCTGACCCCCCACATGCACACCCCATCCCCCCCCCCCCCCCCCCCGCACACCCCACACCCCCTACCCACCCCATGCACCCCTTACCCACCCTCCAAATTTCATTCCACTTCAACCACTTAATTAAATATGTGTATAAAGGATCATTCGTGATTTTTTTAGAAAAAACCTTTTTCCCTAGATCAGGATGATGGATGATTTCCAGGAATCCAATCTTGATTTTGGAATGAGTAGTTATTTCTATTATCATTAATAAATCTTGATTTGTTGGATAATCCAGAATACTTTCCAAGGATGTGTATCCATTTCTTGGGAGTGTATAACTACCTATATCATTATGAGTCATATAATTCAAATGAAATTGATTTTTTAGTCTCTAGGTAGTGAGAGTATCAAGAAGTGGTATTTAGAAAAACAATATGAGTGTTGGTATATCTCTTGAAGAATTTTTATGCCTATTTAGGTGTTCAGGCGGTTCATGGGGTAATCAAGTAGCACTTAGAGGGTTTCTAGTCCATTCCACTTAATTTTAAGACCCTTAAATTATCAAGTCTAGGTACACTGGGTACCAAATCTAATAAAGGAAAAAATAGTTGATTCTGAGTTTTATAGTGGGGTATCCTCTAGTGGGTAACTACGTATGGCTTACTGGATAGACATGTTCTTGGTTTATGGTTGTGTTCTCTATGTATTTCATACTCCCTTACTGTATTCATGTAGGCCATGTCTTGAATGAGATAGTGGTGGTACATGAAATGATAAGAGACCTGACCTAAAGAATAAATTGATGATATGTGATGAGATATGGGACCTCAACCTATGTGAGTGGGTGATATAATGAGATGATCATTAATAAAGCACTTTATTTTTCAAACATCACTCATTCAGCTCAAATCACAATGATTTAAGATGTGATGAATAAATCAAGCATCAAATCAACATAATCTATATTATTCTTAAAAACTCATGATGTTTTTTATAAAGAATCTATTTCACCCCCTGCCCTTGCACCAGCCCCCCCCCCCCTGCCCCACCCCTACCCCCCTCTTCCACCCCCCTGCCCCTGCACCAACGCCCCCCTTCCCCACACCCTTCCCCCCTGCCCCACCCCCTACCCCCTTTCACCCATTTCCCCTAACACACCCCCTACCTCTACCACTTGCACCCCCACTACCCCATCCCCACTGCACACCCCCTCCCCCTAAGCATTTCATGATATCATGTGAACCTTATAAATATCAGATCTTGGTGTAACCCAGGCATACCAAATTCTCAGGTCCAAACAGCCAACTAATCATTATTAATGGCTCCATGAATATATTCCAAGCATCCTGAGAATGTATATAAAATCCAATAAAATTAATAGATTGAGGTTGATTCCTAGGAACCTCAGGTAATCACCAAATAAAAACATCCCCCAAGCCACCATGCCAAATGGTCGGATCCCATGCATCCTGATCAAGAATAAGTAAAATCATTAGGATTGACTGGCTAATCCTAGGGATAACATTGTCATATCATAATAATAATAATCATGATTAAAAATAAATAATCTCCTAATACAACTCAGTTAGATCCTAGTTAGGTTGGGAATCCTAGAGACTTGTGGCATCCAAATCATCCCATATAGAGTTGAGGTCGAATCCTAACGTCCCAAGAATTCTTCACATGGTTCAACAGCCAAATCCTAGGATACATGTTAGGAATCCATGATAAGATCATCATGTATACTTTTTCTCACAAACATACCACATAAGTCCCAAGGTCGAATCCTAGTAATCACTCTTAAGAAACCACCATAACATCATAACATCAGGCCCATAGGTCAGGTCCTAAGAAGTACATCTTGGCACCATGGTTGCATCAAAAATAAACATATGAAGGTATAAACAAAAGTTAAGGGTCTTATAAATTTCAAATCCCATCACAACAATTCATAACCCCATGGAATTATACATTTATGTAGCTTTGAAGGTGACACACAATACCATATATACTAAGACTGTATGCATCCACTTAGGGTCGGTTAGTCAACAGGACACCCATTGGGGTCCCCTAGAAATAGAGGCACCCTCACACAGGTCCTCGGTCTCAATCCAGGTCTTGGTTCAAGAACTGATGCTCAAAGTAATACTATTTCTCTTGGCATCATAATCAATAGAGCGCAATCGTTTTTACTACACATGATATGTCATGTTGAAAAGACTCAAGAGATAGAACATGACCCATTTTGGTCTTCAATGTCTCAAAAGGTATATTTTCTCACCCAACCCAAGTCCATAACCTAGGTTAAGTGTGTCTCAAGTTAAGGCATATACTATTAGTGTCCAAGGTAAGGCCTTAGCACTTTATAAATCATAATCGATGAATTTAAAATTAATTAATTTAAAAAGTTATTTAATTAAAACCAATTAAATTATATATTGGTTATGGGGTTAATTTAATTTAAATAAATTGATCACTTCATTAGCAAGACTGCAAGCCATGAGAATAAATCAAAAGTGTAAATACCACATGCTAAAGTATGCATACCTCCTATCTTTATTTGACACTTTTCTAATTATTTCCCAAAGGTAGGAAGAAGATTCCAAGGCACACCAAGGTATTTCCATTATTACTCCCATCCCACATCACTTAGCAAGATCCCAACTCTCACTTAGAAGATTAAAACAATTAAATAATACATTTAAAATTAATTTATTAGTTTAATTATAAAAGGGAATAATCATCAAAAAATAAACTGGATACCTTATTACACTGGAACTAAGTCCAACGACATCCCAAGGGTCTGTCTCATATGCCCAGACCTACATCAAGAAAATTCCCCTAAAAAATAACAATAAAATTTTGAATTTAATTTAAAATGTAGTGAATGATTATGAAAATCCACAATGATTGCATAACATTCCAAATCGATGAGAAACTGGGTGTAGATGGCATCTTGGGATATCCCCATCCTATATTGTATGAAATAACCTTGAGAAATGCAATCTGGATTCATCTCAAGACATTTTCACATGCTTGTCAAGACTCGTACATCAAAAAGCACATACAACTCATATAAATTGAAGAAGAAACTTAGGGACCACCTACCACATAGTTATATGAGCCTCATTGTCTATTTCATCCCTATATTACTAAAAAGGATTTAAATTAAATTTCAGCTATGATGTACTGAATTAGATTTAATTTCCATTCCAATCATTTCATTCTCATGAGATATAAATCTATAAATAATTCCTTACAGGGATATATAGGTCCCACCCATTTCATAATTAAATCATTCTTATGTGTTCCTTAAAACATAAATAATTAATCATAGCATAACCCATGAAACAAAATTTACTTAAACATCATTCCTTAATAACCTAATATATAAAAACATCATTCCATAATAAAATAATTAAATCATATTAATAATATGGATAGAAATATAACCCAATTTAAAAATTTTCATCTTAGATAAAAAATAATTTATATAAAACACTTGAAATTAATTTTTGAGGAAAATATCCTTTCTTCTTTGAAAACATTTTTATTTCACAAAATTTCCTGAAAATGTTAATGAAAATAATTTATTTGAAAATAAACTTGAAATATTATAAAGTAAGATTAATGGAAATAATGAATTATGAAAACATAAAAATATGACCATGTCATATGAGTTAAAAAAACATTATCCTCGTACTTTTTCTTGAAAAGTCAAAGAGTACCTCATATCGATTAATGAGAAAATATTCCTTTCATACCATTTAATAAAAATTCACCATAGGAAAAAATTAACTTTAAATAATTGTATAATAAATAAAATAATGATAAATACTTAGGAAACTTGGATCTAGATGATAAATATAACCTAGTAAATACTTACGTATAAACAATCTCGAATAATAATAAGATTGAAAAAATTATCCAATACCATAGATCTTCAATCCTTTAAGTGTATATGAACCTCATTTATAATTATTTAAATGATTTAGTTGACTTATTATAGATTCATAATAATTTTTATGATATCATATATGATCATATTAGCATCATTTTGGTATTAATATTTCTTTTTTACTCGTCATTTGAGTATAAACTACTTTATTTTCTTATTCGTGTTTTTTTTATTAAGTTATGGTTATCCTTTTTAGGAAATATATATTTCATTAAAAAATTATATTAACATAATTGATATAATATTTATTATTTATGGACATTTATATTATCATTTTTAATGGATATCTTGTAGAATTAATCACATCGTATAATGGAGAAAATAGGTTGTACGTACGCACGGGCAACGATATCATTCTGATAATTTTGAAATGGTTTGGAAGTGTATGTTATATATGATGTAAGATAATACATATCATTTTATAATAATGATATATAGTTATTACTTCTTTCATTATATCCAACCAAATTTGGTAGTGGGAAAAAAATATTACACCACGTTGTGGAGATGGTAAGACGTACCTACACAAAGGTGCTAATTTAATTTTTTATTGGATAGATAGAATTTGGAATATGGTTGTCTCATAATTATAATAACATATTAGTATATTATTGATTCTCATTTTCTTACATTATAAAAACATATAAGGGAGAGGAGGAATAAAAATAAATAAGTTTTAAAGAATCGATAGAAGAGATTGCATCTTCCTCAACGTGCTTCTTCTAAATCACATCTTAAAGGCAATAAAGATGGTCATTGAAGAATACAAAAACCTATATAATGTATATATGTAATTTTATAAGTTAAAATGTCAGGGTATTTTTGAGCATTATGGATCAAATTTAAGTGAAGATGTGAGGGAGGAGGTTTCCTTTTATAAATGAGTTGAGGGGATCCTTGGAAATTCAAAAAATATTAAATTATTATAAATTTTATTTTTAATCCAAAAGCTTCTAAATTGATATATCTAGAAGCTAAAATAAGGATTATTATAAATCTTATCATCTAAAAAGTTATATACATGTATTCATTTTTTTTAGAAATTAACTTTCTGTTTTACCCTTAATAATTCTTTTTTTAAATTATTTGTAGTAACTAAATTTCATATATTAAGAAGTTATAAATTGTACTTATATGGTGTCAATTACCCATATTTAGATAATTAGTTAACTTTAAGACCTTATAATATTACATTTTTTTTAAATGTTTTCATGATTTATAAATAATTTATAAAATATTATTTTTATAAAATATAAATATTGTCGATTTTTAAACAATTCATTTCATTGAATTTAAATAAAATTTTTAAAGAGATATAACATATAAAAAAACATTGAATAATATTATACCATGTCATAGTCACCTATAAAATTTGTTTATGGAATAAATTATGTCATATTATATTTATTCTAATTTTTATAATATCATTTTTTTGATATTTCTCTTAATAAAATAATTATTGTATCATTATTATCTCAATATTTATGATAATTATTTAATCTCTAAAAATTATAAATAAAAATACATGATTTAGATAATTTCATTTTATTTCTATAGATGACATATTTTAATAGTTTAATAAATTTTATAAATAACTAAAAATTTTATATTTATAAGTGATAAGAGAGTGAAATGTTTTCAACTTCTTTTGTTTAAATAATAATTACTTCACATTCATTTAAAAAAGTACATTAAACAAATCAATTTTTATCATTAGGTATTAAGGGTAAAATTTTATTCATCTAATATGATTTTTTTAGGTGTTAGGGTAATTGTTTTTATCCTTATCATATTATTTGTTACCGTAATTTACCTGATTTACCTTTAAATATGGTAAATAAAAATTACCAAATCTTGTATTCATAATGCCTAGAAAAAATAAGGGGGACCTTTTTAAATAATTTAGACAAAATAATTTCAATTATAGAATAATTTTATCCAAATTAAAAACACATAATATTTTTAATTAATTGAAAATAAATTCTCATTGTCAAAGTGAAAAAACTGGTTTTTTGTAAAAGTAAACATCATCAAAATATTGAAAAATGTTTATTTCAAATTTCAATAAAAAATTAAATCAAATGAAAAAAATTGTATTAAATTATAAAACATAATCCAAATATACTTTAAACCTAATTTAAAAGATAAAATATCAATTCAAATAAATTAGACAAAAAAGGATGTTTTGAATTAAAATAACGTATTTTCACAATTCATTAAAATATGAATATTCTTGTAAAAATAAACAAATTTCAATCAAAGTAAATTTTGAAGTCCCAATTCCAAAGAAGTATTTTATTTTGTCCAAAATTACATTTAAATTTCTTAAAAGTGAAGATTTCAAATGGGTTCTTCATCAAAAGACATTAAAACTATATATTTTTGAAAAATAATTATTTTATCTGAAAATTTTGAATTTATTCTTATATCATTCCTATAAAACATATATGATGAAATTTAAAAAATACCATAAATATAACACATATATATATTCAATTAATAATACACATAAAGGGTGATTTAATTATTTTATAAACTCAATTGTTTTTTAGAAAAACAATGCCTTAAAAAAGGTCATATTTTAATTTATAAATAATTATTCCAAACAATTTAATTAAATAAATGTGTAAAAGATATTTTCATAAATAAATTAATAAATTTCTTTCCCAAAACATTATCAGCTAGGTTATAAGGAAAAATAAGAATATTTAGTTGTTTACTTATACTCGGTCATGCATGAAATGAATTATATCCAAAGAAATTGATCTTGTGTGTTACACAATCCATGTATAGCATTGCATATACCGCATGATAACCCAGTGTTTCATATAATGAAAAATAATCTTGGTGTAGTGTATAAAAAAGATATCAAATAAATTAAAAATAATATATCCCATAAAATCTTAGGGTGTTATGATAAATTTAGTATTTTATAATGGTTGTGGAATTATGAATCTAGTAATTCAGTATGATTAAAAGTAATAAAGAAGAATGTCAATAACTTTTTTTCCTCCACATAGTCTTCTAAACTAGAAGATATACTTGAAATTATGTTTAAGTTATTTTTGTTTATATTGATAGCTGATGAATTAGGTTTCCTATGTTTATAACCTAGGATTAAAAAAATATTTTATTGTTTATGGTAAACAAATATTTGTTGCATAAAGATAAATGATTAGGAAGAGAAAGGTCATTTTCTTATGAATGTTGGATGACTTGGTTTTAGTGCCCATATTCCCTATTGTATTTTGTTTCTTTCTTGACTAATTGTGTGATTGATATAGTTGATATTCCTTGTTAAGAGGAATAATTTCATCCTCAAATGGCTGATAGTATAAGAAGACAAGGGAGGGGAGGTCCGAGTTGGGGGTCTGAGATAACATGATGAATAGTGATATTCATGATGGTGTCAGGAATTGAACTATGACTAATTGAATGGGATATAGATGGCATGTTTCATTGTAGTTATGTAAAAAACTAGAATGAAAACTTGTAAATGTATCTATATAATGGTTAGATAATCTGGTTTATTTTTTCTTATTTCCCATCTCCTTATCATTATGTAGTCGGTTTTGATTGGTTTATTTATATTTTTATGGTAGGTTAGGTGATACATAGTGTACCTAGAAATATAGAATGATAATAGTTAATTAACAATAAATTTTATTACATGTGGGTTTTTTGCATGAATGGAATTCAAAAGGATGATAACTACTAATAAAATCATTAGATCAGTTTGTTAATGTATAGATGGGAAGATTTTTTGTTTCGATATGCCTCTATGAAATAACAATTAATTTATAATTACTGTGTCATCAAGAATTGTTAAAATTTATATTGCATAATTAATTAATTGTGTTGATAATAAAAAAATTTAAATAAAAATTTAAATGAATATCTTCATAACGTGATTGTGTGTTTATAAGATATCTTATCATTAGTAGTGGATGTCAGGTGTTTAATAAATGATTGATGAAATTGAGGATAATGAAATGTATATTCTAATAGTATCAGTGTAATATATATATATATATGATGATTTTAAAATACTAACCCACCCCTAAAGAAAGATATATTGAGTCCCAAGGGTATTAGGATGGTTTTTATGAAACAACCAGGTCCTCGAGAAATGGATGTTTTACTACCGTATATTTTCATCTTCTCATATCCTTGTATTATTATATGATGGTATAAAAAATGGATTCCTTTACAGTATATGTATCAAGAGGTATTCAAGGGATTGGGATTATTTGAGACACTTTTATATTGGTATTTTTAAATGAATAATTAAAATTTGTATCTTGTGTATGTAGTGTTATGTTCATAGGTATAATACATGACATATGAAATATGATAACTCCTTGAAGCAAGTTAGATAATATGTTGATATTTATGTTGATAATGAGATGTTGTGTTTAATAGGGTTCATGTACTATTGATGATTAGTTTATGTGATGTATAAGGTGTATGTTATGTTTCATTTTCCTAGTTGTCTTCAGGAAGGATTTCATTTGGTAACAGATAGCCTCAGATGTGCGATATTGTGGAAGAACAGAAAACCAGTGGGGAAGTAGTAGTAGTGTAACATCACATAGATATTATTTTGTATATTTTATTTCAATTTTTTACATTTCATGGTGATAGATCTATGGTGGTTATAGTGAATTGTAATTCTTATTAAGTTATGAGTGGTTTTTGTTTATTGTTCTCTAGGATTTAGGTTTCCTCAATTATTATTTTTTCACAAGAGGCTCCAAGGAGTATAATACTAAGTATATAAGTCATGATCAATCTATTTATATATAAACTATTTTTCTATATAACATGATATAGTTCCATATTGAGATGAACATTACTAATTTTTAGTGTTTTCTAAGAGTTATTTTTAATTTCATGATACTTTCAAGGATTTTATTTTGGTACTCTTAGTTAATTTTTTAGTTTTTAAATTGAATGGTATTACATGGATGTATTTGGGTATATTAATTTAATATTTAACATTTTTTTATTTATGGGTTTGTGTTATATCTATTTCATTATGTTCTATTAGATGGAAATCCTTCCTATTTGTGTGTATGATATACCCATAGTGATTATTTTTAACTAGTGTCATATTCGAGGAAGGATTCAGGTCTAATTATCTCTCTTCAATCATTAATATCTATGGAGGGGAACTTTTTGTGGGAGGGGATATTGTATAACGGTATATAAGGTTTAGGTTGAGTGATTTGATTTATTTTATAGGTAGAAACTTATGAGGAAAACATGGGTTGCTAGGGTAATTGTGTTAGTTGATCGACCATGTGGTGTAAAAAAAGAGGTTTTCTAGAACATCAGTATTGGACTTTTAAGTATGTTGAGCCTTCTAATTAGATTGATTCTAGTTATATGGTATAGATGTATGAATTTAACATGAACCCTACTTCTTTTCATCTATGTTTTAAATGGAAAGAACAATTGTATTAGGTTAAAAATTAATTAAATAGTTATTCATAACTATAATATATTTCATTTTTATGTATCCCCAACTATTTTTTATTTTTCAGGTATGAATCTATGTCAACATATTTATTAGATTAATGGTTAAGAAATTCAACATGAAACTCCAATAGATCAATATTGTGTTGAATTCAACAAAAAAATCAACGAGGACTCTCTATGAGTATATGAACATGATTCTACAGAAATATTTTGGAACTATTCTGAAATTACAAACAAAGAAAAGTATAGAAGAGATATAGATATCCTTTATTTTTATTATTTCACAATAGAAGAATTGGGTTTTACTAATGATGAAAATGTTTCATGGGGATTCTAGGTAGTTATTGCTCATGTACCTCAGAGACTGTGAGTAGTTGGATATAACATGTTAAAAGTTTAGAGATCAATTTATAGCTAATATTTACTCAAAGACTATGAATTTTTCCAGTATGTAGTATTTATTTACCCTTTTACTGGGGGGGTTTTGTGTGTAGGAATTTGGTACCCCTTTATAGATCCTTTTTTCATTTTTTTCACATTTGTTTCTAAATGAGTATGTCTGGGTGAGCAATTTTTAGGGGGACTTATATCTAGAGAATGAACTTCAGGTTTCTCTCTTTATTCTAATAACATATATCATATTACAAGTCAGAGTATATGGTGTTAGTGGGATTATATATATATATATAATCACTAGTAGGGAGTCATCAACATTCTTAATATAGCATAACTCTTGTCTTGGGATCCCAATTTCTTGGACGAAAGAGAATTTTGACATATTAGGGTGCGTATCAGACATTATTATCTCATTTATCTTGGGTATATATATATCATGCCCCTGTAAAGGATTAAAAATAATTTTTACTTATAGTTTTTATGGAAATAAATTTGTATTATTTTCACTCGATATGAGAAGGCCACATGTGGAAGTTATTCAACTTATATTTTCTGAATTACAGCTGTTTCATACGAGTCATTAGAACCACGGTTCTCTATCATTGGTTAATCATCAGAGTGATTTGGTAACATGGGGAAAACCCCATGATGAACCTATAACTCATTGATTATAGCTTATCTATGGAGGTTATATTAATTATGGTGTTATAGGACATGGGTTTGTTCATGGCTAGTTTAATTGTTTAGATTTGTTAGCCCTAGGTAATTCATACATCATTTGAGGTATAATTTTTCTAATTTTCTACATAGTTGAATTTTTTGTCATTAAATATTATTGATCTACCTAATATCACTTTCCCTTATATGTGATTTGGGGCTTGAGGTTGAGAGTGTAGAAACCTAATATTTTATGATATATTTATCTTTAGATAATTTTTTATAACCTATAATACATGCAACCCCAATTCTAAATGAACTCTAAAATAGTGTATTTTTATATCACAATTGTTAAGTTATTATATTTAATTCTAATATCCACATTTTTATGCAATGTATACAGGGTTTAAATATATAAATCTATTTAAAATTTAATACTCAATTTTTAATACATTATTATATACATTTAAGGTTCATAATTTATAAAAAGGGTTCTGTATTAATTTTTGACAAAACATAGTAATTGTATACTTAGAATTTATAATAATTATTATAAAAAATAAACATAAAATTTTAAATAATTATTTAATTATTATATTACATTTAATTTTTATAATTTTCATTAATAATTTATTTTTCTATTAAATGTGAATGAAAGTGATTTTAATTGAAAATTTTCTATATCTCTTAATGCATTTCAAAAGTTCCATATTATTTTAAAATCATTTTAAAAGAATAATTTTTCAATTTATTTTATTTATAACCAATTTTTGGAATTATAATTATTTTCATTTTTTATATTATAGTAATATTGTTTTATTCTTGAGAAAGCATTTTTTCATGTAAAACAACTTTTCATCACATTTTTTTGGATAAATTTTATATTAAATTATGCCAATTATTGGAATTGAATTCAATAAAATAGACACTCAATTTTCAATCTATATGTATATATTTAATAATTTTTAATATTTCATTTTTTCCATAATGAGTAGTAAAAATTGAAAAAAAATCATCATGGTTAAGGATTAAAGGGGTTTACCTTGGGTGAAACCAAGTGGTATCGGTATTTTTTCCTATTAAACTTTCTTAAATAGTAAATTGTTGGAAAATTTTGAACATAAAGTATAATGCAACAGAATATAGATCTATTTGAAATCACTTTAACTTATAATTTCCTTATAATATTTTAATCCTTGTGAAATTACATGTCTGTCCTCTCGCCCAAGTTTAAACTGACAACACTAATTTATCTTTTTTACACCTCATTAATCCATGTATATTGATGAAAAACTAACAAATTATCATCTAAAATTATCTATAAAATAATGTTTTCTTATTATGTTCTTAAAATACAATTCAGTGGATACCTAAAAAGGTTTCTAAATTTAGTCTATAGAAGAAGTGATAATCGTTTTACCTGACCTCCTTCAATTTATTTTTTCTTTTAACTCTTATAATTAAATAATATTCAGAATAAAATAATAACAAAAGTATCCTAAATATAATGAAATTTTATAATGATTATTTAATCATAATTATTCACCCTGTATTTCATAAATATTGATGTGAATGTATCACTCGTTCACACATTTTAACTACCTCCTCAACATTTGGTTACAATTAATTTTCTGTTTCCATCATTCATATATGGATGTTATGATGGGTTTAATTTTTATAAATAATATATATGATATATTTATTTTTCTACAATTATAAGAATATATATTCCTTCATATATTCAAATCTATGATAAAATGATAATGATGCACATGCAATAATGTGGACTAGGACCTCCTTGAAACAATGCGATTTTTTCATCTCAATTTAAAATGGATGGTAATAGAGATAGATAAAATGAATAAAAAAATTATCTATAATATAATCATTCATTTTTAATGGAAAAATAATATTTTTTATTTTTTATTTTGTTTCTTTAGAAAAATAAAATAGTGTTTATGTTGTACGTATGTCCTACGGACTCCCTGAACAGTGTATAAAATTTATCAACCTCTAAAATTTATACATAACTATATATAAATATATTTAATATATATAATTTATTTAAAAATATATAAATCTATAAATTTTGTAAACCTGATTAATGTACAATGATATTTTTTTTAAATGAAACACTCATTAAAAAATGATAATCTTAACACTGAAAATGATAATTTTAATAATGAAATATTAAAACATTACTGTAGAAATGTTAGCCGGAATGGCCCGAAGGCCTTCTTTTTTTATTTTATTATGGATAATCCACCTTTTAAGGGTTGAATGGGAACCCGTACATGACCCGTAGGCCCCAATGTATGTTCATTATTCTATAATATATTTATAATAAATTAAAATTTATTATATAAGAGTACATTTACCATCCAAAATATGATGATCTTGAGGTAAGGTATTTTGTTCTATCATTTATTTCAATGAGAAAGATGATATATTAACCAATTGATTATTTAAGGAGGTTTATTCATGGACCATTATTATATTTTATAATTAATAAAATAAAATATATAAGGATAAAAATATATATGTAAGGGTAAATATTTATTGAGGTTTTCATTTAAAAGATACCAAAGTTGTAAGTGTTTTACATTACAATCTAATTGCTTTCCATGATAATTTTTGAATAAGTTTCCAATGCTCAAATTTCATGATCTACCTCAGAAATAAAATTAATTATAATATATTATATAAAAACATTTAATTTTTAATTAAAAGTTCCATTTTACAGTTTATATTACTTAAAATTAATTATAAATTTTTTGTAGAAGAAATATATTGTATTTCTTATTTTGTTAGGAACTTTTTGTCTTCCTTATGAATGTTTTCAACATTGTTTTCTAAAATGATTTTAATGATCACAATGTATAGTTTAAATTATTTTTTAAGCTTTTTTAATTAATTTAATATATTTTAAAAGTAATCCTTTTATTATTTTCTAAATGAGGTATTGTTTTCTTTTTATGAATATTTTATAGGAATTTTTGTTTTTATATCCACAGAATAGAAAAATCAGATAATCATAATAATTTAATGATTTGAAGACTTCCCTATATGTTTCCCTAGTTATTTTAAAATAAAATGTTTCCATTATTATTATTGAAATATTTTCATTTTAAATTTGTAATTTCAAAATTTAAAGGATACATTTCTGATGAAATATTCCTATCATCATTTAAAGTATTTTTTATTTAACATATAATACACTTATGTCACATAATCATTACTTGGGATATGATCCACTGAATATATATTCATTTATTTTCAATATTTTTTATTATTATTATTAAGATATGTCTGTTAATATTATTCATTTTCTATGGGTAAGTAAATTATGAAACGTCGAAATGTTTATAAAATATGATTTTTTACATGGGATATGATATTTGATGAATGATTTGTGAACTTATGGAATAAAACATAATTTATTTTGATTATGTGATGGGAGGTATTGGGAATATATACCCCTCTAATGAATTATTTAAACATGGATATCTCATTAGATAATATCGTTGGGAATTGGGAGTGAACCCAGTTCAGTAAGGGACTCTATCAATAATGATTGTCTGGATGTAATCCTCTATTAATGATATGTTGGAATGTGTATTGATCTCAATAGAAAATGTTAGTATTTAAAATGATAATTCATTAAGTAAATTAATTTATATGTTCATTTAAATACAAAAAAAACTCATGTATTTTTCCAATTTTATTCTCTCATGTCTCACATTCATTGACTACATTATGATTTATGTCTTATAGACTTACAATTTTAATTCCGTGAATAAGAGTATAATAAATGATATACTGGGTATGGTTTTTAAATGACATTTATGAGTTCACATACCCTTATAATCATGTTATACTTAATTGATCATTGATTTCACCTATATTTACCCTCACTGAGCATATGATCTCACCATTTCTTATATTTTCTTCCACACGGTTATGAAAACTAGTTTTAAGTATGATATATCTACAATGGGTTTTTAGTTATGTTGATAGTTTTCGAAATATCATGTAGATCATTCCAAAATCCTTTTCTCTAATGACACTAAACCATCATTATTATATTATACATCATTATTTAATGCATTGAATGTTCATTTCATATGTAGTACTATATATTTATGAATATTATAGGTATTTATAGTTAGAGCTATATGAATGATCTAGAAAATTTTCAGAGCTTATGATTTTAGAACTTTGGTGAAACGTATAACAATAAGTTTATATATTTAAATATCATTATATTTCATTTAATGAATATATTATGTGGTTTTCTTAAGTAACCTTCTTTTCTAGATACTACTAGTAGTCTAGGTTTTGGAATATATGAATCATGGATTAATAACACCAAAAATGGTTGGTTGAATATACCTCAACCATAATTCTAGTGAATTGTGAGTATTCCCTTATTTTTCACCACCTTTGACACTCATATGGGATATACAAAAATATACTCATATTTTTTTATAATCCATTATGAATGATTTGAATAGATAATGACCATGAAAAACCTAGTTTAACCTTATTGTGTCATTTATTGAATGGAAGGTGTCATGGTTTTGACATCCTATAATTTCATTTTCATGACTACATGATTTATCACTATGATGATAACTACTCATGCTAAAAAAATTAATTTATAATGGAATGAAGATATAATTATAATTTTGACATGGTGAATGATATGATCAATTGTTGAAATATCGTATTTATGTTTAGTTATATGAATTTTTTTATATAATGAAATTTATCTAGTAGTGATAACTCATACCACTAAATAATAGAAGTTGAGTAAACAATAAATACCTCTAATGGTATGAAACTCACATATTAATTTATACCTTATATTATATTGTATATAATTTTGTGGTAATTTTCTTCTTGTAAATATCATTAATGTCACCCAATATGTATTTAATCATATCATATGAGAGGAATTAATTTCATTATATAAATACTATATCAATTTTCATTGATGGTAATTCATGTTTGATATTTCAAAAAAAACCTATAATTATATATAAATATAATAATAAATATGATCATTCAATTAATATTGAATCGATTGTATGGGTATTGATTCCAATTTATAATGGACATTAATAAAATATATTTATAGGAAATATAATACCAATATATTCTTATTGAATATGAGGTTAAGGGTGTCCTCCGAGATGTATTTCAAAATCTTCCACCAAAACATAATTTGTTTTCATTTGAACTCATAAATAGTTCCATACATATTACAAAAAGACAATATAAAATTTCCCATAATGAGTTTCAAGAATTGAAGAATAAGCTATATAATAATATTGATAATGGATTCATTCATCAAGGTGTATCACCTTATGGCCATACTATTGTTTTATATTTGAAAAATTGATCAATGAGACTCTCTATTAATTATTTTAAAATTAATATGATCAAAATAAAGAATAAGTATCCACATCCTTGTATTAATGATTTATTTTATGATTTATGAGGAGGAAAATATTTTTCCATGATTGGTCTTTGATATGGATACAACAAGTTGAGGGTAAAATGTGATGACATACCAAACCAAAATAGTGTATGGGATATAAACACTATGATTATTTAGTAATGTCACTTTATATTACTAATTTCATGTTATCATCATCGATTTACTAAATATTGGATCTAAATAATTCCATGAATAACATGTTTTTAAATATAAAATGGATATTATTAAGTATTTTATGATTAATAAAGAACATAAATATCACATAAAAATAGTATATAAAAACAAAAAGATAATAAATTATTTAAAAGTTTTACCATGTTAAACATTTTTCTATAAAACATTTATTTTTTATTCATATAATCTAATTATAGTGTATATATGGATCCATTAGTGATGGACGTTATTATAAATTATACAGAATAAACCATTGTGACTGAGATATAGATTTTTCTATGTTTGGATGAAAATTATAGATGTTTTCTATAAAATTTATGAAAGATATCAAATCATATCACGAAGTAAAAAAATGTTCCCATATTATTTTTGAAAAAAAAATGTGAGGAAAATTTTATGGAACTGAAGTTAAGGTTAGTCAGTGTATATATAATTACACTACTAATCTATATATATGTGGTTTGGATCCTTAATGATTCATCGATCTAGGTATTACGATACACCATGATAAAGAATAATATTGTTAAGGCTTATGACTCACGGAAATTAATGGTTCATAAGAAACATTACCCACCATTGGGTTTGGAGGTACCTGTAATTATTTATTCATTAATGATATAGAGGCATTATTTTTAGCGATTAAATTGATAAATTTATAATGATCCTAAAAGAGAACAGTATATATTCACTCAAAAGGATTTGAATATGTTACGAATATGTTTGTTGATGTTGGTTAATTATTATGATAACTCTGTATAATACCCCATTGAGAAAGATCATACGCTAAAAAATTATATTATTCAATAAGTTATTCGAGTTTATTTTTGATAAGGATCACAAAAACCCAATATTTTTTATATGAAAAGGATGAATAAGAAAATCATAAAGGATCAGGAGGAATAATTTCTTTCTCAACTAAGGGTCAAACCCTCAATAAATGTGATTATTAAAAACGGTGTTGAAGGAATTTTAAGTGTTGTAAAATATGGTATGAAATATTTTTTATTTTAACCTTGAGTGTGAGGGAAGGATAAGTTTTTGTAATTGTGTATGTGTCTCATCCATATAATATGTGAAATAGGATCAATTGTAAAAATATTATAGGTTATTTTTCTATATTCATCTTTGAATTAGAAAGATGTATATATACATATATTATGAAAGTGTATATTTGGTAGCATAACATGAAGATATATATTATTGATTATGTATCTTGGTACTTTGTATGTGACCAAGTTAAGTATAATAGATAGTAGTTGAAGAGGATTTTAAAATAATAACCCATATTAGAATAGAAAGTCGGAAACATTATATTGAATTTTTTTCTTCAGACTACTAAAAAAATATAAAGGCCATTATGTTATTTTGGATGTAGTGAATCACCATAAAAATTAATAACAATATATTTATATTAAAATGTATTTCATCATTGTTCTAATTATTATAATATTCATGAATTATGTTGTATTGTTTCATGGTGTATGAAATTCTAAGGTATCCATTTGGGATTTGAGGCTTACCTTGATATTATAGAGATGTCTTAAATAATATTTATATTAGAGTTATTATATTGTATGACTTATAATCATCATCAATATGATTAGACTAGGGGAACTATTCATGATCTATAGGATATATTGGGATAATTTTCCATTCATTTCTATAGTTTTTGGGATCAACACCCTCCTATAGACGAGTTTTCTTATTACAGTTAAACTCACTTTAGAATTTAGATGTAAACATATAAATATCTATATGAAAATTAATGTTTAACTAAAATATTAATGGTTTTAATTGTAGAATGAAAGATATTATAAAATGAGAAAGATGAGAAAACATAAATTAAGACAGAACAATTTAGAAGAACATTTAGAAAATTACAAATTTTGTAATAAAATTGAAAAAGTTTTATATAAATAATATATATTGATTAAAAATTAATCACTTTATAATGAAGTAATTATAATCTTTAAACATACAATTTTCAAGAATAATGGTAGTTATTATTTTTTGAGAGTTAAAAATATAAATATTTTTTCCCAATTTTCGAAAACTAATTTTGAAAAAAAAACATCATTTTTAAAATAATAATTTAAAAATTATATTTGATTCATTTTAATATATTTTTTTAAAAAGATTGTATTTTTTATTAACATTTAAAATTATTGTTTTTTTTTGGAATCTATATCTTCATTTAATTAATTTTAAAAGACCATTTTGTTTTAAAATTATATATAATTTAAAAAAAAATAAGTCATATATATTAATATTAATCCACATAATTTATTTATAATTTTTTTATTTTGTATTTTTTATCAAATTTTTTATATTTCCAAAAACACTTTCTAATGTAACTTGTATTTCATCTCATTTTTCAAGTTTAATTCCATATTATATTCTAATAAAATTATAAATTAAGTTTTAAAAAATAGATTCCATATTTGAAATATTAATGTTCAAATTTTGTAATTAGGTAAAATTAATTTTTGGTCATAATGTATTATAATATAATTATTACTTTCTTATAGGTGTTATGGTTTAAATTTTTTTCCCTATGGTTGTTTAAACACATAGACATGAAGAAGTTTTCAAATTAAAATTTTATTAATCCTATTTTACAGTAATATTTTGACCACATACTCCCACACCACTGAATATATTTCCATTTAGAATCATTATTATTAATTATGAAACTATTATATTTTAATATTTTAGTGAATTTCTTGTGTGCCCTCTCCCCCACATATAAAATAACTCCCCTTATTTCTATAATTATCACCACATTAAGGCATACATCATTACATAACCCTAATAGGGTTTCCTCCTACATTACCTAGATTGTATATATAGGTTATTTTATTCTTGAAATAAAATTTTAAGGTCCCTTAAGAAGGGATCTAAAGGAGGACTTCTGAAGAAGAGACCATAGTCTTACAAAACCCCTTTCAATTTATTTATTCTTTTACCTAGAATAAATCTATTGTATTTATCATATAATAATAAATTAAGTAGTAATAATACAATAATATTTTATTATGAATAGGAAATAATAATTATTCATCCCCCACCTACACCCCCCACCCCATTTCCATTAAAAATAATGTGAAAGGATAACTTGTGTGTACATGTGGACTTTTATCTCGATATATTGATAAAATTACTTTCCATCAAAATCCTTAAAAGATGAATATTATGATGGGTTTAATTTTTATTCATTTTATTTTTGAAATAGTTATTTTTTTGTAACTATAATAGAAATAATCCCTTCTTACCTTCCAATCCATTGGAAAATAGTAATATCGCTCATGCGTATATGTGGACTTCCACCTCAAAGAAGTATTGTAATTTATTTTCCATTAACATTTTATGTTGATGTTAATATGGATATTTTAGAATTATATTTAATTTATATATAATAAAATTAATTTTCTATAATTAAAATATAAAATTAATCTTTCTTTCCTCTTTATCATTAGAAAATTAAAACAACATTCATTTTTATGTATGAAAAACCATCTCAATGAATGTTGTAGATCAATATTTTTTATATAAATTTACTAGATGACTCTAAATATATATATATAACTAATATATATAATATATATAATATTGTATAAATTAATTATATGATGTATTCAAAATCTATTTACTTGTATAGGTACATCTCAATTAAAACTCTCACAAAAAATGAAATAGTTAAGACCTAGAAACAAAAATTTAATAAGATATTTTAAATAAATAGATATTAAAATGTTATAATTAGATCATATATAATAATTTAATTATTTAAAAAAACTTTTATATAGTTAATATAAATTTTAATTTATTATACATGAAAATATAGGACTTTTGATACAAGTTAAACTTGAGAAAATGAATTATCATCTAACTTTTATTTAATGAGACACATCCCATTTTTTCACAACTTGTTTTCTATTAGGTGGTGTATATGATATAGATGACTATATTTTATGATTAATTTCATGAATAATATAGGTATATAAATATCCATTTTTTGTTTCTCTCTTTATTTTAAGTTTTAATCGAAAGATACACAATTGGAATACATATATTTGTCTTATCTCATATTCTTGTAGGATTTGTTAAGATTGTGATTTCATTAATGAAATTTAATGATATACCTATAAATAATAATTTTATTTTTCATATAATATGATTATTCATGTGATTTTAATCAATAGAAACATTTTTCTAAATTTGTTATTTAAAATTAGTAAGAAATTTTCTTTAAGAAAAACAACCATTATTTTATTTTTCATCTGGAATACTTTTTCATCCTGATCAATATTTTATAAAATGTTTTTATCAATGTTTTTATTTATCTAAAATGATTATTTGAAAAAAAAATTACCCTTAATTTACTTTTTTGAAAAAATGGTTTAAGTAGAAACTTCTTATTACTTTCTAAATAAAGTAATTTTGACCTTTTTGTGAAAATGTGAAAGGAATATTTCTGTAAAATACATTGTGTGAACGGAGTATCCAACCTGAATGAATAGTCAATTATTTGAAAAATTTCTTAAATATTTATAAATATTTATACTTAATTTATTTTCATTAATATTTTTTAAATATTGGGATTATAAATAAGTTATTTCAAATTTGAAAGAGTATTTTCATCTAAAAAACATTCAAGTGATTATTTAATGTGATGTTTATATATGAAGAAATAATTTACGTTTTCTTATGATTATTGGGGGTATTATATAATTATATTATCCTTTTTATTAATCTTTATGTTTTATGATAAATATGATAAGATTTTTTTGAAACCCATTTTTTCTATGAGATATTTGTTTCTGAAATTTTGAAAAAAATATATATTCTTATTTTTTTCCATGGGTTTTGACATATTAAGAACAATTTTTGATGTTATAGAATATATATGAAGTTATTATGGTCATATAATGGGTTGTATTGAAATTATATAACCCTCCAATGCATTCTGTAATGATTAATATGTAATGAGATAATATGGTCTGTAATGTGGAGTGAACCCAATTTAGTATGAGACTTTATTCACTATGATTTTAAAGGGATGAAACCTTAACTAATAATATTAAATAAAAATGGGTTGATTTAAAACAAATATTTTATTTTTGTAAATGAGTATTAACTAAGTAAATAAATATCTATTTCAAACTGTATTCAAGAAACTTATTTTGAAATCAAATATTATTCTCTCATTTCTCACATTAATTGATTCTGTTATGAATCATGTCATATAAACTACCAATATAAATATTACACATATTATTATTATGATAAAATATGACGTTTTTATGGTTTCAAAATATTAAAATCATGTTATCATAGACATGTTATAAGCTATAATTAAATGAACATTGATATATACCTATTTTACTCATATTGATCATCTAAAATCACGCTTCATAATATTTCATTTTAATATGTTAAGAAGATTGGTGTAATTTTTATATGTAAAAGTTGGATTGTATTTATTTGGAACATAGTGGGAGATGACATGTATCTATTATCAATATTTTGTTAATATATTACTATATCCAAAGTTAATAATCCAATATGATTCAATAATAGATCGTTATGTTATGTGTTGAATATTAATCTCATATTACTTAATATTTATGCATGAAATGAATGTGTCATTATAGAGATAACTAATGTTCTACTGAAATTTACTATAGAATTCATAGGATTATCTTATCTATGTGAAGTATATACTGATTGGGTGATAATTTTATGGAAACACCTCACCTAAGGAGACCTCCTTTATTTTTCGATATATCAATATGACATCATACTCTATCAAGACTAGATGTATAGAGTAAAGGATATCATAGATATAAACAGGAGGAATATTGTGTTCTATGATATTTATATAGCGTATTCAATTTTTTAATGAAAATAGGTACCCATACATGGGTCTGAGTCTTCTTCTATAATTTTCTACAATGATGACCGATTCGATGATGAGTTTCTCCAAGGATAAACTGGTGGTGTTCCCGTGGTTGTGGAGGAGAAGACATATTACTTTCATGACATGGATGTGTAATTTCCCACTCCATGGAAGAACAAGATTAGGGAATAGATATAGTAAGGATCCTCTAAAATAATATTTTCTCTGTATATTATGGCTCCATCTTAGTTTCATGATATGGGGTAACATATTGATGGTCCTTTTTAATATGGTTTTGTTTAGCGAATCATGTCACCTAATAGTGATCTTATTTTGATCATCAAGAAGGTTAATTGGAATATAAATTTATGAATCTATTATCAATACCTAAATCAAGATATATTGAATTATCACTATAGTGTTCAATGTATTGATGATTTTTTCTTTTATATAAAGATTTTTTATTGGTTCACCTAAATCGATCTCTTATCTGGATTTGAACGTATTTAGGTAAGGGATGGGGATATATCAAATAATTCATTCCAAATTCATTGTTATAATTTTGGAGCTTTTATGAATATTGGTGTGATGAACTCATCAAAATTTTTTTACGGGGTGATGAATAAAGTGTTTCAAGTGTTATTAGATTAGTTTGGTTTGATTTTCATTGATTACATCCTTGTTTATTAGACTTTTGAGGAAGGGAAATGAAGTTTATTTGAGAAATTCTGGGAAATATTCATCATGAAAATTTTTAGGGTGTTGAATGGTTTGAATTCAGTTATTATGGGTTCCCATGTATCCTCAAAGTGGATATTTTTAAAATAAAAAAAAATATATTTGTATGGATGAGAATCCTAGAAGAAATATGTAGTGGTAAAAATATTCCTTGAACTTGATAGATGATATAGGAGGTTCATGCCTAAAATCTCCCATACAGAGATTCATATTAAATAATTAAATACAAAGGATCATGTTTTCATTTTGATGGATTAGTGTATGGAATATTTCGAGTATTTGAAGAAGAAGTTGGTAATTATCCCAGTTCATTATTTTCTAAATGATGAAGTCCATTGTGGGTATTTATTTATTTCTACATATAGTAGTTTAGGGATTTTCTTGACATATTGATGATTATTTTTTCTAATGGGACTTAGAATTTATAACCCCATGGATGAAAAAATTTCACCTATGAACTTTAGTTGGTGGTGGTTATATTTTATATTCATGTTTTGGGAAACTACCACATCATGAAATGCTTTATGGTTTTCCCTGATTACAATATCCTAATATATATCTCCTCTTATATTTACTAAGTAGAATGAAATAATATGATATAATTTATTACATACTATAGCTTTATGATTACCTATATACAAGGAAATGTTAATTTTTTAGCTGATGCACTAGGTATGAAGTCATAATTTGATTTTTTTCATGAATCTATAATTCCCAATAGAATGTTTTTGGAGTTTCCCAGGATAATATGAGAGACACTGAGGGGAAGTTGATGACTTATTCCAATGAAAGTTTAGTATTCATTGTCATAGTAAGTACAGGATTCCCTGTTGGGGTATTCCATGGTGGATCTTTTGAAGGATCATGTTCTCTATAGAGATAAAATTATTTTTTTTTATGATGATAAACACTAGGTGAGGCTTCAGCGAATGCATTACATTACATTTGAGATGCAATAGTTGTTTCTCTATTAGTTTTTATCACACTCATGTCCATAAATCCAGTAATTAAAATGATATAACTTTCTCTAGGATTTTAGTTTTTGTGGCATGGGTTGAATTACTATGTTAGGGAGTTATTATTCATAATTTTAGTCTGTAATAAGATAAACATTGAACTCTACTATCTCAAAGGTCTTCTCATGACTTAAGTTATTCCTCAGTATAATTTGGAGGAATTATGAATATAAATCATGGACACTTTACCTTGATATTAATATAGAAATGATGTTATATTTATGATATTGGACTATATTATAAAATAGACACACTACATAACATTCATAGATTTGGTCTCTGTGGAGGTTTTGTCAATGCAGTATCAGAAAGAGGTGGGGATGATCTATTAATTCCTAAGGATGATGATCATTGATAGTGATTGTTTTTTCATCTCAATGTTGTATATATTTCATCATCAAATTTTAGGAACGTAATTTTTTCTAATAGCTACTTTTAGTTAGTTAATTATGTTCATGTAGAGAAAACTCTCAACAATATTAAAGATATATTTCCCTCTTATTTCATAGATTATGGAGACTTTTTGAATGAGTAACCTTCCATTGGTGGATTTTTCCTGAAATAATAGTTTTTCATTAGACTATTGGTATAAAACCATTTAATTTTTGGTATTCACAACTGTGTTATTCTAAACTATGTTGGACTAGTATAGGATAGTCAATAAATATCTTGACAGAACTTGTGTCGATAAGGAAATAGATGACTCATGTGTTTCTTGAAATGAATAATAAAATAAATAACTAACATAAGTTTTATACTTCTTATAGGAGGATACATATAATTTTTTTTCACAATATATCATGTTATCTTGAAGTTGTATTTACATTTAGGTAGTGAAGGTGTAGTCATGGAAGTAATAATTCGTAGATGTTTATTGGTACTTTCAAGGTGTTGGATTGTGATTGATCTATTTCCATATCATATATAAATTCCCTCCATATGAGTTTAATTTATTATTTATTTCTTTAGTGGTATATTATCCACTATCATCTTGATGGATTTGACATCATCAACTAGGGGGAAATCAAAATTGAAGATGTTGTAACCATCGAGGAGCTACATATTTAGATCAATGGAATCCACGGGAAGGTACAACATGATTAGTTGTTATAATAAATAATGAAATTTGGGGAAAAATTGTATTGATGAGAGAACCTTTGAATATGAATAACATATATATACTTTGTACCCTGAATTTTTTATGATTAATTATTGTCTTGTAAATACATTTTCTAGTTGCATCATTTTTGTTGGTTTTTTAAAGGGTTTTTTATTCATAATTTATTTATTGTATGATTTATCTTATTCAATAATTATCTACCCAAAAAAATTTATTATCAGAGGGTTGATAGTGATTTGTTTAACCCTTATTCCATAACATAAGGTTGTCATGATTTCTTTATAGTGATATTCTTGAGAGGGATCTCACTTTGTGGGGGAGGTAATAAGATTTACCCTTTTTTTCTTGACCTATCGGGTTATGTTTTTATGGTGGAGGCTAAAAATTTTATTGTGAGAAAAATAATATAATGTTATATACCTTAATAACCATTACATTATGATTTCCGGAGGATCATTTGTGAAAACATATACATATGAGGTGTTTTGGATGATAAGAGAAGGTCTTGGGACTTTTTAGAGGTCGTCTATATTGGGTAGTGGGAGTGGTGGTGGACGTTTTGGGCACTCGGTGGTTGTCCATGTGGTTTATGATTCACCAAAACAAGAAACACAACTTATCAAGATGTTTTTTTAGTGTTTCTTGGCTATGGGGTTCTCCTATCTGACATGTTTAGTGAAATAATTCTGTCAAAGTGTATAGTGATAGGTATGTCACTATGGTGTAATGTAAATCTAAAATGGGAAGATGATCACACTGATCCAAATGTATTAAGCATGGTGATAAAAAAATTCCCTCATTGTGGAAAACATGACTAGGTTTTAAGCTGTATTTCGTTGATTTGATAAATAATACCACATCCATTGTCGTGTCATTCCAGAAACCATAGTGTCTATTAGTATTTTTTAATCAAATGGGAACCAATTTAAATGGATATTAAACGATTAAAAATGTGGTAATATAGACGATGTTATAGGAGTATTAAAATTTATTGTTTTAAAAATATTTTACACTATTAATAAATATGTGCCACTCCCTTTGGGTTTCCATTGATTTATAGATACTCTAGTGAAACTAGAATGTAGTTTGTTCAATCCATCACATTGAGGATCAATTGGTAAAATTTTCAGTGGGTAATTGTTGTTTCTACAGTTTATAGAGACTCCTGATTATTACTATGTATATTCTGACCCTTGGGAATGAATGATCAAACACATTTGGTTTAAGTCACCATTATCATTCCTTTTTCCTCCCTTTTTCTATTCATTTTTTCTTCATTACTTATTTATGTAAATTCACTCTATTTTGGGATATAGTTTGGTCATGGGTTGATACTATAATTTGGATGTTAGGTTCTGGTTAGTATTTTTTATCCTTGCCAGTGCTTCTTATAGTAGTTTTTGACTCATAATCATTAATTCTTTTATAAGTCATATTGAAAAAATAATTTCATTTAGGGGAATCAAACATTCTTATGTTTTATATACAATAGTATTGTTATTATTGTTTATCAAATTGTATAACATTGGGATTGAAATTTATTAAAAATAAACTAGAATAATAAATTAATCTTGTTTTTTGTTATTGTAATAATAAATGTTTATAACCTCATAGTAGTTAGAATCATATTTTTTTAGATAGTGATCTATCAATTTTTATTCTATACATTATAATTTTTTTATTTTTTTAAATTGGAAATATAATAAAAAGTTATTAATTACTTTCAAAAAAATAACAAACAATCTGGTAAATATTGTTCACAAATTATAACTAGGATGAATGTTAATTGAATATTTTCTTTCATCCAGTTTGTTAAATGTGAATTTTATTAATGATATCACTGTCAAAGAAATTTTATTAATGTTTATATATGATTAATTAGATTAACTGTTGTTGTAACCTATGATACATGAAAATGTTAATTCAATGTATTAATGAAATGTGTTTTTGATTAAGATAAATTTTTTGAGATTAAAAATCATATATTCATATATTGGATGGATTTCTAGGTTTTTTGGGCCGAGATAACATATTGAATTCCTTTTTTTTCTTGGTACCATGTGTGATTTTTCTAGATGATGAGCCATACAATTCTATGAGATGTGTGTTAAGTGTAGATGATGGTTTGATGAGCCATAATAGGGGATATTCTTGTTTATGGGAGAATTAAGGGCCTTATATGAAGGGATGCATAGGGATATGTATGGTGGTGTTTGGGATGACAACAATTCTAATGGAACTAGTTGAATATGGGTTTTCCCTTTAATTTTTTTGAAAGATGGGATATTTTATGTTAATTTTATTTTTAATTTATGTATGGTTTTATTTCTTATTTCTACAGTTCATTCACCACTACATGAATAATCTACTTGGGAATTTTTTAGGAATATTTTTATTAAATATTATGATTAAAACATGAGTAACTATAAATATGGAATGGTAAATATTAGTGAATTTAAAATATTTCAACCCATGGGGTAGTTAATGAACGAAATTAAAAATAGTGAAAACTCTTGAGGAATGATGGGATTGATTGGATTATTCTTATAGGGAATGGAATTCAATTGTATTTTTCCTAGAGGGAATAGAAATTGATTTATAATTAATGTAACATTGAAATGGTATTAAAATTAATTCCTTGATAATAAATTTGTTTACATAATTTTTAAATGTTAATAAATAATTAAATAAATTATTCTAAATGTTTTGGTGTTATTTTAGAATATCTTTTCATTATAAGTTTCATTGATGTGTCCTAGAGATGATAATTACATTTGAGTTTTAGGATATTTATTTTCTTATAGTGTGGTTGGGGGAAAAATGTTTATTACTTTTTTATTTGATTTTTGTATTTTTCTGAACCCATTTTGGTAGGTCAACCAACACACATTGAACTCTAGGAGGTAATTTTTCCCAAAATCTTGTTTGGGGACAAATTTATGGTCGAATACCCCCTTGTTTCCTGGATATCTTCTCATAGTAGTATTATCTAATGATATATGCATTGGTTACATTTTATATATGTCTGGGTAGTTGGATATAATGTTATGTGGTTATTTTACATATTTTTATTTATTTATATAGTATCTCAGTGGTTATTATATGTATATTGTGTATGGGTTTTGATATATTGAGGTATAATACATTACGCAAATGCTATGGTAGTAATGGGAAACTTCCTATTTACAATCTGTAGATGTGATGTAAGTGATGAGGTGATGTGATGCATGTGGTTTATAGAATGTTGATTCAAAAATTATGCGATGAATTTTATGAATTATATGTTATTGTTTTTTCATGACATACCCCAATGGGGCCAAAACTTTGACTACCAAAATCCCACCTATAAAAAATTATATGGATATAAACTAGTGGATTGTAGGAATATCATACACATATTAGGAATTTTATGACTGTACTTGTAAAAATGGAACATCTCATATCCCATACAATTCTAAAATGTAAGACAACTAAAACCAATGAAATACCAAATATATATTATCACAATCAAATAATGACAATAATGTACTACAAATGATAAAGGGGAAAATAAATTCCCAACAAAAAAAATGCAAAGAGTCCAACCTACTCTGAAAGAGAGGAATAATATCAAATGAAACTACATAGAAAACACCTCCTTCGTTATTGATAAATCTATTCCCCTCCAGCTCCCTATCTTCCTAGGATGCTGTCAAATTGGACATTTTCAATATAATACACAACACATGTTTGAAAACCCCATATAGGGGTGAGTAGAACAATACATAGTAGGACTCATCAAAATCAATAAAAACATAACATCAAGAATATTTAAATCAAAACTAGGATATATAAATCAAAGGAAAATGTACACCTAGATATATTCAAAAAGGACTTGTTTCCACCGGCTTGACTAAGACAAACTGAGATTGATCAGATTCTACACAAATCTTATAGGAAGGCTTGTTTTAGGATAACACAATCCATATTCAATGCCATAATTTGAGAAACTGGTCCAAGAGTTCATGGTCATTGGAAACCATCTAGGAATACTTAGTAGTCTCTAAATTCATTGATATATAGATAAGAGATCACACCCAGAACCCTTAAGGGACATCAAAAAACCATACTAGATTAATCATCTTTATTAAAGATCATATATCAACAATTATATAGACCCTATAGAAACAACTTGCTAGAGGATCCACACCTCATTTAAGGAGGTCACACCAATTCCATGAACCCCACCTATGGTATAATATGGTATGATAGAGGATCACACTATGACCTCGTGGGTAGAAAATGAAAATGATATTTTAGATTCATCTTATATCAGGGGTCACAATCTAGATATTTGGATGTAATATGACATTATACCCTCAAGGGGATAGACCATTTCAGCAAACTCAATAGATTTTTCCCCCAAATGAAGAAATAAAGGGCTCTAAGAACCCTCAAAGGTTGTATAGACCATCTTCAATGGATTAAATGATGTTTCTAGCCAACCCCTGATATATCCTAGTGTTACTTCCTCACACCATATTTGTTTCAACCTGAGTATTTATGTATATTGTTTTGAATAAATTAACATTTTCATTTATATCTTGCAATTCCCCAAGTCAAACATTCCTTTCACACAAAACCGACTTGTCGTATGTTACAAGCTACACTGAGTATAGATTTTGTTCAATGAATAAAATAAATATGTTTTTATTATTTTATATGTAACACCAAAAGAATATTGTACTATAGACAACACTGACTTGTCTGGCATCACATGCAAGAATGACCTTCCTCGATAGCTTGCGTTGTACTCAATACCAAGTTTCACTAAAAACGTTATATTATTAAAATATTTTTAATTAATGTGAAATAAACTAGCCTCTATGAATAGTATTATTTTTTTTTGGGATTTCATATAACATTAATATTCATATTAGGTATTTTCTAATAATTATATAAGAAAAAATATACTTTTTTGGATAAGAACAAGTGTTTTTCAAAGAAATAATATTTTACTACCTTTTGATGGAGAACCCATTTAAAATCTAGTTTTTGAAAATTTTAAAGTTTCTATTTGACATAATAAACTTATTATTTAGAATTAGGACATAAAAATTTACCTTGGTTGAAATTATGGTATTTTCCTGGTGAAATTCATATTGTATCGAATAGTGATAAATAATGAATTTTAATTTAGAAATGCCTTTTCATCTAATTTACTTATATAGTAAGATTATATTTTTAATTGGTTTTAAAGAGTAATTAGATTAATTTTTTATCATTTAGTCCAATTTTGGTTATTCTATGAAATTTCACATTTTAATTGGACATAAACATTTCAATCTTTTTATAGTTTTTATTTCATGAAAACCACTTTCTTGTTTTGACAGTGTGAATTAATTTTGAATTAATTAATGAAAATTCTTTATTTTTAATTTTAAAAACAGGATTCCATATTTGGAATTAGTGGATCCAAATTATGTTAATATGTTACTTTTATTTTTTTTCGATATTATAGATAGTAACTACAATATTTTTTATTTACCATAATTAAAGGTAAATCGGGTAAATTAGGTTAACAATCTATATGATAAAGATATAAAATTAGCCTAACACATGAAAATTACAATTGGATGAATTAAATTCTAATAATATCACCTAAGGGTAATAATTGATTCATTTAATTGAATTTTGTCTATGAAATAAGTTTACATATAATTAAAACAAAATTAGGTGACAACATGTCACTCTCATATATATTATAAGTATAATAATTTTAATGTAGTTATAAACTTGATAAAACATCGACAATAAATATTATACAAAAATATAATAAGATTATATAAATCATGTATATTTATTTATAGTTTTTAGAAATTAAATAATTACCATTAATGGTGACACCATACTAATGTAGAAATTATTTTATAAATAGAAATATCAAAAAATGGATTTAAGAATATTACAACATAAATTATATGAACTAATTAATGTGATCGATGAATTTTCTAGGTGAATATAAAATATTAGGGGTGAATTAAATATTTTGGTTTGAATTTATCCTATATGAGGATTTTATTTAATAACAAATAAATGAATAGTGTCAAAATTAAACCAATTGATAAATTCTAAAAATAATATAAGATTAAATAATTTGGAAATTATTAAAATAATTAAAAATTACAAATTGAATATTATATTTTGTAAAATTTTATCAATTATCCAATTATGGAAAATTGACAACACATTAGTAAATATTTATATTAATTTAATATTTATAATTTTATTACCACAAATAAAATTAACTATATTAAATAACGATAAATAAAAATGATAAGGTTTAAATAAAAATCAAAACATATCTAAATTTTATTTTTTGAGTGTATTTCAACCCATACTCATCTTAAACTCAAAATAAATTAATTTTGAAGCACTATAAATTGGAAATAAATTTTTAATAAATTAATATTTCAAGACTTTCCTAAAGTTCCCCTCCACCCTCTTAAAAAGGCATCCACCAATACCCGCTTATTCACACCTTTATAGCCATTACTCTTTTCATAAATCTGAAAAAATAAGCTCCCAGTATCTCTCCCTTCCAACTAGAGGCCATAATTTGGGAAAAATCCATCCATGTGAGACATTTTGTGAAAATCAAAAGGAGATACTCATAAAAGAGATAATTTTTTCATCACCTCTTTCCAAATTCTTTTCCTATTTTACATAATATTTTTATGTTTTTTACATAAAAAATTAATACCTCTAATATATTCTACATGATGAGATGTTATTATAATTATGGGAGAACTGTATACCTTCTTTTATTCATCCTAAGAATATCAATATCACCACCCGTTTTATACATATGAATTACCGTCTCCACGTCATAGAGTAATTGTTATTAAAAAATAATTATTTTGGATGGGTATCTTAATGAGTATAATTGATTTAAATAATGAATATAAAATAATAATTATTCTGTACAATTCATATACCATCCAATTTCATACAATTTATTTATCAATGAAATGATATCATTACTTGTGCGTACGTATGACTTACTGTATCAATGATGTGATGATAATTCTTCCCCACGTTAACCATTCAAAAATGATTATAAGTTATATATGATAAATAAGAATAAAATATATGATATAATAATGATATAGGATTTATATATATATATATATATATATGTCATTTACTTGCTTCAATTTAATAAGGAAATGAAAACACCATTCATCCGTAGATACGGTCTACCGTTTCTATGAATACTGTATTCTTTTTCATTTATCTATCTATTATATATATTTATATAACAGATATATATGATATATAAATTATTTGAAACATTCTAAAAGTAATTAAATCATGATCTACATAATTATATCCTGAATAAAAAGTTAAAACACGTAATATAAATAAAACTATTATTACCCAAAACGTTTCTTTATCATGGAATTGATAAATGAACAGGTAATATAAAGTCATAAGTGAATCATATATGATGTCATAAATATTTTTTGGGTTCTGTTAGAAGTTAATAATTTTTTTAACCCCAATTTAAATGAGTTTCGGACACATACAAAAGAAATTGGACCTTAAGGTAAGGGATAATTTTTCAATTTCATTTTTACCTGAGATTGTTTATACGTAAGTATTTATTAGGGATATATTTATCATCCATGTCCATGTTCTATAAAAATGATTTCATAAAATCATTACAATTCATATATGTATTTTTAATTTCATTTTTACCCATTTTTTTCTTTCTCTACATGGTATGGAAGAAATCTATCATTTATTTTCCATATGAGTAACATTTTTACTTTTCTGGAAAAAGTATGACGAGTATGTTTTTTAACTTATACGGCATGAATGGATATTTTTACGGTTTCCTGACATCTTATATACATGAATATTCCTCTATATTATTTTATGATTATTTTTAATTAAATTATTTTCTTTTAAAATTTCATTTCATTTGGAGAAAAGAAAACGTTTTTTAGGATTAAAGGATATTTTCCTCAAAAATTAAGTTCAGGTGATTCATCAAAATTATTTTTCATCTAAGATGATTCTCTTAAATAGTGTTATGTTTCAGTCCCTATTATTACTATGATTTCATTGTGTTAATGAATAAATTATATTTTATATGGGTTATGTTATGATGGATTGAGGTTTAATAAATGCATTTTATGTCTTGGGTTATGTTATGATGAATGATTTATATTTTGTGGCACATTTAAAAATTATTTCATTATGAGATGGGTGGGACCTATATCACTCTCCAATGAATTGGGTAAATATTTATATCTCAGGAGAGACGTATTAATGGAATGGCATGTAAATATGGTTCAGTAATACATGGCTAGAATGGAATGTAAATCTTATTCAATAATACATGGATGAAACGAAAAATAAACCTGGTTCAGCAATGGACTTTTTTCTACTATAATGGTCCTAGAAAAAATTCCTTCGTTAATATGGAAATTATATTATGTGATTTTTTTTCACAATTCCATGTTTTATTCCTATGCTATGTTTTAATGGATAATTTTTCCTTATGATTTATGCCTTACATAGTACCAAGATTTATTTCATGACTCACTATTTTTGTATGATTTTTTTCAAATGTTATTTTCATATTTTAAAATTCTTAGGTTTATGTTTTGTAATATATTTTCCAATATTAATATTAATTGATAAATTTTAATCATTCATTTTCATGTTTCTTTTCCCCCATGATTTATTGAAGTTTATTAAGTAAAATGTTTGAAAAGAGGTTTTAGTTATGATGATAATTTATAGGTGATGTATATTTTTTATGAACCAGTTGTTTATGTTTTCCTGTTTCCAACGACACTAAACATATACATACATTGGGAGTATGTTTTTGTCACGTATTAATTATTTGAAAAATTCAATGTAATGTCAATATACATCAATCTCAGGTCTCTACAGTTGGTATCAGAGTGAAGGTTTAATTAGCCTTTAGAAACTAGGATTTGAAAATTTTAGTGTGATCTTTAGATATATTTCTATGGTATTTATATGAATTTCACTAAGGGTTAGTCTATCTATAGTTCACATCCCTAGAATTGTGGTATCGATCATGATTAACCTAGGATTAAACTGAATAATTTAGATATTGAAAGTATACCCCCTTGATTTCTTTGTCTTCTTAGTAAGGTTTTTACCTCTCACACTATTCTTTTTGGGTTTCTGAAAATTTCATGAAAGATGAGGATTCAAGTTAATGAAAAATATGATAGACATTGGAATGATATTATTCATTATAAAACAAATGAAATGGGATTTTGAAGTCAAAACGTCATTATTATTCATAATTAGCAATCTCATAATATGATCAATATTCTCAAAATTGGTGAGTCTTCTAACCCATCTAAAAAGATAAATATAGAGTTTTAGGGTGATAATAGAGGAAAGAAAGTTAAATTTTCATCATGTAAATCATGTGGGAATAATATTTAAGGAGAATGTTTCAAAGGAACTAGAACATGATTTGTGTGCGAAAAAGAAGGACATAAATCCAATAATTTCAATCGAAATGGTTCAGTTAACACAATGGACAAGGATAATGGTATTGCAAAGTCAAAAATAACTGTTAAATGTTTTAAATGAATAATTTATAGGCATTATTAAAATCGATTCCCTAAGGGAAAATCTCATGAAGGGAATCAACATGGTCACATGGGTTGATATTTATGATGATGATGAAGAGATTACAAATGATATATGATATGAAAGAAGTGATAAGGAATAAAATGATGTAGCTCAATAAATATTTTACAAAGATAGTGGAATTATTATATGATTATCAAGAATAATTTTTTATAAGTAATTTTATGGTATTATAGAATATATAAATTTATAAGGATTGTTACACTATCGTTTTTCCTTATTTATTTAAATATATATGTTGAATGATACTGGTAACAATTAACAGTTAGATATTTTTTGGAAAATGCATGATAAGTTCATAATTATGGCATAAGGAGATAATGATATATCTGATAGTATTAATGACATTATGACTGATATAAGGACAAAGTGATATCATGGTTTGAGTATATAGAATTTTTGATATTTTTGGTGTGTGCAAAGAGTTAATTTTTATAGAATACATGTTTTCACTAATGTTATATGGTAATTCATGTTATTATAATGCTTCAATAGAATACATGATTAATGTATTCACATGTTTGTAATGTGACTACCATGAACTTCTTAATGAGATATGGGATACAAAAGTTAATTTGATTTAGATCACCGCTTTCTAATTTTTTATATTTTTCGTTTTTGGAAAGAATTGTAATGTCATCCATTTATGGATAGTATAAGTTAATTTCCATTTTATGTTTTTTATATTAATTTATTATCTCACTATAGATGGACTTATACATATTTTAATACTTGTGTGATCCTTTTGTTGAGACATATGGAATGACATATCATTCTACCACATAATCTTCTAATATTTCATGAATGAAACATTCAAATTAATTTCTTTTAATAACGTATGAAGTAGAAATTTTTCAAGAAATGACCAATAGAGAGATTGTACTAAAATATAGTAATTATTTATCCTTATGTTTTTCAACTTTAGGGAAATTATATTGAAAACTTTTATCTTAGTACCTTCTAATCCAGTGAATCATACGGTCCCTTAAAAATCACGGATTTATTGATTTCTAGTTGTTAATATTATCTAACCTTTTTCTCTAACACTATCCATCAGAATATGATAGTTAGGTTTCACTTATATATCCCTATTTTCAATTCAAATCTATGTTCTCATATTTGGAAACCCATTGAGGAGTTACATTGGCGAACTGTAATGTTTAACATTCTTTTTTAAAATGTTGTTTTCTTATTCCATTTTACGATGTGGGTAACCATGAAACAAATTTTAAAGTAGAAACCTTTTATAACCCCGATGAATTTCTTGGGTGAAATTTATTTTAATGTGGGTATAATGTAAACCCCTGGGTTTTTATGGACTATTTTTTCAAATAAATTAATATTTCCATTTATATCTTGCAAGGCACTTAGTCAAAGATTTATTTCACCCTAAACTGTCTTCTCTTATGTTACAAGCAACACTGAGTATAGAGTTTTTTTTCAATTTATAAAAGAAAAATATTTGGATTATGTTATACATAACACCAAAAAAATCTTACACTATACGAAACAATGATTTGTCTTACTTTATATTCAACAGAGACCCTCCTCAATAGCATATGTTGTTTGCAATACCATGTTTCAAAAACAAAGATATAATATTAAAATATTTTTATTTAATGGGATATAAATTTGATGTTATGAATAATAATAATCTCATTTTTAATTTTCTATATAATTATCATTCTTATTATATATTTTCTAGACATGATATTAGAAAAAATTTAAATTTTCAGATAAAAGAAGTATTTTTCAAATAAATACAGTTTTGCTGCCTTTTGATGGAGATCGCTTTTTAAATCAAGTTTTTGAAAATTTTATAAGTTCTATTTGACATAATAAAATTCTAATTTGGAATAGAGACATCAAAATTTACCTTGGAATAATTTTTTTCCTTTCTAGATGAGGTTCATATTTTAATGAATGTGAAAAATAATGCATTTAAATTCAAAACGGCATATTTATCAAATTTATTTATATTAGTATATTGTATTATTAATTGGTTTTAAAGGGTATTTGGATTATGATTTTATCATTTAATATAATTTCAGTCATTTTATTTAATTTCATATATAAATTGTACATAAACACATGTCAATATTTGGATAGTTTTAACTTTTTAAAAACCTTTTTTCGGGTTTTGACAACATGAATTAATGTTAAATTAATTAATGAAACTTTTGTGTTTTGAATTTTGAAAAATTTATTTCATATTTACAATACATTGGGTAAAAATTATTTTAATAGGATAATTTTCTTTTTTTGGATAATATGAATATTAACCACAGTAATTTTTATTTACCATTGTTAAGGGTAAATCAGGTAAATTAGGATAAAAACAATATGATAAAGATAATAAAATTACCCTAACAACTACTAAAATCCTAGTGGATAAATTAAATTTTTCCAATATCACATAATGGTTGAAATGTATTCATTTGATTTACTTTTTTCTATGAAAGTGATGTAATTATAATTAAAACAAATGTGACAACATGTCACTCTCCTATATCTTATAAGTATAATAATTTTAATGTAGTGATAAACCTGATAAAACATAGAAAATAAATAATATCTATAAATATAATGAAATTTTCTATGTTAGGTGAATTGATTTTTAATTTGAAAGATTAAATTATTACCATTAATGATAACACCATAGTGATGTAGACATTTTTTTATTAATAGAAATATGAAATAAATGGTTTTATAAATTTTAAAGGAAATATTATGTTAACTAAATAATGTTATCCACAAATTTTCATGATGAATATGACATGTTAGTAGTGTATTAAATATATTTTTTTGAATTTCTCTTCTTTTTGGATTTTATTTAATGTTAAATAATGAATAGTGTCAAAATTAACACTATTGATATTTTATAAAAATAAAAAATGATTAAAATATTTAAGAATCACAAAAATATTTAAAAATTAAAAAGTGAAAAACGTATGCTCCAAAATTTCATAAATTATCCAATTATGGTAAATTTACACCACATACGTAATAATATATAACCATTTAATATTTAGAATATTATTACCACAAATAAAATTAAATAGATTAAATAAGGATATATCAAAATTATAAGGTTTAATATAAAATAATAACATATGTAAATTTTATTTGTTGAGAGTAAATAGACCCATACATATAATACCCTTGAAATAAATTAGTTTGGTAGCATTACAAAAGGAGAATCAATTTATAATAAATTAAAATTTCAAGACTATGCTAAAGTGTCCCTCCACCCACTTATAAAAGGACACCACCTCTACCCACTTACTCACATAATTAATGACCTTTTTCTCATCCTGGATTTCTCAAATGAGCTTCCAACATCCCTCCCTTCATTCTAGATTCCACTCTTTAGGCATAGATTTATCCTTGAGAGACCTTTTGTGCAAATCAAGAGGAGATACTCAAAAAATAGGTAATTATTTTGTCACCTCTTTCAAAAAAAAATCCTTCTCTACTTACTCTTCTTATGTTTTTTCGATAATAAAGTAATAACTCCAGTAACTTCTTTAGGATTATATTTTATTATAATTATGGGACATCCTTATACCTCCTTTTATCCACCCTATGAATAAAAATATTACCATGTGTGTGTACTTACGGTTCACCATCTCCACAAATGGGTGTACTTGTTATTCAACTATACTTAATTTGGATGGGAATATTAATGAGTATAATGGATTTAAATAACCAATATAGATTAATAATTATTCTATAAAAATCATATACATTCTAATTCTATACTATTTAACCATCAAGGGAATAAAACCATTTCTTGTGCATACGTAGGGCTTAACGTCTCTATGACGCGATGAGATTCATTCTTCATGTTAACCATTCAAGAATTATTATAAGTTATATATAGGAAATAAGCATTAAATATATTTCATAATAATTCTAATTAATTTATTTATATATTTATATCTTTTACTTTCTTTTATTAAATTAAATTAGGAATCAAAAACAATGTTCATGCGTACTTACAACCTACTGTCTCCATGAATGGTGTATACCATTTCATTTATCAATCAATTAAATATATTTATATACTAAATATATATGATATAAAAATAATTTTCAAAAGTATGAATGTAATTAAATCACAGTCTAAGTAATATTATCATGAATAACGTGTCAAAACATATATGATAAATAAAACAATTATCAGCCAAAACTTTTATTTAACATTGAATTTATAAATGAACGAGTAATACAAAGTCATAATTGAATCATATATGATTTAAAAAGTATTATTATAGTTTTTAAGAAGATAATAATATGTTTAAACTCACTATATAGGATTTTTGGACACATATGGAAGAAATCGGACCTAAGGTAAGAGGTAATTTTGCAAACTCATTTTTATCCAAAATTGTTTATAAGTAAGTATTTTCTGGGGATATATTTATCATCAATGACCATTTTTTCTAAAAAAATTTCATAAAATTTTTACTATTCCTTTATATATGCTTAATGTAATTTTTAACCATTTTTGACTTTTACTACATGGTATGGAAAAAGTCTTTCTTTTGTTTACAATAGTAGGTATTTTTTGACTTTACGGACAAAAGTACAAAGAGAATTTTTTTTAATTATACATTATGAATGTATTTGTATACTATTTCCTGAAACCTTATTTCAATGAATCTTCCTCTACACAATTTCATGTTTATTTCTAATTATTTTATTTTGTTTTAAAATTTCATGTCATTTTGAGAAAATAAAACGTTTTTAAAGAAGAAATGATATTTTCCTCAGGAATTAAGTTCAAGTGTTTTTTCAAAATTATTTTCCACAAAAGTGGAAAATAATAAATAGGGTTATGGTAATATCCCTATTATTAATATTGTTTTATTATGTTAATTATGGAATGATATTTTATAAGTATTATGTTATGATATAATTATGTTTATTAAACCCATTTTATTTCACTATTTATGCTATGATTGATGATTAAAATTTTGTGGCACTTGTAATAAAAATTTTATTATGATATGCGTGGGACCAATATCTCCCACCAATGCATTAGTTAAAGATTTATATCTCAGGAAACAGACATGACAGGAATGAAAAGTAAATCCAGTTCAATAATATAGGGATATAATAGTAAGAAAATGTGGTTCAGTAATACATGGATGGAATGGCATGCAAACCCAGTTTAGTAATTGTATTTTTACACTATTATTATCTTGGAAACAATTCCATGGATACTATGAATATCATATTACGTTCTTATTTGATTTCAACAATTCAATGTTTATGAAAATTATATTTTTTCATGGTTAATGTTTCTTTATTCTATATGCCTTATGTACTACCAAGATTTATTTCATGACCCATGATTTTGGTATGTTTCTTTTTCAAAAGTTACCTTCATGTTTATATATTATTTTTTTTTATTTTGTAAGATATTTTATATGCATTCCCTTACTGATCATTTGAGCTCACCCCATTTCATGTTTTCCCCCAGGATTTGAAGAAGGTTATTAATTAATATATGTCAAAAAGGGGTTTTAGTTATGAAGAATAAACTAGGAGACGATGTAGATGTTTTTTGAACCCATTGTTAATGTTTTCCTATTTCCAAAGGCACTAAAAAAATACTATCTTTGGGAATCTATTTGTGTCATGTATTAAGAATTCCACAAAATTAATGTAATGTCCATGTATTGTAAGCTTGGGTCCTTACAATGTAAGCCCCAAAATACAAAATTTATAAGAAAATAATTATACCCTAAGTGTAGATTTCTGATGGAACCCTACCTGTGTCACATATATGTTATTGTGAACATCTCTCCATGCTAATTTATGAAACCATGTACACCAGGTCATGCCCTTGTACACTTGGTCATGTCTTACTACACGGATCAATTACTACACTCTGGAAGTGTCCATGAACCTAGGCTCCCATGTTGATTATTCATCCATGATACTTGACAAGATTCCAGTATGGATCACATGCTATGTGAAAGATTTCACATGTCTTGTTATCATTTTATTCAAAGAGGAAACCCTAGCACTGTACGGTAGTTCCCACATGGAATATATATCTGGATTGCATAAAATGCGACATAGGATTTTCCAAAACCCCTGGATCTCCTCTGTTTAACTACAAAAATTGTTACCACTATTATTACAAATATTGAAGTAAAAATATAAGGTCTTTATACCTCTTCTATCATTGATCTCTCGGATCTAGCCTTCAAAAATACTCTAGAAATACCCACATGTACTGTATATAGTTTCCCATCGAATGAAGATAAATAAGTCCTACTGAACCTTTATGAATCCTTCATGTAATAATCTATAATCATCAAACCTTTTTTCCACCTTTTACAACATGCTGCACCATCGGTATCGAACATTTTTAGTGAATAATGGTTTCACAACAATCAAATACTGGTAATTTCATCGAACCATTTTAAATAGGAGTTGCGTGCGATGATCATGAAAATAAAAGAGGGAGGAATGCCAAAGACATAAAATATGTTGAATAAACATCATAATTTTTTCTTTTTTGGACTCGATCCATTATCTAAGAATTTTATAGTGGAAGAGATAGAAAATTAATGAACATTATAAATGATAAATAAAAAATCAACCAATGATGAGTGATTCAATTATTATTTTTGGAATTAATCCAGATTCCACTAGGATAAGAATGAGATTAAAACTGAAATAGTAAAACATCCTTCAAAAAATTGGATCAATCACTAATTAAGAACGGTCATGTGTTTCAGACTTCTGTAAGATCCATGAACTCCGATAGCATAATGATTCTTGGTCTCAATCTAACCTTTTTTCTTTCTATATAAATTCACTCCTCATACATTAATCTAGATCTCTAGGGTTAAAATGATAACCTAGTGATCTATCCACATCCCTGTATTTATAATAAATTATAGGTCTCAAAAAAAATTTAAAATAAATTATTTCCACTTAATTGGTATATTTAAAATTTCACCCATGACTGATCCCAACCTGAGTGCCTATTGTAATCAAAGGTTTTTGATCCTATAGTAAAACCAGTTGTCTGGAATAAACGATGTCCATATATTTCAAACATTCAACAATTTTTAATAGTTAATTAACTTATATATGAAAAAATAGATACTTTTAATGATAATATTTTTTTATTTTTCAAATACAAATTATTGGCTCACCAGGCCCCAAATTCTCATGTCGTCTTAGTACCTAATTCTGAATAAAATTCATATAATAATCTAGCGTAATATATGGAAAATTTTAGATTCATTCTATTGTCTACACATTATGATTTTTCGTCCAAAAAAGTGAAAAATCTACTCAAAACGATTAGTGTATTAGGCTCGCATATGGGTCTCCCAATCCTTGGAGCTATCATTAAGATTGAACTTATGCTAATGGAAACATGCAAGGGGAATCAATAAACCATAAAGGATCTTCTCCTTTTGATCCATTATCTCATTTTAATACACTAAAAATGTATCCCCATAATCAATTTCCACTTCTTCCCAATTGATTATATTCAATAGGTTGTGCTTGTACCTTCCCAACTAAAACACATGGAATACATTGTATAATCATTCTAACTATGATTTTATAGATAAGTGGTATTCAGCCTTTCTAACTCAACATAGTAACCAGAAAGTGACATTGAATATCATATATATCTTGTAGATCCACCCAAATACCTACAATCCATATTGAGGTGAGACCCTCTAGAAAAAATGGTCCCCCCTCGAACTCTAGAGGCCTATGTCATCTATCAGAATAGGTCTTATGTTACCTCTATGCAATCATAATCCTCTCATGAATTATTTGAACCTTCTAGGTTGTACCTTGGACCGAATAAGGGTCCATTAGTGCTGAATCCCCTAGATAAATCCAAAAAATGGGTGATCTGTATGGTCATATATATAAGGAATTGTGTGATTCCATACATATAGTGGAATAGAAAATCATTTTTATGAATACTCTAAAATTGAAGGTGATCTTATAAACTAAGTCCAATGATTTTCAAGGAATCCTATAATAGGTCCACTATTATATGAATGGTTTGCTTATTTTTTCCATCAACATCTAGTGAAATCCCATGTGGAAATGAAATTTTGTCCAAGAGGCCCCATGAAATCCTATCCATTATCTCAATATTAAGGGATCATCACTATTGAAATGATGGTAAATTAAAATACTTGGATGTAGACTGACTCTTATTCATATAAGTATATCGAGCTCTCTATTGAACTATTCTATTGAATTGCTATGAATTGGGCTAACTTATTTTGATGATATACGATCACCCTTATGATATCATGTCCTTAGGATGTATGTGGTAACACCATAATGAATTCTATAGATATCCCATACCATAACCACTCTGAGTATTTAAGGGGGATAGTAAAACCCACTAAAACCTTATGCTTATCCTTCACTTACTGATAATAGAGGAACTAACCGAAAATCTCTCCTACATAACTCTTTATGTCTCACCACAAAAACTGATATCGGAGGACCCATTACATATTTTCCATACCAATAAATACCACTAGAGGTTATGTATGAAACTACCTTGTCACCTCTTCATTCATCATCTTTTGTTATCGTCGTCTATCCTCTAAAAATTATAACATGATCCCCCCTTAAGAATATCCATCGAGAGAACATCTTGTTGGTATCATACTATGTATGGTGTTAAAGTCAATATCTCCATTTAGATAATCCATAACACTCTAAAAAATATATAGGTAATCAACCATCTACTGTTGATATGAAGAAACATCCTTGTCAACTAAAGAAAACAGCAATGAGGCAAACTACTCTTAAATCTCAACTAACTACTAAGAATAGTATCTCCTTTAGATAGAATCTTTAAAAATGTTCCCCATCCAAAGATTCCATACAATCTCAAATTCATAGTCTTAAATGAAATCTACCAATCCCTTCAATATCATGTTTTGATCATTTTAATAAAAGATTAAATGAATACTCTAGTGCATAAAAAAGTTGATTAACCTCTCACCCCTAAGGTAGTGCCAGCGCATCATTACGTCGATGACTACCAAATATTTCTCAGGATCATGTGTCATTTATATTTTCTCATGTGGTCTCAACATCTAGGACCCAATTTAAATCAATTATTTCTTTTTCATTAGGAAAAAGCCTTGTTCATTCCCTGAGAAATCAAAGAACAACGAATTCTCAACACCTACCTCTGACTAACTTAAGATCGAGGAACTCATAAATTTATACCTAAACTCATAAAAACAATTACTAAAAATTTTACATCCAAAAAAAATCATCCCCTTTATGAAAATCTCTATAGGGTTATATAACTCCCACGAAATTAAGTACAGTCTTTTGATAGTACCAAATCATAAAAAAAAACTCTTCTCATCCGTTACACATTTAGGAAGCTCCCAGGCTAGCACTGCCTCGACCATCACTGGGTAAACTACCACTCTTACCTCGTAGATGATGTGTTCAATGAATTTGACCTCCTAAATCCAAAACTGGCCCTTTGAGATCATCACAGAAAGATGGTGATCTCGGATTATGTTTATGACCATCCTAAAGTGACTCACATTCACATCCTTGTATTCTAAGTTCACCAGGATATCATTATTTAAGACCATCATAAAATAGTCTATCAAAGGCTAAAAGACAATATTAATGAGTCCAATGAACACTACAAGGGAAATATATAGGGTAAAAGGTATTTCCATGTACAAATAGTGACCATAGTGACTTATGAATTTTTTCTTCTAGATATCCTCATCTCATACTCATAGCTACTGATAGCCTGATCTATGGTCAAGATCCAAGAACCATCACGCCCCAGTCTACTTATTTAAGAATTTATTGATCCCCAATAGTGGAAAAACATTCTTCATTGTCACATTTTTCAAGCACTGATAATCCCAAAATCACTGAAATTTCTTATATACCATCACGAAGAACATGATTGGGGATCCCAAGAGGGAAACATTGGCACAAAAAACCTTTATTCAATTAGTCATCCAACTACACCGTCATATCTCAAATCTCTATAGGGACCTTAATATATGATGTTTCATATATTGAGGCTATCTTAGGGTGTATATCATTTTAGAATTCTAGATCTTGGTAGAGAGGTAATCCAAAAATGTACTTTGTAAATATTTTTTCATAAAATTCCACCACTGTAGGGAATTAGTATCCCATAAAATTCTCTAAACCATGAGTCATTATATCACACAGATGACTATTAGGTTCTCTCTTTTATAAAATATCCCATCATCCTCCACCAATGTTTCCTTTTAACCCACAAATGAAATCCTAGGTCCATTACCAAAGAAATAATTTATCCCCTTCCTAAAATAGTAAATATTGATATGAATTATGGATAAACATTCCACACATAATATTTCTTCAGAAGGACACATATTTACAATAATGATATACAATATAGTTATCTCACCTATAAATGTTTAGTCACATTATTTTTAGAATTTCATAATCAATGTGTCACCACGAATCCGATTCTCCAAGAATAATGGTGGAGAAAAAGTCTCTACCAAAATATCCATGTCCCAAACTAGAAAAGTTTATAGAAAGGTACATTTTGTACATATGTTTATTAGTAATATAGATATGGTTAAAAAGAAACAAATCATACCACATATTTTCCATCAAGGATCATTTTCATAAGATTGAATGGTTTGCAGTTACCCCCACCCCTAACAACCATCTCCCGGAGCCTAGTGTGGTCCACCTAGGGAAGGTGGTGGTAATTGATCAAACGTCTAGAAATGTCCTAATACTCTACCTACCCCTATACAATATATAATTCCCTACAGAGCAAACTATAACTACATATACCTCAACCTAAGAAATCAATCGGTTGTCTCTCTATCAACTGAACAATGTGGCAACAAATCTCATGAATGATGTCCCTGATCATCATAGGAGAAAAAATGCCTCTCTCTTGACTAACACGATCCATTATAAGATTCAATCACTATAGATATTCTACCCTAGGATTGTATCGTGAAGATTTAAGCATACCTAGATCCCTGTGATTGTTGTCTTCTGCCTCCTAATAAGGTATCAACTCATAGGTTCTCACTACATGCAACCATAAATGGTGTGTTATAGGATATGAATCTCTCCATATCTATGTCCCCACTCAATCACTCTAGAATAAATGGGACTAAAAAGATTTATCATCGAGTCCCTAATATAAAATCACAATCCCAACTCAATGGTTTGTTACCTAATGAAATGATCTTTCTCTATATCTATATAGTACTGCAGGAGACTAATTAACACTTCTTAATTAACTATCATGGTCATATTTCACTATTTTAGATACAAAATATTATTGATGTGCACTGATCAAAGTGTGGCCAAATAAAATCTTCCGTGAAGTGATGCTCAACATATAGATAGAAGAGAGATGGTTTATCAAGTGAATGTATCATAAGAATCAACCATATGTCATTAGATCCCTAAATATGACTCATCGAGAAGACTTCCATTTGATTTGCAGGAAACCTTGTAAGTAAGAAAACTTTAATAACTATCGCTAACTAGTCCTCAACCACATTGGGGTATGGATCCCTGAAAATCATTGGAGTCCAATGAATATGAATCTCTTTTAGTGAATTCATAATTCATGAATCATCATCAAGCACTACTAGTGTTAACCACTGCTCAAAAGGTGGTGGTGTAGTTGGTAAAACACTTGGGAAAGCTGTCCCCAGTACGGACCCCTATACTAAAGCCTCATCACTTAGGGGTTTCATCCTCAGGATCATATAGTGGAATCATGGATGGATAAATTAATGAAGTAATCCCAAAATAAACTTGAATAATGATGCTAAAATAGTATATAAGCAGATCTATCTCAACAAAGAAATTGAAACCACAACCCATTCTTATATAATGCATATACCAATTTTTTCCCATTAACCAATGTTAACATTAATAGAGTAGAAGGGAAGGAGATAACACTACAAGAATATGGATATATAGACAACCACACCAATAATTGTGATGATGGAATAAAATTATAACATCAATCTGTTAAATATTTTTCCATAAAATAGAAACTAATATTAAAGGTTATTGTCATAATGTAGAATTTACTCCTCTATTACCACTATGTCATAACCCAACTCATTGAGGCCAAAATAATATCTACCCCAAAACCGACTATAATAGGATAAGATAGGGACACCAGTGTCATGTAGTAATATCACACACATCGGAGGGATTTTCCCAATGTAAATATTCACACAAACATTAATCCAATCCCAACAAATACATAAATTTAAAAAACCAGAAACCAATTAATGCGTACATGTATATTACGAAAATCAAAGTGTGATAGTAAAATACTAAAATACGTAATAGTTCTAATAACCTTCTCAACCAAAAAAACATTATAGATTATAACTTACAAATAGGTTGGATGATACTATCAAATTCAATTTCATAGAAAACTCCTCTTTCTATCCAACTAATGATATGTTTCACCATCCCCCTATCATCCTAGGATACCATCATATGAGCCATAATCATTATAATACATTAAAAGTGTGGGGATATAACATGTAGGTTTGTGTATAAAAATAAACATTTAAACACCCCAAAACACTAATCACATAAAATCATGAATAGTCAACTCATAATAAGGATATTGAAATGGAGGTGAAAATCACCCAAATATACTCAAGAAAATCACCATTTATCTATGTGTTATCAACCAAACATCCATTCATCGTATTCTACTATAATACTCTAAATTATTATTGTTTATGGAGAACCCAATCCATGATCCATGATTCCATATGAAATAGTCAACCAAAATTTCATGATCATTGGAACCTAATGGAGAAAAATCACTAGAATATGAGGACCTCGATACATAGACAGAGGATCACACCTAGAATTTATAATAGAAACCACATACCTAATCTAGATCATCCCACTATACAGTGGTTTTTATAAAAAAATACCACATACATAATTGAAACTTCTTTCTAGATGGAGGTTCAATTCCACTTATAATAATGGAAAAATGATTCGATGAAACCCAAATATGGTTTAATAAGGAATGATATAGGATCACACTCTGGTAGCATAGAAGAACACTGAAAAATATCTCTAGGAATCATCCTCTAGAGGGGATCACAATATAGGGATATGGACATAATGAAACATTATGAACATGAGGGGATGGACAATGGGAACAAAATTTACTTATAAGGTAAATCATTAACAAACAAAGTGCTCCAAACAACCTCAATGTGTTTACAAGGAATGTACAGGGGAGTACATGACACGTCTAGCCAACCCCTAGTCTTCCCACAAGTTACTGCCTCACATGGTTTGTAAGCCAAAAAAAATCATGTTGTTTAAGTAAGTATACACAATATGTAATAGTCTGTCAAACACCTACCAATGTTTTCTTTTTGTTCTTGTGTACATCTATACATACATGTATACTAACCTATGTAAACATAGAATTCCATGTGTACAGCTATACATATATTATTACATGGATATGCCTATATAATTTGATAGTATACATGTACCCCATCCTACCCATGGCCTTGTATCCTCAGATATGCATGTTAAAAAGATAAAATGGGTCAACTGGTCTATGATATTTTTCTTTTATAAGGAAGAGTAGCATAACATAATGTGTCCCACATGTGTATATCAGAATTATACGTTGTGTAACACATGATTTTCCAAAACCCACAAATCACATCCACATACCCACCACCAATTACACCATTTCTATTCTAGCTGTGGAATCATAGATATGAGGTTTTCCAACCTACTTAATCATTTATTGAAGTGGTAAAACCATCAAAACCACTCTGTAAATGACTGAATATACCATTTGAAGCTGCACCATCAAACATGGATGAATATAAACCATCATTCCATTCTAATCAACCTCCAATCATACTTTATTATCATATTTCCTTGATCAACACCTTGATAAAAAGTCACAACAGTGTTATCAATCTTTTTCACTAAATAATTATCATGCAATAATGGAATACAGAGTATTTAATCAAACTATGGGCCAAAGGAATTCCCCCTAGTGATCATGTTAAGAAACTGGTGACAAATAGATAAACCATAATATATGAGGAATACAAATATTTATCCTCCATCCATTTTTATTGAATTTAATAAATAAATATGGAAATAATCAATGAAAAAAATAATTCAATCATAAATAAAATCATCAGTCAATATACGAGTCAATTATTTTTCATGGAATTGAAATAAATTTGACTAGAATATAATTATAATAAAAATTAAATTAATTAAACAAAATACATGAAGTTTGGATTTATTTATAATGAATAATAGTCACTAATTTCAACCATTGGTGAGATCCCCAAACAATAATGGTGTAAGGATTCTCAATCTCAATCTGATCTGATGTTGTTCACCAGGAATTCATTACTCTAATGTACCTCTTGATATATAGGATTAAGTGGTTAACTTTGAGATCTCATCATAACTAATTACTTATATTCCATTTCAAGTATTGGTAAGTTAATAAAATAAATTTATTTCATTTAATTAATTTATTTATAAATTCATCCATATTAGAGCCTAAATTGAGAATCTGATGCCCTATAACGTTATATTGTGGCTAGGGTAAGACATGTGCTCTAAACTCAATGATTACCTTAGATTTATGATCAGAGACACTATTTAAGAGTTATTCTACTTTTTTAAAATAAAATACTTACACTTGTTACTATAATTATTAATATTTTTTAAATATTAATTTCGGGCACACCAGTCCTCAGAATCTTACATCATCTCAGTGTCTGGATCCAAAACTTATCCATATAATATTTTAAAGTAATACTTAGAAAATTATAAATATTTTATGAGATTATTCTGTATATTTCAATAGAATTGTTTTTTGAGAGAGATTTCATAGGAGGTGTGATGTTGGGGAAAAGTGGAAAACTAGTGGGGAATTCGTAGTGGGGTACCTTTACATTGATATTATATTGGATATTAACTTATTAAATTTATATAATACATTGAGAGAGAAATATGTTGAGGATGGGAAACTAAAATAAAATTTTATGTGTTGATTTAGTTTAACATGTTCTTCAGAGGTCTTTAGTTTTAATTTTCCATCTTTTTCCTGAGAGGTATCCAGGAGGATCCAACTGAGTATACATATTATTCTCAACCTGAGTATATATAACTATTTTTCAATACCATAGGAGTTTTTTTGTGACTGGAAAGACACTAATAACTTGTAGATCTATTTATAATATGTTTAGGCTTTAAGGTCACTATTGAGGATTTTATTTGTGTAATTTTAAATTTAGTTTTAGTTTTTCAACTTTGTGAAATTGCACGCATATATATATGATTTTTTATTTTTTATTTAGAATGAAATATTTAGATTTTGATATATTATCACCTATTTCATAAGTTAATTTGGATGGTATTTTGTCACATATTTTTACATGATATACCATCAGTGGTAATCACAATGCAATGGAATAATAATGAAAGGTTTTGGGTGTAATTATCTCCCACATCTTGTTATAATCATAGGAGGGACACCTTTAGTGGGAGGGGTTCCTAACATGGGGTATGATCATTATTAGTAGGGGTGAGATTTAAAAGGGAATGTATCAGATTATGAACTACCCAAGATTCAGGAAAGTTATAATTAAGTTATTCATTATTATTTAAAAGTTATGAAAATAAATAAACATTAAAATAATTTAATAAGGTCAATAGAGTAATAGATTTATAACTTTTATATACTGACTTATTTAGTCATATGAAAACTTTTAGTTTATGAGGTAAGAAATATATTTTTTTAATTTTTTTATTATATAATGATCATTAATATATAATAATTATAGAATAAAATTTTTACCATAATAAAGTTTAATTTACAATATCAACTAATTAAAAATAAGAAATTACATTTTATATTTTAATTAGAATTGAAATATGAGGATAATTGTTAGGTTTAAAAGTTAATTTTTATATGTTAAAATCATAGATATAATAATATTTTCACCATTATTAGATCCCTATATATTTGGTATGGTAGAGATTAAAAGTTCTACTCTTCCACATATGGCTTGAATCATGCTTAATCAATTTTCTATACCAAAATATTTTTAGGCTCACTAGATAAATAAGACATGATATTTCTTATATATATGATGTATAATACTTTTGATAAAGAAAATTAATTTTGAAAATTTTCAAGAAAATAAACACAATATTTTCGAATTTATAGTCTTTAGTTGCATGATTTTTATTTTAAATAACAATTATATTTTAGATATTTCAGTTTCAAAATATTATAAAGTTAATTTTCAATGATTTTCATAAAATTGTAAATATTATAGTTTATAAAATAAATATCCATTATAGATGATGAATAATTTAATATAATATTTCTTATAATAATGAAAAATTGATTTTAGATATAGATTACCATGAAGAAGAATTGAAAATGATTAGATTTGTTGAATATAATCCTAAAAAATATATTTTATTATTTTAGGGGTGTTATATATATTCTAAATTTCATCCTAGATGAAGGAAAACTCATATAGATCATTAATTTTAAAATGTAATTTGAAATATTGAATCTATAGTCTGAACTATAAATTTTTTTGGAACATTAGTATTAATTCAAACTATTTTCTAAATTTATACTTATTAATGGTGATGAATAATTTAATGATTTGACTATAATTTTGTAATACTATCAAAACATAATGAATTTAGAGGAAATAACTACTTAATCGTGTTGAACATTGTAAGGAAGACCATTCCATATGATTTAATTTGTTAATAATAAATTTTATGAATTTTTCATTATATTTAAAAATAAATCCAGATATGTTTCCCAAGGATTTTATAAGGAAGAAAGAATTTATTAGGAAGATTCATTTTCTCATATTAATATAATGTAATCCATTATGATATAATTATCATTATCTATTTTTCAAAATTTTGAACTATTTCTAATAGATATTAAAGGTAATATTTTAATTGGATTATATTTTAAAGATGTGTATGTTAATATACCACTTGTATATGAAAATTTAAAATTTAAAAATTATTTTCAAAACCATATAATTCATTTTATGGTCATAATAAATATATTAGATAAAAGTATGCTAGATTTATTTTTTAAAAACTGATTTTAATAAATGAATGATTGATCCTACCTTGATTATTAATATTGATTAAAATAATATTTTTATTGTGAAAATATATGTTGATGATATTATGTTTGGATCTATAAATGGATATATTTATAAATAATTTTTTATTTTGTCGACTACTGAATTTGATGTGACTTTAATGTTCTATTTGAAATTTTTTCCTGGTCATCAAATTTATGAATGAAAAGATGGAATCATTTCAAATAAATCAAAATATACTAAATACCAATAAGAATTATCCTGTCAAGATACATGTATGAAATATAAAACACCTATGAGTATAAATTATATATTGAATTTTGAAAAATCTAGAAATTGTCTTAATATAAACTTTATATATGCATGATAGATAGTTTTAATTATATGATTACATTTCTACCTGATATAATGTTCACAGTATGATTGAATTTAATATTTCAAAATAAAAAAATATATATTAACCTAACTGATGTGAAACACATAATCAGATACATTAAAGGAATTTTCAATACTCATTTTTATATTCTTATCATAAATTGTATGAAATATTTTGTTATATTAATTATTATTTTCAAGGATGCGGTATTTTTTTTAAAACATACATCATTTATCTATCATATAGATTGTAACAGATTAATTTCATCATATTCTAAAAATTAATTAACATTTATATTTTCTACAACTAAGTATGAATATATTATTTATAGTCCACTTGCATTAAAGTCTATTTCTGAAACAAATAAAATGTTAATGAAAAATATTTTTTGATATAATTCACATTTAGTATGCTAAATGTATTTAAATTTAAATTAAGATAATACACATTGAAATTTAATTCAACAACGCATATGGATATTATATTTTGTTTTCTATTAGATTATTCTAACAAATGAGTTAGTTTTTTAAATTTTATGACTATTGAAAATCTATGTGATGATGTATTTAATAAAAATATTTATTCAGAGATGATTGTAAAAATTAAAATTTTAACTCGAAATGATGTATATTTAACAACATAAATATGGAATTTAAAATGTTAATATCTAATTAATATTTTAAATAAATATGATGTGCATACAATTTTAATATGTATCTATGAACAGTTCTTATTTTTTAATCTCACTTGCATAATTTATAATGAAATTTCAAGAAATTATTAAATTTGTAATTATATATACATGGATTATTGGTGGAAGGGTAGTTTCTTCCCTGCCATTTCAATATTTAATGTAAATATATGAATAATAAAAAAATCAATAGTTTGAAGACATTTTCTATCTTCATTAATGAATATTAATATTTATATGAATTACTTAATGGGGAGCTTAAATATTCTTTTAGTAGAAATAGTTGACCATTATTAATCTTTATAATTCTACAAGACACATTTTAGCATGGTTTTAGTTTTTAAATATAATAAATCAGCATTTGTATTCTAAGAGTTTAAAACTATGAGGTCTATTTAATGGATTTATTTATTTTTACTTGTATTCATTAAATTTCAAAAATTGGTAGTTTTCTATAATTTATATAACATTTAGCATGAATAAATTTGTTTTTTAATTTTCAAAAGGGGGATATTTTGTGTGTTATTTATTGTTTATATGAGGTTTATTTATTTTTGGGTGGATTGATTTATTGCGTTTTCTGAATATTACATATACATTACATGTCACATTTTTTAAAAAACATCACATGACTAAACTAGATAATTATTACTTATCACATATTTAACAAATCTCATTGTGTTTATTCATCAAGGATTTAATTTTTATAATATTTTTTATATATTTCCATAAAGGATTCTCTAGTGATAATAATTTTGTTTTTTATTTTTATTTTCTTCTTAAATTTCTACAATGTCATAAAAATATTTTAAAATTTCATATGTAATGAGTTTCAATGCCAAAAAAAAATTTATATTGAAAATAATTATATTTAATTTCTTGTGAAATTTTTTATTTATTAATATGACATTTTTTATTCCATGATATTTTAGTAATTTCCTATTAATAAATTTTTGAAGTCTTCTTAATTTTACATATTAATAATTTTTTTATTAAAAAATGAATTGTCTTATGATTTAATACTAATTTACATTTACAATGTAATAAAATTTCAATACATTATTTTTCTAAACAATTAGTATTTTTATCTTTCATAATATACTCTAATTTTTTCTAACCATTTTTTATTTTATACAAATCTTAAAAAAATTAATGATTTCCTAATATTTTTTTGGAAAATTTTTAATGAAGAATTAAGCATGGTATATTTCAAAAGATATAGAAAATTATATTTTTTGTTAATTTTTTTTCATATCTTATGGTTTCCCAGATTACGAAATCCAAAAATATCCCCATGGAAAAAAATTAGTTTAAAGGACATTTGATTAGTAATTGGGTTTTTTTATTATTGTAAGTATGTTAAACCTTATCCATGCCACTTCAAGCTATATCAATAAAGAGTAATATTCCCATTTTTTGATCATGAACTAATATCAAAAATTCATTTAATAATACTAATTTTATCCATGTAACATCAATCTAAATCATCAAAAAACTTCAATTCTATATTTATTTGTATTTTATCAAAATATTACAATTTTGTTAACGTTTTTTTAAATCATCTATCCTTGAGTTTCTCAATCCAAATAAATTTTTTATTGGTCATACCACCTTGATATATAAATTTCTATAAGTTTCCACACATATAAAAATTTAGGTTTTTGGGTTTTTATTAGTTACATTGAATGGAATGTTATATAGTCTTGTTTACACTTCCATGTGAGTAAATGAAACTGTATGTGCAAGGCTGTCATAGCTTTCAAAAAAGGTGTCATATTTTTATTTATATTATTCATCAATTGATTTTTATGGGATTTAAGAATATATATTGGTTATGATGATCACAAAAAATATGAAAGTCAAATATAAATTGGTTTTATCTCCATTGTATAATGTCATTTTATATTTTTCATGTTTCAGTCAAATATATAAAATATTTATGTGATGATATTTTTTTATAATAGAAAATAATTTTAATTACATTCTTTCAACATGTAATAATGCACTATCATTATTTTTTTAATAACTTTTTTAATGGTTTTTAATTGGTATATTTACCGCCATTTCATACCACAATTTTTGTATTAATTTTTCCAAAAAAAAAAATTTAACTGGATAAAAAATTTATATCATATCCCCTAGGTTATTATATATTGTTTATGACAATGCGATGTTTTCAGATATAATGAATTAAATTAATGAAAAATTCATTTTTTTGATGACTATTATATTCAACTATATAAAAATCTTATTGATTTCAGTTTTTTATTTACATTTATTTTTCAATGTCTTATATATATATATAATATATTTGTAACTGATGCTATGATAATGTTATTATATTAAGATGAGAATAAGTTTTTCAGGTTAAAAGGATTAAAATCCATTATTTAGAGCACTATCTAAGTAAAATCAATATGAATGTGATTTATTTCACATCCAATTTTAATCCTTGTAAGCCTCAAATTTTATGATTTATTGGGTTTTCGGTGGTGTGTTTCTTATACCAGTGTGGAATGTGTTTGGTAGATGGGATGCTTCATCTGGGGGTTGACGGATTGACAAAATCATAGTTTGGGTGCATCGTGGTAGCTCATTAGATCCCATTAAGAGGGGGTGGTCAGAATGGATGACAGAGACAACAAGAAATTATAGGGGAGATCTCAAAAAAATAGTCATTATCATGATGGGATCGGTGGTAGTAATTGCGGACGATAGAGGTCTTTCAGACTTAAGTTCTAGCAATTCCTAAGATGTGTGAGTGCCAGTAGGGAAACCTTATCAGATATAAGTAAAACAAATTCCCTCCCCTAGTGAAATATTCATATGAGGATTAGGGAAACAACTTCTAGCTTCATAGGGCTTCTAGATTTGGATGAATGAGATGGTATGACATTTTCCATCCAGACAAGCCACCATGCACTCTACCTGGAGAATTACTTGTTATGCATCCTTTAAAATTTTGGGACATTAAAAAATATATATGTATGAATGGTGGGTCTAATATTTTATTTTTGATTCATTGCATCCCTTAGGAGTAACTAATATGAAATATATGCATCCTAGACCTTTGTTTCATGTAATGGTTCCCCTCATCCTTTAAAAGGGTGTTATAAAAAATAATTAAAATATGCATGGCCTTTGGGATTTTGGGTACAACAAGGTAAAGTAACTAAAATTAAATGATCATAACAACTAGTTCAATGGTTTTGTTATGAACATTAAAGGAAATATTTATCCCTTAATTAATCAAATTATAGAATTTTTTTAGACTATTTGTGGACATTGTGAAGAAATGAATGATGTTGGTATTATGAAATAGAATCTGAAAATATTGGAAACCAAATAATCTTTCATGATATGGATCATGATTTTCATGATATAATACATAAGACCCTTGATAATATATCTAGTATTTAGTTTCCTTACAATATGCATGGAAAAAATAAATGTGCTTCTGGTCTATCATTTGAAGAAAATGATTTAATATAAATGGATAATAAAAAACATCTTTTTCTTGTTCGAAATGCTGATGATTTCACAAAAAATGTTTATTTCACTTATAGAAAATAGATTCATTCCCATAAAAATAATATATTAAGGTAAATATCCATTTTCATTTTTTATTTTTTAATGGTTGTTAATATTGTATAAATAGAACCGTGTAAAATAGAGTAGCATATGATGTGTTATCATTGTATAAAGTAATTTTTCTAAACCATAATACTAAAATACATGAGTTCATTTAGGAATAGGTATTAGTGGAATAATATATTGAGTAATGAATATGAATAAGTTAAAATTATTCATGATGTTAAGAAATTTATTTTCATATTATAGGTGGAAATCTCTATGATTTATATGTATTAAGGAAATATCTTTTAAGAAAAAAATATCATCAACATAGAGTAATTTATAACATAAATATATATTTTTAAGATAAATTAACGAATTTTAAATCCAAAATATGAAATAATGAAAGATATGGGGTTTCATAAATTAATAAAAATTATATGTAAATAAAAAAATGTGTTGAATTTACATAGATAGAGAATATGATTTAGTAGGTTGAGGAATAATAATATATATAATAATATTTGATTATTTATCCATATAAATATAATAGAATCCAAAATTATTATATGATACGAATATTTACTTCGATGAAATAAAGATGATTGGAGAATCTCTCTCAAAGAAGATGCAACATTGCATAGGAATATCAAGACTAATGAAAAAGAGGATAGAAGTAAGGTAAAGTTTTATTTAAAAAATTTCCCCTGAAAGGAGTTGATAAAATTTCCTAGAATATATATTAGTATAATTTAAAATAACATAAATGAATATAGGCCATGAGCTATGAGTAAGAGTTGGCATATATGTGAAGCAAAGATATTTAAACTCGGTGTAGTTGATGTACATAATAAAGGGAATCAGAAATATAGAAAAATATAATATCACTATGGTTTCTTGAGTTTTCATGAATATACTCTATAGGTACATATATATGATGAGGTATTAAAGGAAATATCATTAAATAGATGAAAATCATGTTATTAGGAATTTATAGAAATTCATTGACCAAGTGTATGTTGGAGTGATTTATTTGAGATTTGATGATCATGGGATTCATTATAGAAGGATGATAACATGCACTATGTTATAAAAGAGATATTATTTTTAAAGGTTCTGTAATAACTACTCTAACATTGGTCACAAGGAAGTAAATTGCATGTAATGAGGAAGGCGTAAAAATTACAATTGATTAAAAAAATTAAATTAAGTTTAATAACCATATTGTAGTCCATTATAAAATATTTTTTATCAATTGTAATAATATAAGTATTATCTCATATGTTATGAAAAAAAATTTAGATACCCTAAAGAGTCTCCACTCCATTGTACATCTCTTCTAAGGTCGATTATCATAATAAAGAGCTCGCCTTGGTATAGATTACTATTCAAGTAACAAAGTAAAACAACACGTCAATGTATGTTAGGGTTTGTTCATCGCACATGGATTATAACATAAATATCACTATTAACGTGAAAATTCATGTAGATGAATTGGCATGATTATTTAATGGAGGGGAATTAGTAATCAAGAGGTGCAACAATTTTAGGATGTCTGAAGATGAACTAACCAATAAAAAATTTATTAATGTGGGTGACCTTTGACATAGTATTATTATTGTGAGTAAGTATTATGACACTAGACATGGGTTCACCATCTAATGTAAGGGATGTTCTATAAATGGTATAACATGAGTGTGACAACTTAATATTTTTGTATAAATTCCAATTTAATATATTTGTTGTATGTGATATTGACTATTATATGGAACACATATAATATTCCAACAATGAAATATATTTAATTTAATATAAACTTGATATGGTTTTCACAACTATTAATAGAAATTAATATATTATGAAAGATATATAAAAATTTTTACTATAAAAATAATAAATAATCACTCGTACATCAATTATAAATTGGTTAGAGATAAGGATACAATATTTTCTAGGAAAAAGAGATATTTTTCAAAATATAATTTTAATGTGTGTATTGTATTTTGATCGTAAAATATTAAAATATTTTCTATTGATAAATTATTCAAATGATTGAGATAATTATATTTTAAATATAATGAATTAACATTAATTTTGTGTGCATATATTTTAATTAATTTCAAATAATTGTTTAAATTTTATTCAAATAAATTAGCATCATTTTTTAAATCCTTATGTTTAAATAGTCATTGGATTAATTTTTTGAATATTTTTGAAAAGATTGATTTTTCGAGTAAATAGTGAAAATGATGTTTTCCATAAAATTATCATTTTTTTATTTAAATAGTGTAATTTAAAACAAATATTATATTTTTTAATAATCTCTGATGTACTAATCGTTATATTATGTTAAAAATTCTAAAAAATCCATATGAATTAACAATATATTCGACAATTTCATGATATCATTTTTTGGCTAAAACACAATTCTTTAAAAACCGTTATTAATTGGTTTTCAAGTACTTATATTAAAATTATTTTCTCCCACTTATAAAAATTGAATCATTTATAATTGATTACATATTAATAATTAGTTGTTTCAAAATTTGTAATAAGTCCAATTTCATTTTTTTATCATTATGAGTAGTAACCATGGTCAATATTATTAACCACGATATAGTGTAAATCTTGTTGATCCTGGATTAAAAATAATATGATAGGGTTTTACAAAAATATAAAACACGTTAATTATATATAATTAGTTTAGGTAAACTATAATCCTCAAATTTTCAATTATTTGGAAACAAGGTTCCATTTTTCCTTGATAATGACTTATATATTATAATATGTATATAATAATTTAAAATTTTCATTGTGTTTATTTTAATATCACTAACATAATTATATCGGTGTATAAATATAATAATATAAGATATAAATATTTATTTATAATGTTAATATTTTATATCTACGATATTAATTTATGTATAATTTTTATATTTTGAATAATTATGTAAAACTCTTCTAAAACTTTGATATAATGCTTGTAAAAGTAGTTGAAAAAACCTTGGAAATGTTTATTGAAAAAAACTTATTCTATTTTGGATGAATTGGGATATTTGAAATTTTAAATAGGTAAAAATAATATAACATTAATGATAAATTTTTTTATATTAAAATATCATTATTGTGTTATTATAATGGAAGTTGAATTTAATAAGTAGTCTAAAAATGAATTTAGTGATATTTTAGGATAATTGTTTTTAATTAAATTATTTCAAACTAAAATACAATTAATTTGGAAAATATGTATTTTAAAAGGTCGTGAATTAAATATATAGAACATATTTGGTCTACCTTCATCGGAAGAGGTATTTTTTAACCTATAAATTATAAATATGTGTTATTGGGATTAAGGATGAATGGGTTAATCAGTGAGGTAAACTAAAAAATATGTTTTAAAATGAACCAAACACATATCTAAATTATATTGGTATTAGGTATTTCAAACATATAATTTCATAAATTCCCAAAATATTTCCATTTGTTTCAAATTGATAAGATTATGAAAATTATGTTATTTTAATGTTTTGAATATTTACACGTGTGCCACTCCCCTCACCTATAAAAGGGAATTCCCTGTTTCCCTTACTCAAACATTTGGGAACAATAGTTCAAAAAATTACCACCCAAACTACTCCAAAACATATCCCATATATTAGATAGGAACTACTCACTAATAATCTAATATACAAAGGGTTAAGATCATATCGCATGGGGATTTCTAAATAAGAGTTATAATTCTGAATTGAGTGTTTCATGTTTATTTTTTTTATAAATAATTAAATCATTTAAAACCATTATAAAATAATAAAATATGTATATTCCATATACTAATATTTTTTATTACAACCCCTTTTAATCTACTCTTATATCCTATTTGAAATAAAAACTATACTCGTGCCTATATGTGGACAACAACCTCCATGAAGTGTTGTGTTTTTTCATAAATAGAATATATGGATGGATAATATACAGAAACAAAGGAATATATATTATATTTATGGAATGATTATTATATATATATATATAATATTACTTACCTCCTTTTTAATTTTTTGATATTGATAATCTTTCTGGTGCATTTGTGTGTAATAACACCTCTATAAAGCTATTTGCCTCAATTATTATATCCACATTACAAGGATGGTCAAAAGGATAAAAATCATGATTATATATGACATTTATAAAATATTAATTATTTTTATGAGTAATATATTATGTACTTTATTTTATTTCAACCAACTAGAAAAAATAAATCATAATTCTGGTCTACATTTTGACTACCACCTCCATACAATGACTTGAATAATTTTTCACCATCAAATTAAATAGATATTTTAAAAGTTTATTTAATGTATAAATATTATAATTATAAAATTTTCATGGTATAATATTTAATTCAACAATAAAAACTATGACCATTTTCAACACAATGAATTTATTTTGAGGTTATAAACTGAACATCCTCATAACGTCTAACATAAACATCATTAGACATTTATCTGAATAAAAAGATATTATGAATGAAAAAAAGAACCATTATAATATAGTTAAAATTATAAAATTAATAATAAATTAAATAACTAATAAAATTTTATCATTTAGTGCTAATTAATTTAAAATTCTTCACGAGACTTAAGGTATGGGATTTATAATCTCAATTTCATTTCATTGAGAACTTTTCCATGTTCAAAACATGTTTTATTTTTTGTAGTGTATATACATCCATATGGATTAATTTTATCATTAATTCAATAAAAATAATTTCATTTCATTTTTTCATCTTTTATCCTTCAATGTTATTTTATTTAAAACATACTAATGTTGTATGGGGCATTCTGTTAAAAGGTTGTTGTAATTGATTTAAACTAATTTTATTTCATATCAATGTCATTCTAAACTTTTAAATAATAATTTAATTTATAATTAAAATGGTTTTAAATATCATTTTTAGATAATTATTTCTTTATTTAGAATGTTTAAAAATAAATATATTAAAAAATTCTTATGTGTCACTTTTAACACTTTTAACTCAGGTGAAAAAATGTTTTTAACATATAAAACATGAGAAATATTTCTAATATCCATGTAATATTTTTTTTTTGTGAAATCATAGTCATTGTGTTTTCGTGTATTTAGATTCTAAATTAAATTCATTTATTTTGTTAATTTCTCATTTAAATGAAATTTCAGAAGAAAATGTATATTTCTCAAAATATATTTTTTTAAATTAATTTTATTTATTGTAGGATGAGAGATTTCCTAGAAGTAAAAGATTCTTTTATTATAAAAAATAATAGAAACCTTATAAAAGTATAACGATATGAGTTTGACATTGATCACTCTGAATGAGAGGCAAGAGATCCTTAGGAATCTCATCAGACCATAGATAATCATTATCATTGACCCATTTATTAGAAAGACTATTCACCAAACAATTTTCCTCCCTATAGATATGAGTGAGGATATGATTCATGTTCGAGAGATAATCCATAAATTTAATCCAACTATTTGTAAGCTTCCATGATAAATGAGAAGAACCAATATTAATCCCAAGGAAAATAATAGTTGATTCACACTCAAGCCAAATATTATTCCACCCACGATGATAAGCTTCGTCCACCGCAGTCATAATACCAATCAATTTTACTTAAAGTGAAGAGACAATGACATAGGATCCATGTAAAAAATTATGTATATCCTCCTTGTAATGACTATAAATAGCTCCATAAATAGAGGGACTCATATTACCTCTTGAGGCAGCATCATAATTGACATTAATCCAACCAACTAAAGGCACCTGCCAAAAAACTCAATCATGCCATGTGGAGGACAAAATTTTCCCCTAAAACCAATCTAATTGAGGACTAAAAATTCATGAACCATGTTCAAATAGTAATATATCTTTGGTGTATTGGATTTTTTGACAGTATCTTGGATCGCGCAAAGAGCTTCCCCAATGGTGAAATGGAAACTTTCATGAATAACTTTATTTCTAGTGATTCATAAAAAGTGAATATGATCCTCTGTAAAAACTTGAAATAAGGAGTGTATAGAGCACCAGATCACGCCGGCCTATGAGGAATTTACAAATGGTGGTGACCCTTGGAAGACTCACTTAAAAAATACCAGTAATAACTTGGTAAATAGAAGATATTGTGGTACAACTCAAAAATATATGGTTAATATATTGTTTATGTTAATAGCATATAACACAGTGTGAATCTAATGAAACACCACCTAGTCAAAGAAATAAATCAGTTTTCATCTTCCCAAGTGAAAATATTTATGAAATGATGGATCTAGGGTGCCTGATGAAGTTTATGTTCATATTTCAAAGCCACTTCATGTCTGAAATGTTGCAGGTGGAATGCCTATGTGTCATTCTTCCCAATGTAATATAAATATTGTTTTCTAATTTAATAAAAATATGAAACTAAAAGTATTTGAAATGTAAATAAGTTTATCCTTAATTATAAATCATTAAATTATGGTTTGAATAATGTATGATATTCTATTGTTGGTATCAAATAAATAATGTAGTTAAAATTATTTGTCTAAAATGATTCATTTAGAGATAATTTTATATATTTTGATACCATACTAGGTTAATGATTCTATTTCTCATTATATGATTTACAATATTAATACCCCTTTTTATGTTTATACGTTGGTAGAATTTTGGGATATATTTTGTTAGTTTTAATAGATGATTATGTATCTGTAACACTTATGTTTACCATTTGATAATATCATATGTGGAATAATTATTTTTTTATTGAAATAAGATGAACGTTATTAATGACAACTAATTTTGATAGGATTATTAATGTCTTGGTTATTATGGATAATTAGGAGAAACATTCATTATAATTTTTTTTCAACATATATTTTTCATTTAGCTAACCATTATATTGAGATGTGATTTGGTCTTTAAGTGATTAATTTTATTTTTGAACAGGTACTCTATAATGTGAATATTGTATGATTAAGTTAAATCAATGATTTGGAATAAATATTGAGTAAATTTAAAAATGAATATAATATTTTCTGATATTAATGGTGTTTCAGAATATTTATAGAAAATATTATCATGGTTTAGAGATTATAATATTTTGGAAAATATATATTTTTTGGAATGTGACTCTATAAGTTTTTATTATTCGGTGATAATTTCTATATTGATCATGGAATAAAATTTGTTAAAATAAATATGATATTTTTAGTTTTCAATACGTTCTAGAATAATTGAAAATATTTATGGTTAGATGTTTATCGAATAATTTATGTGAACCATTTTGTGTTTCTATTGGGGACTTGGATATTAATGTAGTATTTATTTACAAGATGGTTAATACATATTGGATACTATATTAACTTGATATATCTATTTTTAGTTTTAATTAATTTATATATATAGTAGGAATAATGTTCTATCATTTTATGGATATTATGATCTATTTAATGTTAATTTTACTCATTGAGGCATAAAAAATAAATCTTCAATATTCATTACGCGGAGTTAGATAGGTGATTATTGTGGGAAAAATATATAAGGCCAAAAAAGATTTAAATTTTAATTATGAAATATAAAGAAGTCAACTAACTATATTTTATTGTATTCCTTGTATTGATGGTAATGGAATCCCTCAATTTTAGAACCAAATCAACAAAATGAATAAAATATCCTTTTACAATCATTTATGATGAATTTATTTTATCATCAATATTAAACAATTATACCATTATATATTAAACAGATCCCATTTCCATATATATTTTTCCAATTCTCACCATTGTTCTCTTTGTTTGGTGACCTAATTCTATGTAATACAAGCAGACCTTTATATTTTTGTTTTTCATTTTTTCTAAAATGATGATTATTATATCTTTTTATTATTATTTTAGTCTAAAATATATCTTAAAATTATAAAAATGTTTTTTCATTTCATGATTATATATTTAATTGTATCATACTTTGAAAAAAAAAGTAAATTGAAATCTATTTATCAGATGTGAGATTAAATTAAATTTGAAAAAATTTATTTAATGGGGTAAAATGTGATACCCCATTATTTTATAATATATGTCCATTCAGTTTATTTTATGTCTTTAGTTTCTTATAATTTATGCAAAACTATGGATAAATTGAACATGATATACCATTATTTAAATATTACCATGGTGACTTAGTAGTTTGTTTGGTGGATATAAATATGAATAAACATAGTATGATATAAATATATATTTATATTTTTTTATCTTTTCTAAAATCAAAAATCAATCATGCATTTATTATAAATTTTTTGAAAATGGTTGTAATATATTTTAATGATTAAAGTGATATTTTTTATAAAGTTGTTTTTATCAATGGAATGTGTTATTATTTTAATATATTAGATAATATATTATTTTAAATTAATATAATGAAAAAATAATATTATGGGTAAATTTTAATTAATTAAAATTAATTTAATTATGTTAACTAGGAATGGAATGAGGATAAAGTTATCATACATTTCAAGACATAATTTTTCTCTAAAAATTTTATTTTTCATATTATTCATTGATATAATAATAAATTTCCCCAATATATAAAAAATAAAAAAATGGGTATATTTATTTTAATAACAATGTCATAATATTCATAGGAATGCTTTTTTTTTGTTTTTCTAAAAAAATATTTTTTAGTAAATTGTCAAATTGATGATTTTCATAGTTTTTTCATTTGTTTTATTAAAATAACTAAATTTAAAAGAATAATGAAATCTTTTATTTTTTTTACAAAAAAAAATGATGCGTTTGATCCAAAAAATCTTAAAAATATATAACTTTATACATTATAATCTATTTTGGTATATGTTTTGTTTTTGAGTAAAACAACAATTTCTAAAAACCATTTTTTATTTCATTTTGAGTGCCTATATTAACATTTATTTATGAAACATATAAAACTCAATTCATAAAAAAATGATTACTTATTTTTATTCATGATGATAAAATTTAGTTATATGTAAAATATCATTTCCAGTTACTAATAATAGCAACAATAGTAAATATTTTTCACCAAAGTAAAGTGAATTTATGGTTAATTAATGATATAAATTTTATATGAATTTAAAAATTAATATAAAAATTTCATTTTTTCTATTTTATTTGCTTATTTCCACCATACTCACCCAGTATTCAACTATATAGAATCATTATTCCATTTTTCTCTGACAATAAATTATATATTATTTTATGTAATTGATATATACAAAAATGTCACAATCATTCTTTTAATTTCTCTATCATATTTCCAGACTATTGAAAATAATTTAAAATAAGTTATAATTATTTAATTTTAATATTAATATATTATTTTTATATTAATTAATTTTTAATTTTGTGTGATTGTATAATTACCATAAATGATTAAACAATGTTGATCCCTTGTTTTTGAAAATAAGAGAAAATCAAGGTAAGTGATTAAAAAAACATAACAATTTATATTTTTTGGATTACTAATGGTACTAAAAAAATTAATATTAAATTATAATATAATTTTAATTATAAATATGTATATATTCAATTTTCATTATTGTATTTCTATATTTGAATTAAAATTAAATAAACATTATAGAAATTTTCACTAAAGATTATTTATAATGAAAAATAACATGTTAAATGGTTTAAAAAAATATTTAAAGATGAAATTTAGTATGTGAAGTTATCAAATTTTTCATTAATGGAACATTTTATATCCCCTTTCCACCTAATATGTTAATGTATAACACTAAAATAATAATAAAAAATGAATTACCACAGTTGATGTTAAAATGTTTAAACTAGTTGGTTAAAATAAAAGATAATGTAAAAAATGTATCATAAATATGTACCAAATTTTATTGTATAAGAGAACTTATAAATTATCATGTCATAACATAGATTTTATGTCCATATTTTTTACTTCAATTTATTATGTTATTTATTAAATTGTATTGTTCATAATATTCACATGTGTGTCATTCCCCTCACTTATAAAATGTAACCAACACTCCTCTATTCCTAACAAATTTTGAGCACTCTAGATCAAAAAAACCATAGAAAAATAAATATTTTAAATACCTCCTGATGTTCGAGATATAATGGTGTCACCAATGTGAAATCTGTATAATGAGTAAGGTATAAGACAAGGGAGGTTTTAAAATGAATTGGTATAATTATTAACTTATAGTTATATGTTGCTTTCTTATATATTACATTAAACTATTCTTTAAACATTATGAATTACAATAAAATCACTTACCATATACCTTAAGTTTGTTATTATTGTGGTATAACCCTTTTTAAACATTATCTTGATTGTATAGAAAATGAAAACTTAACTCGTGAGTACGTATGGACTACCAACTTCATAGAGTAATGTAATTTTTTTTAATCAACAAATCATATGGATTCATTGAATGATGGAAAAAATTAATATTATTATCTTTAGTAAGTAAATATGAACCTTTTTTTATTATATATTACATACCTTCATGCCACTTCCATCTATTGTACATTGATAACATCGCTCATGTGTTCATGTGGAATACCACCTTTATAAAGAAATATGATTCATTTATTATATCTACAATTAATGGTTGGTCCTAAAGATAAAAATAATTAATACTTATGAAATATATAAAATATTCATGATTATTTAAAACAAATTTTAATTTAATTTTTTTTCACCCAAATAGAAATGTTCAATTGTAGTTCCTGCATTCAGATGAATATTGTCTTTATGAAAATACATCATTGAATTTTCATGAAACCACTACTTTTATGTTTTTAAAAGTGTATATATTTTTTATTTATAAAATTATAATGTTTTTTATTTTTATTTTTATTAAATTCAACCATAAACCGTTAAGTTATGGTCAACACATCGATCTTATTTTGTTGTTATAAATTGAAAATCCTCAAGACATCTGAGGTAAACATAACAGATTATATATCTAAATAAAACATAGTCTTAATTGAAATTAAATTTATAATTAAATAGGAATGAAACTGAAAAATGTTCTTAAAAAATTAAATAGCTAAAAATAATTTTATTATTTAGGATCTAATTAATGTATGATGTCATATTGTACTTATGTTATAGTATTGATTATTTTAATTTCTTTTTCATTAATACTTTTTTTGTGTTCACCACAAGTATTATTTTTTGGGGTGTATATATTTCAATAAAGTGGAATTTAATCATTCATTTTATGAAATTCAAATGGTTTCAAAATATTTTTCTTGTTTTGTACTTATATTATCATTGATTTTAAATTCAATAAAGTGTTATGGGGTTTTCTATTAAAATATTTTATTAAATGTTTTAAACACCTTTTACATAATATCTATGTTTTTTAAAAGTATTATAAATGTTATTGTTTAAATATTAAAGGATATAAAATTTAATTTTCAATTAATTTTAACTTTTTTTATAAATGTTTAAAAAATAATTTTTTTAATATTGTTTAAATGGGAATTTTTGACTATTTTAACCACATTGAAAAAAATTATGTTTTTAATCATATATCTTCGTACCAAAATTTCCCATAATCATGTGTTTTATTTATTATAAAGCTTAATGTTTATTTTTAATTTTTTAAAATAGTTGATAAAATTTCCATTATTTTGGGTAATTTTTTATTTCAAATATTTTTCATATGATATGGAATTTTTCGCTACATTTTTATACAAAAATATAGGGAAATTTATTTTATAGGTTTAAATAATCTTCTCAAAGTTTCTTATTGAAAATTTCAATTCTTAAAAGAATTATATTCATGATATGTTACATAATAATTATATACAATAATGAGTGATAATGTTTTATATAATAATGATTTGTTATGTAACACCCTAACACTGGTTATATTTTTTAATTTATTTCATCGCATTTGTTCTTTTAATTTAGTTTTATATTTATTTCTCATTAAATTCCTTTTTTTACATGTTTTCGGTAGTTTATTTCATTTTTCATGGTTATTTTTCATGGTTTGGGGAAAAACATAATGAAATTTTTAGGTAGAGGATATTTTTTATTCATTTTTATCTAATATGGTTTTATATGGTTGGTTTTTTCCAAACCATTAAATGTAGAGTCATAAGCATCCTATTTTTTAGTACCTTTAGAAATAGGAATAGATTTTGTATGGTTAGTAGAAACTATGTAGCAAGAGAATAGGTGGTTCCATCATTTTCAAAGAACAATTTTTCTTGATAGTGCAACATTCACAAAACCGAGCATTCATCCCATGGGGGTCTTCTCCTCCTCAAGTAGGATTCACATAATTGGCACATGATTATGAAAAATAGTGCTTCCATTTCATTTGAAATTACTAGAATAATGAAAAAATTAAATTCCAATTTCCCCCTATTATTTTTCTACCCTAATTAGACCCATCTACCTCTTTCTAGGTTTTGGCACTCAATTGGGATCTTAAACCCATCTCTATTTTCTCTCCATGGATCTTTGATGTGTTCCATATAAATATAGGTATATATCTCTTTATTTTTGACAAATTTTATCCCCTTTTTATCTTTCTCTCTTTGTTTTTTGGTTCTTCTTAGATTGGTTCCTTCATGTATGAACCCAAGAGAATGGGATGGATGATGTGGGTTCAATCACTTTTTATTTAATTGTGCAGTTTTCCTCTTAGTATTAGTTTTTTATTCTCTCAGAATTTCTTCACAGTCCACCATTGTTATGGTTGTTATTTCCATACATCATTTTTCCAGAACATACCATTTTATTTTAGATCATTTTTAAATAATTTTAAAATGTGTTAATACTTTTTTTGTGTAATGTTATTATGGACTTTTTTCATTCGAATATTGGTTAAAATGGTATTTCAATGGAATTTCTTAGTTATGAATATGTGTATATGCATAATAAATGATTTATAAAATTCAAATTGGTCTATTAAGAAATATTTTAGTGTTTTAAGATTTTATTTGACCATATTTATTTTTTTGTGTTTGGTTGGTGTGATAAATTAGGATTTGGGTGTGGGTTTATTCAGTTTATATATATCATTGCCTATATGTGAACTCTTGTGATATGATGTGATGCTATTTATAATAAATTATTACAATAATGTATCTCTTTATCAGTATCCATTTATATTCCAATGGAAGTGGTCATATATAAATGTGCATGGGGTGAAAATAAAGATATGAACATGAATCTAGTTTTTATCCCCATGAGGAAGTCCATCTTTATATTCTCATTCTTTGAAACTCCCTTTCCCTCATTTCTATTCTCTCATTCACCCCATATCCCAATAATTTTTCCTAAAACCCCATTATTCCCTAAATGGCTAATTGGTTTCAAACAATGTCAAATATGTCCTTCTAATATATCTTCCAAAAGAATGTTTTTTTGGCACCTTCATATTTATTTTTCTAACTTTATGGAATCAATGTAATATTTGGATTATTCCAAGCATCAATAGTGTTTTTACATTTATTTTGGAATTTTTTTTATATATAAAGGGTCAGTCCTTATTGGTACCTTGTATTGCTTTTGAAAATTTTGTTTTATATCCATATGATATGAAATCCTAGTTAGAACATTAAATCTATCACATGTATGATGAGAACACCTTCAATAATCCTTCCGATTATAGGGCCTTTTCATTATGGTGTCGAGGATTGGGAAAGTCACATGTGGTGGCATAAATGAGTTATGTTTAATTATAATCATGTGATAACCGCCTTAGTCGCGTTAATACAATTATTATCAACTTCACGGATTTCATCTAGAGTATCGATTGAAGATTTCCTTCTTGTGCTGATTAGATGGATTATAACCCCATTGATAGAGAATAGGGAATGTGGGATTTTCTAATGTTTTGTCTAGTTTAGAGAATCCATGTTTGTTATCGACTTTAAAGGTGCACTATATACTGACATGTGGGTATAAACTATATTAATCCTTGGGTTTTTCTAATTATGTTTATAAAACTCCCATGGTTACATATATATAACTTATTTCTTTATTTTTAGATACTTTTTTACATGTTTCATTGATATTTTTCTGGTTACATTCAATTTTTTTCTTTTATTTCATAATTTTTGGATAAAACCTACTTCTCATTCTTAGTTCACTTTTTCTTTTATTTAATATTTTATTTATGATGGGTATCCCACTTAAAATTTGTTTTTCAAATTTTTTATAAAAAAGTATTGATCAGTTAATATCTTCAAATGATAAAAACCTGTATTATCTCTTAATGAATTTAAAACCACTACATATAGACTATTGGGGGAACAGACATGTATGGACTCTATTGTGCTTACTAACTGGGTTGTTTTATACTAACATCATAATTGTGTCATTGGGAATTTGTATACCCAATCATTTTTTCATGTTTATTTTTTTATATATTTTTTTTTTGGTGTGGGTTGGCCTTATGGGTGGTTTTGGAAAAGAGGTCACACAGAGATCTTGTCACTTTCAATTTGGTATCATTTTTTATTTTGTATTACCTTCTTTTTTCATTGCTATATAGTTTACCTGGATATGTTTATGTATCTATTTTGATCTGGAATTTGTAGATTTTTTTAATGTTTCATGCTTTGTTTTGTTTATTTTATGTTGGGTATGTAATGGGATAAATCAATCCTAAAGGTTTTATATTTTATTCATGACACTAGTTTCTATCCCATGAGGATTAAGAATTACTCTCAGGAATTTCCATTGATCATTATAGGTGACTGGTTTGGTGTTGTCCCAGGTTGGTTTATGAAAATAATTGTATTGGAGTAGATCGTTTTATTCATGGGGGTATATGGAGTATATATAGGATTATGGGGTCTTATAAAGTTCGTATGAGAAGAGAATCATGAACTCTTACTCATCCTGAGCCCCAAGGAACCAAGGATAGCTCTAAACATGAGTGTTATGCTTTGGTTTTTGGGTTTATGACTTTAGTGATTTTTTGGGATGTGGGTTGGGGAATTACAATGAAAGAGAAATGGTATTACACTATGTGATTTCATGGTATAGTGACCCATGTGGATCCTATGTACAAGGTTCAACATACCATCCATGGTCAGTTATTTCTCTGGGAATTGTCTACTAAACCATGTTTCAAGGTAATATATCACCACTTGTTTCACTTTTTAATAGATTTAATTTTAGTAATTTTGTTGGATTATTTTAGTTATCACGAATGGACTTTGGATTAATAAATGTTTTTCATTAAAATTGGGATCTCTAAATTAATATTTTTTCAGGGAATTTATTTATTTTATGTGTGTAATTTTTTTTTAGTTAGTTTTGAAAATGATTTTGGAATTTTACGAAATTGAAAAAGTAGTATATTGGTTTTATATTCGAGTGGAAATTTTAATTTTTGTGTTGATATTATTTTAAAATTATGATGTTTGGTTCATGGGATTTTATTCATGGTATTTTATTTTGGATTAATCATGTAGAGGTGTTTATTGGATTTTTTTTTTGTTATTAGAGTATAGAACCAAGAATGATCCCAAAGGCATCCATTGAGTATCTTCTACTCCTTGGTCCTTCTCAGACTTCCAATTGAGTGGCAGAGTCATTTTATACTCAGAATATTATAGTTTTCTATTGTTATTGAATACTGTTTGAGGCTAATGAATGTCATGATTACATTGAAAATGTTTTAAGATCAATTGGAACTCTTGAAGCTATGAAGTTCTATGTTCTTCTTGGTTCATTTGTGGATTTGAGATTTGATTAGTAGAAAGTGATCATCTCATTATCATTTCATGAAGGGATGTATGGAAAAGTATTCATGAACACTTTAATAAAATAGTTTATACATTTGGAGGTGAAGGTGAAAAAGGTGGATGAGCTCTAAGGTGTTAAGTAAGTTCAAGGATGGTTAAGCCCAATATTGGTTAGTTTAAATAACTAGTTTCCTTATCTCTAGATATATCAACAATAGATCAAATTAAAAATCATTTATTTGTATGGATTCTTGTCTAGAGACTAAATATCATGTTCACTCATCTGAGTATGTTTTTTTAGAAGCTAGTTGATGAGGCATTTCATGTCGTGTTAGTTCTTAGACATAGCATGTAGAAGGTGGAAATTCAGTTTCTCTTAACTCTCTTAAAGGTTCCGTATCTACTAACGATTGCATACTACAAGAACCAGGTTTTAAGTAGTATCCCATATTGGTTCCTACTTCTTGTTCATGAGATCTCCCCCTCATGTTATTTCAGTGTGGTCAGTTTGGGCCTTGAAATCCATCTTGTCGTAATCCAATGAAGGTTTGTTGATGGTTTTTTCATTTTGGTGACATGAATATTTTATATAAGTCACATTTCTAGAAAAGGGTGTATCTTTCAAAGTCTATATACTCTTAAATATGAGGTATTTGATGATTTAAGACACCAAGTATCTAAACATAGGCTATATTCAAAATCATTATCTACAATTAAGAATTTCTAGGTGTGGGGTTGTTGGTCTATCTGTTTTCTCCTATGCAGATATGGGGATTATATATGTTCTTCATTTTGTATCTTATTTTTTTAAAATACCTACTTTCGGTATATTTTTTTCAAGATATTTATATAGTGATGCCTTAGATATTTGAATCATTGATTGGTTATCATTATTATGGGATGGTTTTAGTCGTGTTTCTTGTCTATTTGGAGATGGTTTTTTCTTGTGAAAATAATGGATGATTATTTATTTATATGTATAGTTTCTATGTTTTTGTTAGTTTTCCTTTGAGTTTGGAGTTTTTAGTGTATGTGCAATTATTCTAATTAGATTATAAATGTTACAAAAACCCACCATGGATCATATTTAGCCTTCCTCTTGAGCTATTCAAGTTTCAATTTTGGTTTGAAAGGTAACACTGATGTTTGAGCTATTCAAGTTTCAAAGTCTATATACTATTCTCCAACCTTTGAGGATCTGAAACACATCTCAGCAATTGTTATGGATCATATTAGGTCACCGGTTCTATGATTGACCATGGTTGTTTAGAAAATTTTTTCCAAATATTGATATTTCTTTAAATGCGATAATAATTAGTCTTTGAAGGAGAAAAATGTGGTTGATAACCTGGTTATTTAATCCTATAGAATTATTATGGATGTATTTAGTCATGAAATTGTGTTATTATTAGTGCACATCGGTTATGAATACAATAATCTAGGTTATCACTTCAACGCTTGGTAAAAACTATTATGGAATTATTGTAAATTCACTATGAATGAAATGTTACAAAACATTTAAAAGTGAGTGGTTATTTTTCATGGTGAATCATATACATCATATTACCTTGATGGATTTTCAATATTATAAATGGGTATTAATGGATATTATTGAGAAATGGTCAAGGACTTAATGTGGATATTTTTTTTTATATTTTTATCCTAAAAATGTAATTTGTTTCAACGGATTTCATATTTCCCAATAAACTAATAGGATTAAATTACTCATATAATCCTTAAAGGTAATTTTTTCACATCCAAATATTTTAAATCATTTTTATACAGACAACTGATGACTTAAGAATATTATGATGTCCAGTTATGAATAATGAAAATTCCACTTAAACCAAGAATCTGTGATATAAATGAATCAAGTGTGTAAACATAATAATAATTATTGTGGAAAAAAATTGGATAAATTATGTCAATAAGCCCTTTATAATATAATGATTTTTTATAATTTTCATCAAATTTAAATCGTAAACATCTTGTATATGAAATAAATTGAAACACTTATGATATATCTTGTAATTATGGGTTGTTAATGATATAAAAAATATATTTATAATGTATATTTCTGTTACTTAGATCCAAGATAAATATGTATCAAGTATATTTCTAGAAAAACAAACCTTTTCATTATATTTCATGTATAAAATAACATTTTCCATTAATTGATTGGAAATTAAAATCATAAACTAATGATATTCTATAAAAACAATATTTTAATTAATATTAAAAAAGTTTTCTTAAATCATCCAATTATACTTTTAAAAGAGGGGAACATGTTTGAAATTTCTATTGTCTAAAGTGGAAAATGTACCTAAATCAGATTAACATGATACACACTAATGTGTGTGATCGAATGAATGTTCCTAAAGGATATATTGATAAACACAACATTTTTTATTGATAACTATAGAAGAGTGGGTTGTACCTAGTTTTTTGTGGCAATTAGTGAATTGATTTAATGTATAATTTTATTAAGGAGATGGGATGAAAAGAAAATTGGGAGAACTAGTAATTTTCGTATACCCAGTAATAGCATGAATTATAACACTAATAAAGTAAAAATTACTTGAATAAGCATGGAATCTGGAAATGAGTCTCATCATTGAGAAAAAACATTAAAATGATGTGGTGAATAGTGAAACCACATGGTGAAAAGAATAGAACATCAATTATCTCTAAATGTTTAATTTCTCAATAATAATAGAAGTAATTAGTTTAGGTGATCATGTACAGAAAAAATAAGGCCTCGAAAATACATAGAGAGAAGATGGACATATATGAGATATGTGATAGAATATAAAAAAAATTGAAAAACCATAGAGTGTTTTATAGTACATGTCATATTTATAATAAGGGAATTGAAGTTAAAAAAATAAATAAAAATATGGAAATATATTTATGAAATTACAAATCAATGTGTGATCATGTAAGGTGAAGATGAATGACACTTGAATCAGGGTTGTTCTCAATGTGTAACATGTACTGATGACAATGAGTATGAATTTTAATAATAAGAAGATACAAAATATTGTCATATAGTGACTCTACTATGGAGAATATGTATAGTATATAATGAGATAAAAATCCACACTGTTAAAACAAAAACAACCCATGCTCAAATATTGAGAACTATATATCAAAATATTATATTATCTCAAGTTTAATTGGCATCATTAGAATAAGTATTGAATGGTGAGTCAATAGTTAAGTCCATGAATTAGTAAGTTAGAATCTATCTGAAAAATTTGACCATGAAGCACATGGAAAAGGAAACATATTCGAATATCATATGAAAAGATGTATTTTCTCAAATAAAATATCAAGTATATAACATTCTTATCAAATATATAATGAGTTGAGCTTAATGGGTATTATAAAGTGAAAGTAATTGGTGTTGGTGAATCCTTGAAAATAGTGGAACTATTAGATTAAATAGGACTATTTCATTCTATATTTGTACAATAATAATTCAAAATATATATATAGTAAATTTTAATATTGTACATTTAAATGAGAATATCAAAGAATAAATATACATTGAAAACCCATTATGATTTCTCGTGGATGATGATGGGTCAAACCTGTATAGATTAAATAAGGCATTGTATGGATTGAGACCGGAACCATGTTCCATTTATTCATTTTTGGATACATTCTTAGAGAATATAGAATTCATAATTTGTTCATTCAATCACAATATAAATGAAAAATCAACCAAATAAAAAAATTTATAGAGATTTTTTATTTGTAAAATATTATATTCTATGTATTAATGTTCAAATTGAAGGATGGATTTTTAGGGTAAATGATTATAGTACATTAAATTTAAATGATTAGAGAGACCGTATTTTTCACTTTGGAAATAATTTTACTAGAAAAAAATTAATACATTTCATTCCCCATAGAAATATTTTATAGCCAAACTAATGAATTTTGAGATAAATGATTGAAATCATGTTTTAATACTAATAATTCTTGAAAAAAATCATTGAATGAAAACAATGGAATGAAGTTAATCTAATTAATTTATCGAACTTTTCATAAAAAAATATTAAATCTTCTTAGATGATTATTCAATACATAACAATAATTTCCATTCCAATATCATAATGTTTTAATGTCTTTGGAGACTATAGATACATTATTATTATGGGGTTCATGTCACGACTATGCCTTCTCTCTCGAATATTCCCTAATCCTAATGACTAGGAGCAATGCTCCCCCTCTCAATCAGAGGGGGGAGGTCCGTGATCTCAATCTCATGGAAGGGGTAACACCCTCTTACCATTCACCAATACCAAATGTCTTCCTTCCTTTCTAAGGATTCAGCTCTATCTGAAAGTCCCCACCTTATTCCAATGAGCACCTCAACACATTCTCTCTTTGGTAGAGCTCAATCGTGTAATGAATCTATGAAATATCACTCTTGAGGCTTGGTTTCTTCATTAGAATCCTTCAGATTATGAGTTGGACCTTTTTTTCAATTCATGGGATCTTCAAGAGTGTGTATTGGTTAGATTAATTGATAGGAGGAATTTGATTATTTGGTTTGAGTTGTAGGATAACCTGATTTCCTCTTACTCCAGATCCCCTCGAAGATGCAATGGAGATCCCTTTTATTTTTTACGATGGAACCTCGACTTTCACATGTGGCATGATCCATCAATGATGGAAACATGGGTGAGTCTCCCTGATATTCCATTCTACATTCAAACTCCCTCCATTTTGTATGCCATTAAAAATGATTGGCTGATATTTGTGTTCTGATCGTCAGACAGAAGTGGTTTCTCACCCCATCTATCCATAAATCTGTTTGGAGATTGACGTTAGGGAGCCGCCTATGAACTAGGTATAGATCACAGATGGGAAGGAATTTCAGTGGATGCAGGATGTCAAGTTTGAATAACAGATGCTCTTTTGAATTTCATGTGGATGATTCAGGTATCTAAAATTGGTCTGTTGCAATAAAGGCACGGATGGGGCTTCATCGGGGGCCTTTAGAATGGGTATTTGTGGTTGTGATTCATCTAGTTCAGTTTTTTTGTTGTTGAAGGATCCACCTAGGTGTACTCCGCCACAGCATGACCATGCTGAAGGCTCTCAAGAGAAGGAGAATTACGTGGGACATGCAGTGGCTGAGGAGAAATCTCATGCTATTGTGCTCTGGGATACGGAGCATATTGGTCCTTAGATCAGAGTTTATGGTATTTTTCAGAAGGAGGTCTCAGGAGGCCACAAGACCCAATGTTTATGCATATTTTTTATCACATAAAGTGTGATCTTAGTATTACAAATTCAATTACAATGGATAATTAAATGGCCCATTTTTCCTAACTGCTGAAGCCTGTGACTGAGAAGCATCTGGACTTGGTTGCTTCTGACTTGGGAGCTTTGGAAACTTGTGTTGATCAGTTGCAAGGGTGGGATGATGATACTGGAGGTATGATAATCATGTTCTACATTGGTAATTTTTTTCAAGAACTGGATAATGATAATAACTCTCATGAAGAATGTGATACTACAAGGAAGGATGGTGGCAGTTTGTAGACTGATTTCCCTTCTAAAGATGTTGTTACCGAAGAAGGTGTTAGGCAGAATAGTGTGAAGCAGCCACATTTTAATTCTATTATTAAATTTCATAGTCAATTCCAGTAGGAATGTGGATTAGATGAGGGTTACCAAGATGTGCATATCCATGGAAAGTGGGGAGACATCTCTTATAGTGAAAAGGAAAATGATAGTGTTGTGGTCCGGCCTTACTACACTGATGTTGTTCATGGTGGGAGGATGAAGGTGCCCGGGAATGAGGATGCTATAACTACCCCACCATAACGAAGGTCAATGAATCACTATTCTTATCTACCAAATTTGGTGTCTACTAGGTCTTCTATTGAGAAATAATGTAAGGAAATTAATTCCTCGAATTATTTTTTATCTTTGGAGAAGTTGAATCTTAGAAGGTAATATGTCAAAGTTTATAACCAAAATGAAATCTTGACTTTGGAATCAGCTACTATGGAGGAATCAATTGATAATTGATGTGTTGATGGGTCTGACTATTATGATATGTAGTTCTCTTTTCTTCCTTGTTGTACATGCTTGGTGCACTTTATTTTATTTTAATAAATAGTTAGAGGCTTACCTCTGATTGAGCTTTCTTGTGTATATACATTATTATTATTATTTGAAGGTTCTTTAACATATCTCAAAATTATCTTCCCTCATTGTAACCATTATATGGATACACTATCAAAACATTTTCTCATAATCAAGGGAATAGAAAAATAAAAAATAGTCGATCCCATATGCATAGTGAGTGAAATCAAGGGATATATCAATAGATGATTATATAAAAGAATATAACAGGAGTAGGGGTATGAGATCATGACCATAACATATAATGATAATACTAGATCTGAAAAAGACCATCAACATGAGTTATAGAACAAAACCTTACCATTTCTAATGTCACTAATCATAATAATGATAACTCAACAAAACTCCATCATGAACCATTGGTTCATTTCATAAATGTGTATGGTATCGCCATAAAAATAGAAAAAATTTCATTTTTTAATCTTAAATAAGATTTCCATTAAGTCAGGAATCAACACCAATTTCCAAATTGGGATCATGTGCATCGCAATGTTTCTCATTCTGTCTTGAGAACTGGTACTTTAATCCCATTACAGATCATGAAAATGTACTTGTTTCCCATAAATATCATAATAGATATACTTCTTAACCTAATTATTTTTAGGAAGATATAGGTCCCATGCATTAAAAAATAAATTAAATACATATTTTTTCAAGAAGATCATAAATTATTTATGATGTCAGTACCCATGAAAAATGGGTTTCATAAACATTTAATCATATCATCACCCATGTAGAAAAAAGGAGTTTCACAAAAAATTATACTTTTAATCATAGACATAAACCATCCAAAAACATTTATATGGATAATATACAAGGATAATATCCCTAGTAAATTTTTAGTAACATAAAAGGTTTTCATATTATATAAAAATTATTTTTAATAACACTTGGAATAATTCTTGAGAAAATAACCTTTCCACTTTGAAATAAATTAATTTTAAAAAAAGATGTCCAATTGTAAATGAAAAAATTTCATTTTAAAATAAAAATTATAATATGTAATAGAATATTCTAATCAATAATTAATAATCACTGTTGGAAAATAGTTTCATTTTATAAATAAAAATCCTTTCATACTTTTTCCAAATAAAATCCCAAAGTACCTCATTTGGAAAATGACAAAGAGATTCCTTTGATTACATTTTTTAAAACATCATAACGGCTAAAAGTAAATTTATAAAATAATTTTTAATTGTAAAAAAATTTATATAAATTTTTTTAGGGAAACATGGAAATGTAAGATAAATTTCAAATAATTCTTCTCATAGAAACATAAATGTAATCAATCCTAAATATTGATGAGACTATCCAACAAAACAATTACCACTTGGGATTCTTTTGAATAAAAATTTCTATGAAAGAAATGTTTTCAAATGAAACTTTATATACCATTATTAAAAATATATTCATGATATAATATATAAAATAGGTAATATAAAAAACTAAAAAACTAATAAGTGGTTAATATGACATATGTCCCATAGAATTAAAAGTGAGATCATAAACTCTTACCTTAAGTTCACATTTCATTGAATTCAGTGTAACCTCATGTATAATAAATTCTGGTTTATTATAATTATATTAAATAGTTATTTTCATATATATAAAATTATATATTATCCTTCTATGACATTTTGACACCCATTTTCTTAGTAATTCCTAATTCAAATCGGTATTTCCAGTTGTTAGTTGTTTTTTTATCAAGAATATTTTAGTTCCATTGTAATGGTAGTTGAATATTTATCTCAGTTACATAATATCTAGAATATTTATCATGATATAAATATCTTATATATTAATTATATGTATATTCTCTGTCATTCGTAAAAAATTTCAATAGAAAAATGAATTAATCTGTTCATGGATATGGAAAGTTGTACATATAGTCGAAGGCTATTTTTATTTTTAATAAAATTGAAGGAAAGAAATAAAAATAATTATTATCCTTTCCAAAATCGTTATTATGTAATATATATCATATATGTTTTTAAAATTAATATTCATTAACACCCATGTAAAAATAAATGAAAAATGAATCACACCACTTTGTAGAGGTGGTAGTCCACACATACGAATTAACAAAATTATCATTTCCCAAAGGATTGTATTCTAAGAAGGTATATATTATATTAAATTTTAAAAAATTAAATTATTTCATAATTATATATATTAGGTTCTTTAGGAGAATAATTATATTAAACACACACACCATAGACACAGGTCGGAAAGGTAGGGCATAACCCCCAAGGGATATCCCACCAACCAAGCCTAGTTTATTTAGTACATGGCCCAATGGCCCATTGGAAATGAATCCCATTACATGGACCAAAGGCCCAAAAAATAAACTAAATCCCCTGTTTAGTGTCATTCCTAAATCATTATTGTGTCATCATATTCCTGCTTCATGCTTGTATCACTACCTGCTTGCATCATGCATGCGTAATGCATGCGTCACCACCAACCAGTGAAAATCTACTCTAACCTAGATTTGAACTCGAGTCTAATGTAGGATTACGATGAGACTTTAACACTCAGAAATTTTGATTCAGGTAATGGGGAATAGGTGTGGCCTTACAGCACCTATGTGTGACACATCCCCAGCGATACCCAAGGTTGTCAACTATGGGCTTTGGAAAGTTCCCAATGGGGTAGAAGATCTGTGAGTAATTTTTAAAGGAATATCAGGTTTTTCCTTTCAAGGACATGACCCCTAATCCTCAGGGTCATGGAGCCACAACAATAACCCCTCCATTATTCCCTCATAGGAAAAACATGTATTCAGGTAAGAATTTATTATTGTGGCATTCCACCTCCAGCATGCCACATGTCTCCACTAAGGCCCAAAGTGGCCAACCATGGGCTTGGGCTAGTTCCCAATGGGGTAGAGGGTCCATGAGTAATTTTTAAAGTAATATCATGAATTTACATGAGAGGAATTGAATCCATAACCTTGGAATAATATTGACACATCTATAACCACTCGAACATGCCCCAGTAGGAAAAATGTGTATTCAGGTAATGAGGTATAGGCATATACTTTCACCACCAGCACACCACATGTTCCCTGAGAGTCCAAAGGTAGACAAACATGAGCTTGGTCAAGTTTCTAATGGGGTATATGTTATAACGGTAATTATTAAACAAATTTCTTTTCATTCCTTGTGATAACATGAACCCAGAACATCGGGGTCAGGGCGCTACCAACATAACCATGACACCATGCCCCTGATGGAAAACATGTATTTATGAAATGAGGTATAGGTGTGGCCTTACCCCACCTTTTCACAACATGTCCCCAGTTAGGCCCAAGGTGGAGAACATTGGGCCTTTTTTCAGATCCCATTGGGGTATAGGGTACAGGAGTAATTATTAATGGCATCTCAGATGTTTCCTTCCCATGACTCGAACTTGAAACCTTGGGTTTAGGGTACCACATCCAGAACCACACCACCATGCCCCTATTACCAAAAATTATATTTTGGTAAAGAGGTATAGATGGTTCTCCATACCACATATGGGCCATACATTCCAAAGAAGGTACAATTTTTCCAACCTTGGGCATATGGGAGTCCATGGGTCGGGTCGGGTTAGGTCGAAGGGGATTCTTGACCCGACTTGGGAAAAAAGTTCAGTTCGGGTCACAAAATACATGGTCATCAATCTCAACCCAACCCAACCCATAGGGTTTGAGTTAGGTGATTCATTGAAAAAAGGACCTGACCAAACCCAACAATATTTGGGTTGGGTCAAATTAGCTCGAGTTAAGTGGGTAGAATCGACCCAACCCTAGCGATACATATCCAAACCTGACCCAACATGAGGAATACAGATCCAGAACCAACCTAGACCCTACTAGATCTGACCGACCCAACCCATACCCTACCGAGACTTTACCCAGACCAACCCAATGTAGCATATTTGTTACAAAAAATGCAAGAAAGGACCATCCAAAATTTTAGTAAGGGTGTTTAATTCTAAAATTTAACAGGATACAAATGAAATTGGTAATACAATAGTAGTAGAATCAAAAAATATAACATCATAGAAATAATATAAAAAATATTACATTGAAATAATTTCATCATATGTCCCAGAGTAGCTCACTTATATCATAATGAAAACCAACGAAACAGAGTAATATCAAATTCCTAAAACAAAAACACAAGGCATAAAAAATATATATTAAATAAAATTACACATAAAATAGTTCAAAAGAAACATCAGTGGTGGTAGATGAAAAAATTAAAAAAAAGGCTATATTATTACAAACTAACATAATAATTTTAATATGAAAACCTGTATTATGATCCCCTAGAATAAAAATACAACATTTAATTTGATACATGCATGTAATTATCTCTTACTGAAATAGGGAAACCTAGATCCACATTAAGTTGGATTTATTTCCAATAATAATCCATAATTAGTATGAGCTAGATACACAATGACTAAATAAATCAATAAATAGATGTTTCAATAAAAAAAAATAGGCACCCTATAGAACCTAAAGATGAGATTGATGGTATCTTAAAAAATGGTATAATTCCTAAAACACTTCAATTAAACCCCCTTCCAGTTATCACATACACCACTTCCATGAAAACACTGACAAAATCTACCATGTCCCACAAACCAAAATGAGGTGGAACATATAGGATGAACACAAATATGAATAACATTATTAATAAAATATATAATATAAAAGGATATATAATAGACAACACAACCACAATTATAAAATAAATAGGATTCAGAAAGGTGAATACTTCATAAATATGAGTAGAACATATTCCAAACAACAACAAAACAAACATCTAATTTCAAACACGATAAAGAAATGGAGACTAATGTGAAATGTGGTATGGAAGGGTAGCTACATAAGAATCACCATAATTAATTCATAAATTCGATCCCCCGCCCAGAATCTTTGTAACAGTACAGTCCAAAAAAAACATGGAAGCTCTGACAAATGGATATAGAGAAACCAAACCTAGACAAAGTGAAAGGAACCCAGTAAATACAAAGCACAAACATGATAAAGAAAATGTAAACAAATAAAATTATCATATTCAAGAAATAAAATTACAGTTTATTCCAATATATGTATTAATTTAAGTAGTAACTATAATGAATTTACCCACTATAAAATTAGAATTTAATTACCACCTTAAAAAACAAGCATGATTCCAATTTTTCAAAGATGCAATGTCATTATTATATATAAAAAAATGCACATTCTTATCCTCAAATAAAGAGAACCATATTTCAATTGAATAATCAACTACCAGAACTTACAACTTTATCACTGGTTATTATCAAGCATTGAACATTAAAGATATTTTCATATTAAATAAAAAAATAGGATTGGAACCAAACCCTCATACGTAAATTTTGGATTCAATATCTGATAGAACTTATATCATTCGCATTCACTATGTAGCCAGGTTATAAATCATGTATTTATATAAATGGAAATCATTGAAAGAACTAATAAATTTTAACCAATGACATTTAACTACTTATGTTTTAAAATTATATCACCTATAGTTAATCCCATAAATTTGTTTTCCCTAACTATTGTAGAATAGATGATATATCCACCACCCATTTATTTTTATTTACTAAAATATGAAATAAAATTTTAATAATACATACCTATATAAATGGAATCTCAGCAAGTGGGGAGGGGAGGTCACAATTACGGGAAAAGGGGAGAGAGGAAAAATGACAAGTCATTTTTGTAGATAGTGAAAATTTGATCATGAGTTGTGGAATATGGATATCTGAAAAGCACAAAAAAATAAATAACAAGTCAATTTTTTCATTTTTCAAATAGAGGTTTATAATTAATAAATATTTACTGATAAAATAAAATTATTTTTGAATGATGAAAAATTCAATCAATTTCCAGTTTCATTCAAATTTCAATTGGCTTAAACATTATAAACCAATTTTATGAGAAAATTAATGCCTCGACAGTACTAGGATTCAAAAACCTATGAAAGGGATAAAGGACTCATCCTCTTGTGATAAATGTGGACTCCAAAAAAACTATATTTAAATTAATTTCTGTAATATCTCTAATAATGCATGATAAAAAATGATACATTCTTGACTTTCAATTCCACCAGCTCAAAATATCAAATCTATTAAAATCATCCTCACAATCTTAAATCGACAGATATCTTTCTAAATCATTTCATTATTGTATTATTTTCCTTTTCATTTTCTTTGATCTGTAAGAATCTTTCCTTTTTTTCAACAACCTCACTATGGTTAGTGGAATCATGAATATGCGTATATTAATGAGAAATTGGCTTGAATTGATCCACATGGATGGGATATTTGAATGTATAATCCTTTAAGAGATTATTCATAACCTATGTTAATTTAATAATCAACTCATTCTTTTCTTTTTCATCAAATATAATTTCAAAACAATCCTAAACATATTATAATTTATATCAGGGATCAAAAAAAATTGCAACATGTATGAGGGAATTAAAATTCAAACCAATAGCCCAATATCTTTCCAACTTCACCATCATTGTAACATCCATTTCACCCACAGTAACATTATTACTCTTCATCCATTTCTTGATTTTTCTATAAATGTCACATATTGTATGAAAGAATGTGTGACATGTTACATGCATAAAACCAGAGAATAATACACTCCTTTCGTAAAATAAACATACAAAAATGAAAAATACATGATCACACTCCCTATAATATGTTTTTGGAGCCCCACATTCACAGACAAGAGAACTATTAAACATGAATCCTCATCCAGTTAAATAAATAATTTCTCATAATTTTATACAACATCCAACATAAAATAACATGAATTCCACCTTGTAGAATCCTCAAGAATTATTTCATTCTTTAAATGAATTTATTACTCCTCATCAATTCTCTTAAAAAGATATAATCTACAAGGTGTCATTATCACAAATTTACAATAAACTCTGATTCTATAAATTTATGATTAAATTTATATTAGACCATCACTAACAACAAGGTTTAAAATATGTGAACAATGTATCATATGAATATAAACTCATTTAAGAATAGGAATATTCCAATAAAAAATATACTCACCAAATAAAGGATTTATATATTATTAGAACATGTATTTTCCATGGTAATAATATTTATCCTCTGAATCCCCCAGTGATTCAATGTCTTTTCTAATACTTGACCAATTTTTACCCATTTATGATCTTCAAAAAGACAAAACCTAATTATCTTTTTATTCAAGATCCAATTTTCTTCAATAAAATGTCCAGTCACTTATATATAGTTCAGATTCTGAATTAATGTCCATGTTTTAGTGGTAAGACATACCATATGATATAACATATCAAACTTGTATATCAATTTATCTTTCTCATTAAAATATATCTATATAAAATCTATAGAAACTATTTTTTTGGACGGAGAGTTAAAGTAAGGTTCAACAACTTAAATAAATTATCTAAATCCTTGATTCTAAACATATTAAAATGATAAATCTTCAATTATAAACATTTTATCTAGACAAATTCTTCAGAATTATTGATTAGAATGAGATACTAAAATTTTTATCATTCCATCATCCTCATCTTTACACATCTGTCTAATACCAAGTGTAGTTTTAATTTTCTCAAGATTATTCTGAGGATTTTTATTGCACCTTGACACATTTATTATCAAATTTCTAGTTCAGTGGTGACCATACATTCAAGGGTAATTTTTACCACAGTAATTAAAAATAGACCTTCCATTTTTCTAATGAAAATGATCCCAAGAATGAGAAACTGTAAAACTAGTATGATCTTTAGGAATTTTTAACATTTTATGAGATTGTTTACCCTTAGTTTCTTCTACTGTATTTCTACAAATCACCCCTCCTATTCCTATAATTGAATGTGTAATTGGTGTAGACCATTTCTAACTCTGAGTTCCAACCATAGCAACTGGGTGACTAAAACCACCTGTTTTTGTACCACCACCTTCCATATAAATGAAATTCTAGCTACATCTAATAATAGTGGAAGAAAAGGAAAATATAACTGTATTATTAATAAAAATCCCTCCACACTACAATCAACCATTGGAAGCATTATTTGAAAAATGTATATAGAAATATTTGGGTAAAAATGTAAGAAAAGTTGGTCTAAAAGTAGAAAAGACCATTTTTCCCTTTTTCAACATGAAAAAATATGGAAAAAATCCATCCCATGATAAATAATGTATTTTTAAAATAAATTTTATTTCATTATAATAGTGAAGTTAATAGCTATAACATTTATCTCCATCACTTATAATCCCATGGTAAACTAATCATGGAAGGCAGCCTGTAGTATGAAATTTCAACTTAAAAAAGAAAATTAGTTCCAATATATTTTGAATATGGAAAAATAAAATTCTAGATATGTACGTACAAAAAGACAAACCACACACCCCACACCAGAAAGGGGAGGCAAATCAGTGATTAAGATTTCTCAAGATGGCTCGTGAGGGATGATCAGAATTGGAGACAAGTGATGAGGGGTTTCCTAGCTACTGGTGTGTGATTTGTCAGAGGTGATAGCTAAATGAAGAGGTATTGGAGGATGGATTAGTAGTGGGGTTTTACAAAATAATGATTATAGGCGAGTTGGAGTTTTTTAGTAAGGGGAGGAGCTACAGGGAGGAGGGTTTGAAAGGAGGAGGATATGAAGATTTTTCTATTGCTCGTGTTAGAAGGATGAAGAAGGATGGTTTCTCTTAGTACGGGATGTTTGGGGTCGAGGGGGGAGGAGGAGGTGGAGTAGGCCAGTGTGAGTGGGTGTGAGAAGGGAGGGAATCAAGGGAATAAAATAAATAGGGTAGTCTACCAAGCCAAGGTTTGTTTTTCTTACATTGCTTGAACATTGGGTCAAAGTGTCAAGTGGTGTCGATATGCAGCAACCCCATGACCAGACCCAACCCATGCATGGGTAGACATGTGAGAAACCCAAACCATGTTTTTTTTTTCATAACGCTACCCAACCCATCCCGACATAGTTATGTTGGGTTGGGTACGTTGGGTTGAGTCTGGTCTGGACACCCCTATATGGGCTTGGGATAGTTTTTAATGAGGTAGAGGGTCCAAGAGTAATTATTAATGTCATATCATGCATTAACATATAAATAATCGAACCCATAACCTCAAGGTCAAGGCAGCACAGCCGTAACCACTCCACCATTCCCCTGAGGGAAAACATGTATTCATGTAAAAAAGTATAGGTGCGGCCTTGCACCACCTGCACCCCACACATCCCCAATGATTCCCAAGGTGGGAAACCATGGGCTTGAGATAGTTACCAACTTGGTAGAGGGTCCTAGAGTAATTATTAAATTAATATCATGAATTTCCTTATAAGGAATCAAACCTAGAACCTCAGGGTCATGGCGCTTGAGCTGTAAGAACTCCACCATACTCCCATGGGAAAACATGTATTCGAGTAATGAGGTATTACTGCAGCCTTGCATCACTAGTGCACCACATGTACCTAGAAATGACCAATGTGTCCAACCATGGGATTATCCTAGTTCCTAATAGGGTAGAGGGTCCAAGTGTAATTATTAAATGCATAGAAGGCATTGCCTTATGAGGAATCAAACTCGAAACCTCGAGTTTAGGGTGCCACGGTCATAACCACTCCACCATGCCCCCACTAAAAAATGTGTATTTGGGTAATGAGGTATATGATTGGAATTTCACCAATTGTACGCCACACATCCCCATCGAGGTCCAAGGTGTCCGGCCTGGGGCTTTGGCCACATCCCAATGGGGTAGAGTGTCTATTAGTAATTATTATATGCATCTCATGAATTTTCATGTGAGGAATCGAACCCTAGTAACATGGGGTTAGGGAACCATATCCATAAACACTACACCATGACCTCATAAGAAGAAACATGTATTCATGTAACAAGGTATAGGTACGGCCTTGCACATCCTTTGTGCCACACATCTCCAGCGAGGACCAAGGTGGCCAACCATGGGCTTGTGCTATTTCCCAATGGGTTATAAGGTCCATCCTAAATTATTAAAGGCATCTAAGATGTTTCCTTGTGAGGAAATAAACATATAACCATATGGTCAGGGGGGCATAGTTGTAACCACTCCACTATGTCCCAATGAGAAAAAATGGGTATTAGGTTATTGAGGTATAGGTACGGCCTTGCACCACCTACATGGCACATGTTCAATGTGTGTCCCAAGGTGGACAACCATGATCTTGTTCTAGTTCCCAATGGGGTAAAGGGTCTATGATTAATTATAAAAGAAATATCAATAATTTCCTTATAAGGACTCGAACTTGAATCCTCAAGGTAAGGGTTCCACAGCCATAACCACTCAACCATTCCCTCGTGGGAAAAACATGTATTCTTGTAATGAGTTATAGGTGTAGCCTTGGATGACCTATCTACTACACATCCCCAGGGATTCCCAAGGTGGAAAACCATGTTATTTATCTAGTTCCCAAAATAGTAGAGGGACCAAGATTAGTTATTAATGAAATATCATGACTTAGCTAGTAGGGAATCAAACCTGAAACTTTAGGGTCAAGGTGCCATAGTCGAAACCACTCCATCATGCCCACACAGTAAAAAACATGTATTCGAGTAACGATCCATTGTTGCAGCCTTGCACCACATACTTTCCACACATTCCCAATAAGTCCCATCTTTGTTAACCATGGTCTTAAGATAGTCCCCAATGGGGTATATGCTCTAGGAGTAATTATTAAAAACATCTTATTCATTTCCTTGTGAGGACTGGAACCTGAAAATCGGGGTCCTGGCACCTCAAATATAACCACTCCACCATGCCCATATTGAAAAGAAAGTATTTGTGTAAGGAGGTATATGTGTATTCTTGAACCACCAATACACCACACATCCTGGGTTAGTTACCAATGGTATTGAGGGTCCATGAGTAATTATTAATGGAATCTCATGTGTTTTCTTGTGAGGACTCAAAACTGAAATCTTAGGGTCAGGGTACCACAACCGTAACCACTCCACCATGACCCCACGAGCAAAATGTTTATTTGAGTAATGAGTTATAGGTGCCGCCTTGCACCACCAACGTTCCACACATCCCCACTGAGGCCAAAGGTGGCCAAATTTGGGCTTGGGCCACTTTACAATGGGGTCGAGGGTCCAAGATTTTTTATTAAAGGCATATCAAGTGTTTCCTTGTGAGGAATCGATCTCAGAACCTCGGGGTAGGGGCGCCACAACTCTATCAACTCCACTATTCCCCCACGTGAAAACCTATATTCGGGTAATGATGTATTGGTGTGACTTTTCACCACCTGCACACCACACATCCATAGTGAGGCCTAAGGTGGCCATCCATGGGATTAGGCTAGTTTGAAATTGGGTCAACAGTTCATGAGTATTTATTAAAGACATCTATGGTGTTTCCTTATGAGGACTAAAACCCAGACCATTGGGGCCATGGTTCCATAGGAGTAACAACTCCACCATACCCTTGCAGTAAGGAACATGTATTTGGGTAATGATGTATAGGATCGGCCTTAAACCACTTGTGCACCACACATCCCTAGTGAATCCCAAGGTGGCCAACCTTGGTATTGGGATAGTTTCCAATAGGTTAGAGGGTCCATGATTAATTATTAAAGGCATATCAGGTGTTTCCTTGTGATCACTTGAACTTGGAACCTCAGGGTCAGAGTGCCACATTTGTTACCAATCCACTATAAACCTACAGGAAAGTATTTCATAATTATAATATATAAATATCATACCCATAAAAATATCTATCAATAAAATATATTGATGAATATTTAATTGTATTAGTATGTGTAGATTGTAAGTCATACATACCCACCAGTAATACTTTTAGTTCACATTTTATGGTAATGTGGCTCTAGAATGGTATATTTATAACAATAATAACATTTTCAGAAATTTAGGATACTTAATATAGTATTTTTTGATAAATAATATATATTTTGAATATTCTTATGATATTATAAAATAATGTGATTGTTTAAGGAAATTACCTTTCTTAGAAGGATCTCCCTTTGATTTAATCTTGATGACCACATTGTTTATTTTTGAAGAGGAATAGAAACTATAGAATGTGGATAAGGAAATGGGGAAGAGAAATTGGTAGTGTTTTTTACATAGAAGGCTCAAAGTGGTTTAGTGAATTGAGGAAGGAGGTACCCTAGTATAATTGAGGCAAGGACACTTTTATAATTTTTCAAAATATAAAATTAATATGAATTCATTATCAATAAAATTCCTCCAAAATGCAATGTGACTTGAAGAGAATGTAGGATTGGTTTTAAATAACATAAAGATGTAATATAGATATGTTTTTCTGTAATTTTAAACATGATAATTATTACTAACCCTTGGTAAAAAAATAATTTTAACTATGCTAGGAATATTTATTTATATTAAAGTATTGTAATTTCCACTTATAGTGACAAAATTTACATATAAATGGTGGATTAATGATGTTGTAAAACATATCCTAACAAAATTTGAATATTTAATGTTTTTTATTATTGTTAATGAACTTATAAAAATATTGTTTTTATAAAATATCATTATTTTCAATTTTAAAAACATTCATTTAATTTAACATTAAATACAACAAGAAGAAGGTGGAATTCAAATATAATGATTTTGAACATCCATAATATGTAATATAGATCTTTAACTTTCATTGTTTACATTAATCCATTCAAATGATGTCACTTATAATAATTTTAAAATCATTTTTAATATTTTATTATTTGCATAAATTTAGCATCCATGATGCATAAGAATTTGAGGTCATTATATAAAGTCTAAAAACTAAAAATAAATTAATATCAAGAAAATAATTTCAGTAGTTTCTATTAATATACAAATCTGGGTCAATAATAGATGTTTTCACATATTTGGACACATAAGTGATATTAAAAACAAAGAGAGTAAAATTTTTTAAATTATTTTGATTTAAAATATATATATGTCATTTCATTTAAAAACAACCCCTGAAATAACTCAATAAAGATAAAAAGAGTTAAATGTATAATTGAATTTATTCAATAGGCATTAAGATGAATAATTTTTTTCTTATCAAAAAATTTATACATTGAATAACCTAATTTACCATTTAAGGAGGTGAACAATTTTTCCTTGCTTACTTTTAAAAATGTGAAATAATATAAGGTTCCTAATTAATAAATTGGAACAACCAGATTGTATATATATAATTAATTTAATGTATTTGAACACCTGTAAATGGTTCAATTAATTTTAATATATGTATGAAAAATTTGATAAAATCTTTTTTTGCAATAAAATATTTTTTAGCATAAAATTTTATTAATTCAAATCCATGGATAAAAATTGTTTTTTGAATGTTTAAAACATTTAATAAATAAAATAATATTTGAATTTCCATTATATGACTAAATAATAATTAATAATTTATGTTATATATAAAACAATTTTTTTATGACCCCGCTTTTATTTTCAATTAATTTTTTATAAAATTATAATCAGTTTATAATTAGTTACTTCATTTTATAAATGTATAGAATTTATATTTTCCATAATTTAGTTATTTTTATTCATCTATTTCCATCAAATAGTGATTAAATAAAAGGCACATAATATTTTAATAATGTTTCATGGTTACCTCAAACTCACTATTGCATAAAACACAAGCTATTAGATAAATAAAAATATTTAAAGAGAAATATTTAATGGAATCTCAAGGATTTATATTATACCCCATTAAAATGAACTTCTACCTATAGAATTATAAGTCTTATACATAAAAATGATGATATCACTATTTCATTACATAATCAGGTTCCTATGTAGCTTCTTTAGATTTTTGGCTTCTCAAGAGAACATTGAAAATGTGAATATTATTGTTCCATATCACTTTATATCTTTGATATAGGATTTCTTTTAGTGATTACTCATATGATTTATCATGATCTAGTCGTATAAATTCTATGTTCAATATATATAAATTATTAGATATGTAAATTATCAATAGAGAAACATGGAACATGTCATGAACTTGTGAAAGTTTTAGTAGAAGATCTAAGTGATAAGCTACCATCCCTATTTGATCAATAATCTCAAAGTGGGTAATTTACATAGGTTTATTCCTCCACTTTTTTTGAATATTATAAACGTATTACCCCAAAAAATTTGTAGAAAACCATTCTTATAAATATTAAATTCTAATATAAATTGATGATTATTAGAATAACAATTCTATCCACAATAAGATACCATAATGTTCATCTTAATAGTTCTAATTTTCTATGAAATTTATTCTTCTATCTCAGGGTCCAATAGGTATTCTTATCCTACATAATTTTGAAACATTTTATTTTTACACTACATTCCATAGTGGGGGTGATATGATTTTATCTAAATTATTGATTGAATGATTTTATTATATTAAAACCTTTCTATAAGAATTTTTATAACTACAATTAAAATACCTAGAACAAGATTTCAGTATATCCTCTAGGTTTTGAATGGTGATTTCAGGACAAACATCTATCTAAGGATAATAATCTATACTAAAACAAACATTTAAATCTAGAATATACTAAAGGATTATCCATAGCACTAACATAATCTAGAGATCTTGATCAAATATGATTGAAAGTTTTACCACATGCAATATTAAAACTTCATTAATATATACATTAATTTTAATAAATGTGGTCAATTCCCCCTATTTTTAATAAAATAAATTCTTATTCTTATTCTAGGTAGAGGAATCCCAATATATGTCCATTGATGTCCCAGGGGGTGAAAACCACATTATCATAGTCCCATAAGAACACCCAAAACATCTTTTCTAAGCCTCCTACCCATGGTAATTTGCATTATTTACCCACAGGATCAATCAATCATTGTCTCGTTCTAGATGTGATGTCATCATCCACTCCCTCCACCTGTGTTGGGTTCCTCCCAAGTTGAATGATCACCTAACATGGTAAGAATCATCATTCATCCTCATGGACCGCCACACCACACCACCAATACGAATCTCATAACAAGTTGACCCATCAACATCTGTAGCAGCCATCTATCTGAAGCGTCATTCATCATCGAGGCCCCACGACATCATCACCGAGCCATTTCCTTTTTGAATATTTTCTCTCACCAGTAACAACTAGCACCATTTTATACAATATAACATGTTCCCCCTCCTTTCAAACTACCCCCCTTGGACACATATCCTTAGATAAACCCATATAAATTTTGACCTGGAGGATTTGAAACTTAATTTGATGCGGTATTATTGGGATTCATTACGACTAGGCCAATATCACAAATTCACTTCATTAAAAAATATTTTTATAGTATTATGTTGAGAAAAATCATCTCTGATAGTAGTGACATGTTCTATATTTATAAGTTGATCAAATATAACCCATTTAGAATTATGGACCTTAAAAGGCTTGTGTAGTTTGACAACAACAAAAATGGTGATGGTTCCCCATTTCCATTCATGTAAAATTATTAGTCATAACACCCCCTTAAAATTATATCTCTTAACATTAAAATTTATACGTACCATGATCTGAGAAAGATACTACACAATATCTCTTGTAATGTCACCCCATAATAAATAATCTTTCAAATCCCTGTAAATATTTTTCTTCCATGATGTGTAGATAATTATGTACTATGAGACTCATACAATATCTTCATTAAATCTAGTATGTGATTTATAGGGATGAGGTTCATAAACCTTATTAGTCATTCAAAATCATTTTGAAACTCTAGAACTTTTCTCACCTTAGTTTTTCACCTCAAAAACATTCTTTTGTACCTAGTTAATCCCCACATGGATATATTTTAGAACATCCATTTGAAAAAAAAATATTCAAATCCTTCAAGATTTATAAATACATCCTCTTCAAACGTATAAATACAATATATTTTGTGATAATAATCATAGATATGCTAGAAATTTCCTGTCAACTCAAAGCATCATTCGCCTTGTTTTCCTTCTTATACTGGTAATGTTTTTATCTCTCAAAATCATTAATCAGCTCCAACCATATTCTTTGGTAAATTTTCACCTTTTTTGAGTGATAATATACATCAATCATTTTTTATTTTTACATATCTCATAACTTTCCCCATAAATATAATAATTCCATATATTTAATGAAAAACTTTCCACATCCAACGTTAAATAATATTTGGGTTATTTTTATCCTCGTCCTTCAATTAGACTGATGCATAAGCTCTCATCATATAATTGTTCATGATAAACCATCCTAGTCCCTTCATTGATGCATTATTATAAATCAAAAACACTCTCTCCACTATATGGTAGTGTGATCATAGGTTAATTAACCAAATTTCATTTCTGCTCCATTAAATTCCTTTTATATTCCTTCATCCATATGAACATAAATCCTTTATTACTTTTCATGGTCCATAAATTATATAATCTTATGAAATCACTCATAAAACAATGATAATTTCTAGTAAACCCATTAAAACCAAATATTACAATTACCATGGTCAGGCTTGCACATTTCAAAATTTCTTATTTCATTGATCGATCTTTATATATACCCTCACTAGTGATTATTTGACCCATGAATGAAAATGAAAATAAAAAATTTAAACATGGTAATTTTTCAAAAGTTGTATATTTCCTTAGGGTCATCAGCACAATCATCAAGTGATCTTCATGTTATTCCTTGAACATTTAATATTTAAAAATATTTTATAAAAAATCTTTAACTAACGAATCAAGTTTTCCTCCAAATAGTATATTCATTAGATCTATTAATATATTGATATAATTATTTTGTCAAAAATTAATAACTACAAAATAATAGTATTTATACCATCTGTAGAATTCATTCTTAGGTAAATACAATTTTTTACCATCAATTGATGATATATAAAATGATGTTCGAACTTATAAATGTATTAAGATCTTTATAATGGTTTAAATAATCCATAAATATAAGATATAGGATAACTTTTCTTGATTTTTATTTTATTAATCTATTGATAATCATTACAAAGAATCAATGACATATATTTCTTTATAATAAATAAATTAGGTTCTCCCAATATTGAAAAACTTCAATGGATTAATACCATTTCATGATTCTCATAATGGTTCTTCTATAATTCTTGAAACTCAATTTTTTCCAATCTATATAGACTCTTTGAAAAATGAATCACCCTAGGAACTAGTTCCATTGAAAACTCAACTTTAAAATTTTGTGGGAGACCCAGGAAGTTTCTTTCAAAGACCTCAATAAACTATCATATAATAGATATATCCTTAATTTTATTCTTCTCCCCCAAAATCAAATATTATTAACCATTTTGTATTGAAATTAAGACCGACAATATGGATGTAATTTCTATTAGAATTTAATCTTAAAATTTTCATTCATAAATGATCATTGGTTAATTTAAAATATTAACAGTGAATTCAATCATTTGAAATTGATATGGGATTCATATAGATAAATCCAATCCAAGATATTAATCACGTTTATTTCAACTAAAGTTAGAATCATGAGATTGGTGGAAAACAATTCTCACAAAATTAAATCATAGAAAAACTATAGACTTAATATTTGAACATTTTTCAATTAATATTTTTCACTAATTACTCATCACCTAATACTTAAAGGGATACAGTGATATGTTTATAATATTCATTAACAATTAAAGGTTCGATGGAACTAGAGTCAAATAACAAATTAGTTTCTATATAGTGGATCATAAGCGTACCATTAATCGTTGTTTCCAAAACTCTCATCGGGGCGCACGCGTCCGTCCACTTGGGCGTGATAGGTGTGGTTTTTTGTTACCCCACATTCCCGCTTTCCAAAGGTGGGCGGCATTCACTCCTTATTCAGAGACGTCTGCTCCTTGATCAAAACCGGGATGATGGGATGTTAGTTCTTACTTTTGTGGATTCCTCCTCGGAAATCATCACCTAGTCCGGGTCTCCCTCATAGATTTAATACGTTGTTCGTGAAACTCTTCCTAGTACCATGTTTCCATGGACACCGGTTAATAACACCGCATCTTTCAGGACATTCCTAGGGGTCCAGTCAGGGCAGCAACCTTCAGTTGAGGGAGCAGTCATGTTGAGACATCACTGGCCTGTCTAGATGCTGTGGAATTGGTGTGTCTACATTTTGTCCCTTATTATAGGGCTTCTCGAGGGCGTGGAAACCAGAGGCATCCCACATCGAGCACGGGGAATCATATTCCATTGGCATGTATCTGAGTTTTTCCTCAGCTTCCTATGTTTAACACAGGGTATGCCACAAGTTTTAGCGTCCAACGGAGACAGATCGGACTGATCAGAACACAGATAAAGGTGTATCAGATTGATGAACCCCCTTAAGGGATCACCGATATTGGGGCCAGCAAGTGGGAAGCTTCCTGAATACTATGGGGGGATGAGGTGGCACGACCCCACCGGGATGTGGTGGCCCGGGTAAGAGTCAGGATGGATGATGGATGGATGATTGAAGCGGAGGGGGAATGAAATGAGACCCCCACAAGGGCGACAATGAAGTTGGTCTTGAGCCTCGAAGAGACCTCCTACGTATCCCCGTGGAAGGGAATCAATGTTTTCATAGTTCAGTTGGTGAGAACTGATGTGAAGGGGGTCGAGGAGACCAATTTTCGATGGGATTGAACCTCAGGGAGGCTTCCTACATACCATTCTTTAACAAGGATCAATGTCAACGTAGTTCGGGATGGGGGTGTCGGTGAACCGACGTGAAGATGGACCTTTGTCCAGATGAATGGTGGGGCTTGAACCTCGGGGAGGTTTCCTACGTACCATGCCTTGACATGGATCAAAGTACTCATAGTTCAGGTTGAAACGGCATTGTTGAACTGCCATGAAGGGGTGTCGGGACAACTAGATGGCAGAGTCACAACGTCTTACCGCTAGATTGGGATGCAGTTTAACGTCATGTAGGACGAGGGTGTGTCAGAGAACTAACTTAAAGGGGGGCCTTGGTCCATTGGGTGTTGTGATTGAACCTCAAGGAGGCTTCCTACGTACCACGCCTTAGCATGGATCAAAAACCACGTAGTTTAGGAAGGATGCCGGTGTCGGCGAACCGACATGAAGAAGGACCTTGGTCCGATGGGTGATGGGCTTGAACCTCAGGGAGGCTTCCTATGTACCATGCCTTAACATGGATCAAAGTCCACATAGATCAGGATGGGGTGTGTCGGCAAGCCGATCTAAATTAGGACCTCGGTCCGATGGATGATGGGCTTGAACCTCGGGGAGGCTTCCAACGTACCATGCCTTAACATGGATCAAAGTCCACGTAGTTCAGGAAGGAGGGGTGTCAGCGAACCTACGTGAAGATTGACCGAGGGTCTGATGGGTGTTTTCAGCGAACCGATGTGAAGGTGGACCTTGGTCCTGGTGGATGATGGGCTTGAACCTCGTGGAGGCTTCCTACATACCATGCCTTATCATGGATCAAAGACCACGTAGTTCTGGCATACAGTTTAACGTCATGCGGGACGGGGTGAACCAACGTAAAGGGGGTCAGAATGACCGAGTGGTGGGAATGAACCTCATGGAGGCTTCCTACGTACCATCCCTTAGTATGGATCTAATACCCCTTAGTTCTGATGTACAGTTTAGTGTCATGCGGGATGGGGGTGAACCGACATGAAGGGGGTCGGAACGACCGAGTGGTGGGCTTGAACCTCGTGGAGACTTCATGTGTACCATGCCTTAGCATGGATCAAAGACCCCATAGTTTAGATTTACAGTTTAGTATCATGTGGGATGGGGCATGTTGGGGATTATACTCTGAGGCGGGCCAGGGTGTGTCATGTTTGGTTCTCACTCTAAGCCCACGGGATTCATGCTCGATGTGAGAAAAAAGAGGTTGCAGGGACATGACGATCACATCGCGAAGGGTGCGTCTGTGGGAAACAAGGAGGGGCTTACACGTTGGGTGGACAATGGTGATGGGACTTACTCCAAGATGGAGGCCCAAGGGTGAAAAAGCGCACTGGGAGAGAGATTTGGGACTGAGGAAAAGAGATGCCTCGTCCCCAATCACGCCTTCTGCTGACCCTGGCGGTGGGGAAGTACGAAGGTGCATTGGTTCTACCATCCGTAAGAAGGAATAGGAGCTTACACCAAGATAGTTTCCTTCCCCACCACGGACAAACGCCACTCCGAGAAGGAGGATATCATCCCATGTGAGGGGTGATCCCATCCCCGTGGAGACGAGTGGGCGTAAAGAATGTCTGATCCGGGGGGACCCTGCGTGCGAGGCACGGGGCCGGATCATAGTTTAATGTCATGTGTTGAAGACGAGGTACTTGGCAGTTTAACGTCCAACAGTTTAGAAGAAGTGGGTTTACTTTGCACCCCTAGGACTTACATAATCAGTACCCTCTGCTCCTTGTAGGAGGGAATGTACAGGCAATGCGGTGCAGAAGGGGGGTCGTGGAGCGAACCATCGAGGGGTCCATGTTAGCATGGCTATGTGAAGAAGTAATATTCATTAGCATTCCTATGTGAAGAATCATTAGGAGAAGCAACTCCATGGGGAGTATCGTCTAGGGGACTTTGAAATCACATCGTGCAGACTTGGAGGGTCTCACGGGAAAAGGATTTCCAAAGCAGAGGGGCCCATAGGCAGAGGCCTTGTGGAGCTCGGTTGCTCTATATGGTGAAGGGCACTTGAAAAGGGGTGTGCTTCATGAAGTGGGGTGCCTTATCCTTATCATGGGATAGAGGTGCTTCGCAAAGTGTAAGGGTGTTCATGGAGCACTACCTCACGAAGCATAGATTCCATGCGAAGCAAAGTGCCGTGAAGCAGTGTGCTTCGTGAAGTATAGTGACCCTGCCTTGGCATGTGGATCACGTGTACAGGAGGGGTGTTTCACGAAGCATGAATTCTCCGCGACAACCTGGGTCCTCTTTGGGATCCCCTTCCTCTACGAAATCCCTTAGGCTTTGCAAAAGGCATCCCTCTCAGAAGACGGTATCAAAACAAGACAATACGGAGGCACCTCGCGAAGCGAACATACCTTGCGTAGCTCATGATTCGCAGAGAAAAGGGTGCTTTGCGATTCAAGAGCTAGGAAGGAGAAAGGTCAGATTTTCCATCCTATGGGATCAGGGGGAACTCGGTATTTATAGGCAAGGGGTGCGGCGAAGCAAAACTTATGTGGCGCGAAGAGGGCTTGGGTCGCTTCGCGGCGAGTGGCGGTTGTCAACAGGGTTCGCGGAGGAGTACCGCCTCCTTTGCTTCGTGGTGGGTTTGCGAACGTCAGGGGTTTTTGCAGGGTGTCCCGACTCTCTGGATTCGCGGTGGGTTTGCAAACGGCAGGGGAATTCGCAGGTCATCCCAACTCTATTGCTTCACGGGGGTTACGTTGCTTTGGAGGTCTCTACATCGGGGCTTCACGGGGCAGGCCTTGGGGCCTTATTTTCTTTGTTCTTTTCATCCAATATTTTGGTGCCAACAAATGCCCCCCTCAGACATGGAGTCGCAGAAGGAAAGGGTCAAAGTATAAGGTAAATCTCCAAAATCTTCGGTCATTCACGGTTCTCGCTCGCGAAGGGGGGCGTGCAAGGCGGACAGGGGCCACGCAGTCCGAACGTGCCATGAAGCTCCGTGCGGGTTGGACGCGCTGCGATGCTCCGTGGGCCACCGCCTATAAATAGAGGGCTGGACTCTCTTTTTTCTTTTCCCTTCTCTGGGAATTTGTCCTTTTGAACTCTAGATTCACGAATCTCCACGTACTTAATGTCTGCTCACCGCGAATCAAGCTTCGCGGAGAACCGCGAGTCTTTGACTCCGCGCCTGCGCCAAATGAACGTCTGCTTGCAAGCCAAGGCCAGGCTCCACATCTTGGCTTTGCGACCGAGCTCCGTGAACGAGCTCCGTGGACGATCTTTGCGACCCGACCTGAAATTTTTCCAAGTTCTGAAACCCAATGGCCCATCAAGAAGCTGCGTTGGGGCTGCTCGCAGATGCCGCCCAGAGGGATGAGATGGCCAACTGTCTGGGCCTGGGGGAGCTAGTCTAAATCCACTTGGACCATAATTCTTTGACACAAATGTTATCAGAGAGCCAAAATAACTACCATTTGTGCAGGAATATACATTTCTATGGCTTCGGGCTAAGGTATGATGTCTTCATTCCTAAGGTGAGTAGGGAAGAACCAGCTTGCTGGTTCAGAAGCACGCCATGCCAACATCAATGGTTCAGGGCAGCTGACAGTCATGCTTAGGATAACTTCACACCTGTCACCGCTGATTGTCTGTACAACCATCTGTACATCATTGATGGGAATCTATTTCAACCGGAGACGTCCCCTCCCATGTACCGCACAATACTGAAGGCAACTTTGAGGGATTCTAAGAAGGGGTGTTCTGATGAGTGGGATCTGCACCAGGGTGGCAACTTCACCAATGATTGGGAATGGAACTACTAGGTAGGCGCCTGGTGCAAGGTGTTTGGGGCCGAGCTGAGGAGAGTGGGTTTGTATGATGCGGAATGGGCCTCCCAATTCTACATTTATCAACTGAAACAGCTGATGTCAGAGCAGTTGAGAAGATGGTCGTCTATGACCAACACTTTTCACCTGCACCATGGGGAGGTTGGTATCAGTTTGTGGGATGTCCATCAGATTTTAGGGGGTCCCGATCTTGGGGGATATGTATGATGAGTTCCTCCCCGTCATGAGCATGTGGGAGGATCCAGAGCAGATGTTGCGGCTGGTGCTGGCACTGATGGGACCGGTCCCCAGAGAGGACAAAGAAGTGGTGAGAGATGTCCACTTTAAGAAGTCGTTCAAGCTGTTCCTAAACTTCCTGAAGGATCGAGAGTTTCCCCCAAGGCCTCGAACATGTCTGAAGGGGGCTCAACGGGGCAAGGAACACTCATATTGGCGGCTCTTGGAGGACAGCCAATGGAAGACCTGGGGTTTTAGTGTCAGCACTGAACAACAACTGATAGTCAGGCCGGTGGCATTTATCATGGCCCTTATCTGTGGTTGGATCCTACCAGTGAGGGATACCAACATGGGGGTACAACCCTTCTCATTCATCATGGAGTCCATGCTGGCCATAGGAAGGTGGATAAATCTGGGGATTCTGATGCTCGCCAGAATATACAAGATGCTCCGGCATCTTAGCGAGGGTAAGAAGCCTCCAAGGATATGTGGGCCCTTCTACCTTCTATATGGATGGATCATGGTGCACATCAGGTGGTTTTACGAGTATCTAAACCCCATCTCACCACCGGGGTCAAACTTCCTCCCATCCATCCTGAATGCTTCCAGGAGCTTCCCAGTAAAACTAACCGTACCGATGGTGCTAAACCGGGTGTGGAAGGCGGATGAGTTTAACTTCCACTCGTTTCCATTGCTGATGAGAGTACTCACCGATGATGTTCAGGGAATGGAAGAGCATTGGGCCTATCTCTTAGCCTTTTGAGGTGGAGTTTTGGTGGCATGGGTGGACAGTGAGCTGCTCTGCGAGCCGTACACCCAACACTGGTTCATGAGGCAATTTCGGTGCCTATAGTGGCTTACCCCGCAGGTCTATTGGGAGGTGCACCACGAGTAATACCCATATGTAATGAGTCAATTGTTTCTCATGTTCACACGGGAAGACGGGAAAATTCAAAATGCAATGCCTTCGTCTACTACTGCCTTTGGACTGGTGAAGAAGTATGCCATTAGCTAGGAGGAAGCTTATCCGGGGGGAAATGCTGAAGCAGCTGACCGTCCGGGCTGGTGACGGTGGGTCTCCCCTATCCCGAGGTCTGGTTCGAAGGGAATCAAGGGCTTCTCGCGGTGGTGGGGCTGCCATGGCGGCGAGACCTATACCAGCTGAGGGTGAGGTAGTGGCGGCGGATCCAACAGTGGTAGTTGACCCGGTGGTCCTGGAAGATTAGAGACATCCGGAGGGGCGGCCACCGAGGGGATTCCGTAGGATATCCACTTAGGATCCGGGGAAGTGGGTGCACCATATCGACATGCCAGAGAATGCTATTTTCCCAGAGGCCTGGGACATTTGGGACGTCAACGGGAAATTCCTCATCCTGCCTGAGATGTGGGAACACCTGAACTGCCTTGGGATGGATTTTCCAGGTATAGGCCCTGTCCGGGCCAGTTTCGTAGTGTCCCCGGTGGAGATGGAGAAATATCTGGATGAGCTGGAGGACTTTGTACATTCCAGTGGTGCCCCATGTCCAATGACAGACCGGGTGAGGGTACTGCTGGATATAACAGTTCCCCCACAACTGTTAGTCGTTGAGATGAGGGAGTGCTTCCCCCTATCGGAAGATTCAGAAGAATCATCTCGGGGAGATGAGGCCGGTGGAGGGATCCCATTGGAGGAAGGCAAAGTCGGTGATCAAGACTCAGATCTCAATGATTTTTTGGAGACTCTAGAGGTAAAATTCCTAGTTTTATTCCCTAGGGTTTTCTCTCAGTTCATTATAGACCTCTTACCAGCATCTGAACCATGCAGGAGGAGCTTGTACGCAGACCTCGCTCCCACCCCTCGGTGGGTGATGATACATGACCCTCAGAACATTTGCCTGTGGCCGCGTCTAGTTCTATGTCTTGCGTGGCTAGGACACCTGAGGTGGCTCCTCCAGAATCGCCAAACCTTCTGACAGTATACAGAGGGCCACACTCTAGGGTCCCGTCAACATCATCTCAGCAGCGGCACCGGGAGTTCGATCTCGTTAAGTCCTCTCAAATGAGATTATTACTGTCATACATTGATCTTACCAACTAACATCAGTGCCCTTCCCTATTACATATAGTTCTTTGACTGGCATGGGCCACTGAAGCGAGGCTAGTCGGGATTTCTGGTGGTGCCCCTCCCAGGAACATGCTAGTAATTGTGGAGATAGTTACCCAACCCACCCAAGATGCAGTGCTCACTATAATTGGAGGGACCACCGGTGGGGTCGTACCTAAGGTCATTGAGGTGGGGCCCGACGACGAGGATCGACCAATCAACCCGAGTCCTTCCACACCTGATTCGATGCCAAATGTTGTGCCTGATCCAATGCCAGATGTGGATCCCGATGAAGATTTCTTGAGGGCTTATCCCACATACGAACCTGCCAACCGTACGGACTGGGATGAGATGGCCTCTGATGAAGAGGACAGCGATATAGTTTGATGTCGATCATGGAAGCTGATCATGCGCTCTATCGAACCCCCCCCCCCCCCCGGAATTATGGTTGGACGAAATGGATAGGCTTTGCTCGTGGCTGTGCGATCTGCGTGTCGGGGGAGTGGATGCCCATCATCCTCATCTACTCATCAGGGATCTCATGTTGGAGAAGATCTGGGAGTATGATCATGGCCTCAGCATGGGTTGGCAGCGGAGGAAAGAGATGAACACCAAGAAACTTCGGGAGGCTGAAGATGAATTCTGATGGCTACAGATCCAGGAGGACAAGCGCTCAGCCTCTCTCAATGAACAATAGATGATCTTGTGATTGAAGGCCCAGCTGAAAGAGGTAGAAGAGCGTATGAGGTGAGCCTCTGAAGAAATGGTCGTCGTTCAGTCTGATGTATAGTGGGCCAAAGTAGAGGCTGATGAATTTCACCCCATCGCTGGTGAGGAGGAGTTGGATCTAAGCCGGTGGCAGTAACTCTTGGATTCCACAAGTCAGAGGGTGGAGGAACTACAACTCTCCTTTGATGATTTCAACCCATCCAAGGGAGGGATAAACCCACAAGTGCTATAAGTATCACAAACTCTCAAACATACTTTCATGTTTTTATTTTCTAATACATTAGTTTTGTTATCAAGATTGGCTTTATATGCGTCTATTACATTCATGAAATGTCCGGTGGTCAGTCCCTAAGATCACACAGGTCAAGCCTAATGTGAGAAACAAGGGGTGACTACCATGCTATTCCATATGAACATAATGCTTCAACCAAGATCTGGGTATCCGAGGTTTAAGTAACCAATCTGTATCTTTTGAGAAGACATGGGAGTGGCCCGATCATAGGATTAGGACCTCAAAACAATCGACGAGCCATTTTTCTGATGTGATTTGGTGCACGAGCAGGGTAACACCAGGGGCGTTGGGATTAGTCCGAACATAGGGAAGCGGTAGGTGTGAATCACGATACCCAGAATTGGGAATACTATGGGGGTGGCGTGAAAATGGAGGATAGCTGTTGACTGTGGTGGAAACGCAGCATCAATATCACATTAGCCTGGAATGGGGGCAGACATATGAGGGTCAAACATTGACTATGTTTGAATCACGGGACCATGTCGCAAATGTTTTCCTAGATCCGTAGAGACGTTGGCCCGAAATGAATGGAGAGCCCTTAGGCCCAGCATCCATGGAGAGCCCTTAAGCCTAACATCCATGTCGTTTGAGGGTCCTTTTGGATGTGGAAGAGGATGAGGATCCAGATAGCGAGCTTATAAATCATGTACATTGAAAGAGAGGAATGTCTCCATGAAGATTCCACACTTAGGGCTCTTTGTCAAAACCCACCTAAATATGACAACGAGACATATTATATAGAGGGATTCGAGTCCCTTCCCATATGGAGATCTTAGTTTATGGTCGTAGACTTCAGACCATGGGTGGGAGGAAACACAAGAGGCACATGGTGGGGTAATTCAAATACCAGACGTGAATGGGAATCAGGGTTCCGACCACCTTGTGCATCTCAGAGAGTTTTAGGTCAAGGGATCAATAACAAGAGTTGAGTTGGGCCTAAAGAAAAATGCAAAGGAGTTCCTATGTACCCCATGAGTATGGGGATCATGCTGCACAAAGTTCTTGAAAGGGTCTCAGTTTAAGGTCTTAGAATCCGGACCATGAATGGGTAAGGAGAGAAGAAGACACATGGTAAGGTGGTTACAAAACCCGAAGATCCCTACTTACCACGTGATCTGTGGGGAAGTGTCAAGTCGAGGGACCGAACACGAAAGTTAGGCTACGCCCATGGGGAAGTGTCTGGGAGCTCCTACGTATCTCATAAGGATGATAATCAAGCCACACGTTGTTCTTGAGGGTGGCACAGTAAGGTACCAGTTCCAGGGAAAAATGGGAGTGCGGGCGTGGCCCTTGCACCAAAAGAAGCGGAATTTGATAAATCTTGTTTGTCCTTTAAGGTGAGTGGTTTTTTTTTGTGAAGCAACAGGCCTAGGGTAGCAAGTCCGGGTGTCACCACAAGAATCAAGTCGTAGTAGGCATTGACAAATGGCATGGCATATTACCAATACCCAACATGACTCCCCCTGTGATGAGGTTATCAGAATGCAGTGTCATTTCTCGTCGTGTGGTCAGGATGATAATGTCATAGTTTAGGGTCATGTGATGGGACCAAGCATGCATTTTAACATCATGAAGCGCAGATTTAGCAGAGACGATGCTAGGAGGGTAATGTGTATGGTGCCTTGAAACATAACCGACGTGGATGGGGACATGATCCCACATTACACCGTACGCAATTCTGAGATAGGAACCTTAGGCCAAGGGGCCTAACTAGGGGTGAGAGTGAAAGGGGCATGAGGAACTAGCTCCCAACTGAGCTGGACTCGGAAACAAGATGTCCGGGTGACCCATCGCATCCCATGGGGATGAGGATCGAGCCGCACATATCCCTTAATGAAGATATTAATTTATGGTCTTAGAGCTCAGAACATGGATGCCCCAAAGGACGTTGTATTGCAGGTTTTTCCCCCTGATGTGAAGAGGTTCACTGAGGGATAGCGCCAAGAGTGTCGAGAATCCACATGGACATGATGGGGTGGAACATAATGAGAATCATGCAACCAACATTCAAGGTCTGAAAGGGATGGCGTGACGACAGAGGATTACTGCTGACCATGTTCGCAACACATCATCCTGTCGCGTTAGCCTGAAATGGGGATAAAAAAATGAGCATCGACTGCTGACCATGTTCGTAATGTGGGATTTGTATCAATTTTTTGTCTGAAATCCTAAGGGGAATTGACCCGTAACGGTAAGAGAGCCCTTATGCATTGTATCCATGTCATTCTTAGGGGTCCCTTTGGGTGTGAAAGATGATGGAAGCCTGAATGAATGGGAACACAAAGCTTGACAAGTGGAAGGAACTTGACAAAGTTGAATCTGACACTCTTGGTCCTAGACTAGAGTACTCTTAACACATGGGTGAACCACCGTAAGGGGTCGAGGGACTCAACTTGATGGCGGCCAAGAGATGGAATATTCCCGAGAGAAGGGAGGCATGGTGCCAAAAACCCTGTACCACACCTATTTATCCCTCTTGTGGAGAGGAACAGGCCAAGGGGCCTAGGTTATCGGGAGATTGTAAGATCTCTAAGAGGTGGGGCTGGACCCAATGTCTAGATGTTCGGGTGGTCCTACGTATCCCATAAGGATGGGAATCAAGCCACACGTAGTTCTAGAGAGGTGCCTTTTAATGTCATGAAGGACAAGAAATGGGAGGGCTAATTTTCAGAATAGGGTGCGCATGGTGCAGCTATCGCAAACCCGACGTGAATGAGGACATAATCCTATGCCATATCACATTGTCCCATAGTCAAAATCTCGAAGGAGGGGAAGAGAAGAAAAATTAGTAGAACTCAATATGAACGTAGTTCTGAAATGATATTAGTTTAGGGTCTTAGAGCTCGGACCAGGGAGGGATGGTAGCCTTCCAAGTAAGCGCAGACCTCGACCCGATCCTTAAGCCCACGTGAGTCAAGATCGGTGTGGGAAAAAGGGAGGAAGGTCTTTATTGCAATACATGGAATGTCCATCAGAGGGAAATCGGTGAAGAGCCCTGTAGAACGCCCCTACCATGGCTTTGTCCTTCTAACGCGCAAATGCACACTGAGGAATAGCATCAAGAGTGTCGAAGCTCTACTTGGACATGAGAAGGTGGAGAACGATTTGAATTGTGTAACCAACATTTTAGGCTTAATGGGGCTGGCGTGGCGATGGAGGATAACTATTAACCATGGCAGAAAAATAGTATCTATATCGTGTTATCCTGAAGTGGGAATAACAAACAAGCATCGACCATTGAACATATTCGTAACGCAGGATTTGTATCAATTTGTTGTCCAAAACCCTTGGGGGTGTTGGCCCATAATGGTAGGAGAGCCTATAAGCATAGTATCCATGTCTTTCGGGGCCCGTAATGGTAGGAGATCCCTTAGGCCTAGCATCCATTCCACTTGGGGATCCTTTCAGGTGTGAAAGGTGATGGAAGCCCTAATGAAGAGAAAAACAAAGCCTAAAAATCGGTTGGAAACTTGTCCGAGTAGAGTCTGATTCTCCAGGTAATAAACCAGAGTACCCTTAGGAACATTGGTGGACCGCCGAAAAGGGTCGATGAAGTGGCTCAGAAGAGGTAGGACAAGGGGCCAAGGTGGGATGGAGATTTCCAGGATATGGGACTGGACCTGAAGCGTAGACCTTCGGGTGGTCCTAAGTATCCCATAAGGATAGGAATCAAGTCACACATAGTTTTTGAATACACCCAGGGGGTAGAATACCCTAACGAGGATGTGTACGGCATGGTGAGAAAAACGATGTGAATGAGGACAAAATCCCATACCATGCCGCACAGTCCCATGAGAGATAACCTGGGCCTTGGGCCCGAAAAGGCCAAGGGGCCTGATTGCTGGGTTTTGGTCAAGAAGGCCTGGCCTACTCGCAGTTTAACATCTTGCAGTGAGGATGAGTGTTGGGGAATATGATTCCCTGGACAAGGGAGGTGTACGGCACGGCGAGTAACCCAACGTGAATGAGGATGTAATCCCACACCACACCATACACTCCGATTATGAACTTGCACTAAGGGGCCTGAGAAGGCCAAGGGCCATGAGGCTGGGCCTCAGTCAGGAAGGCCTGACCAGCTTTTAGTTTATCATCATGTAGTGAGGACGAGGGTCGGGGGCTGGGAAAGGCCATGTGGCCTGAGGATGGGCCTCAGTCAGGAAGTCCTGACCAGCTTTCTATTTATCGTCATGCAGTGAGGATGAGGGTCGGGGGCCCGGAAAGGCCAAGGGGCCAGAGGCTGGGCCTCGATCACGAAGGCCTGACTAGATTTTAGTTTATCATCATGCAGTGAGGATGACGTCTGGGGGCCCGGAAAGGCCAAGGGGCCTGAGGCTGGGCCTTGGTCAGGAAGTCCTGACCAGCTTTCAGTTTATTGTCATGCATTGAGGACGAGGGATGGGGGCCCGGAAAGGCCAAGGGGCCTGAAGTTGGGCCTCGGTCAGGAAGGCCTAACCAACTTTTAGTTTATCGTCATGCAGTGAGGATGAGGGCTGGGGGCCCAGAAAGGCCAAGGGGCCTGAGGCTGGGCCTCGGTCAGGAAGGCCTTACCAGCTTTCATTTTATCGTCATACAGTGAGGACGAGGGCTGGGGGCCCAGAAAGGCCAAGGGGCCTGAGGCTGGGCCTAGGTCAGGAAGGCCTCACCAGCTTGAATTTTATCATCATGCAGTGAGGATGAGGGTCGGGGCCCAGAAAGGCCAAGGGGCCTGAGGCTGGGCCTCAGTCAGGAAGGCTTGACCAGCTTGTAGTTTATCGTCATGCAGTGAGGACGAGGGCTAGGGGCCCGGAAAGGCCAAGGGGCCTGAGGCTGGGCCTCGGTCAGGAAGGCCTGACCAGCTTGTAGTTTATTGTAATGCCCCGACCCTAGTTACCTAGAGTCGGTGCATTATTGTGTAACATTGTCATAATCACAAAAGATCAAGTCTTGAAATACCGATTAGTTTAGTAGCCTTGGAAACACAAGATAAATTCATAAGTCATACATTACATCATAAAGTAAAACAAAACTACAACAACATCTAGTCTTCATATCCCCTCATATTATCCCTACAGGTCATTCATAATATACTTTTTCACATCCCAGAAAAATTAAAACATTGGAAGGGGTGAGCTCAGGTGCTTAGTAAGGATAACAATATAATGGAAGCTTTCATAAATAATCATTAACATTTAAGGCAATGTATAACTATAACAAAAGGATTTTAAACTTGAACTTCAGCATAATATGGCAAAAATAAAATGAAATAATGCCATTTACTTATTCACATGGATATTCTATTAGTCGAATAATCACATGCAATATCAATAACCACTTTCATAATGATGGAATTCATAATGCTAGACTATCATAACCACGTAGCCAAGGCCTCGTGCCAAGACTACAAATAAGATTTTTTCAAAGCCTCGTGTCAAGACACTAGTTTTTCTCATGAAACCTACTGATGCATCGAGGAGCTATAGTGGGCTCCACCTATAACTTATTAAGTCCAATTCATTCCTCATATGAATAGGTTTAAACATATCATAAACCATAACATAATCGTATCACATAAAACATGCATAAAGGAGACATAACATTCCCACATTTCAATCACAAGATATCAATACAACACATTGATATAATAAAAACATTATCAAAACCATTTTTAATACCAAAATAAAATAAAATTAAAACTTGGTATTTATTTTTCATTAAAAAAAAGTTATGTCTTGTAGAGGAATCCGAAACTAAAATAATGGTCACAACGGCAGAGAAGTCATTGTCGCCTCATACGTACGAAAAGAAAAACATTCCTTTTTGTCGTTTATTAAAACTCTTCATATAAAAAGATTCCTTTTGAATAAACATAAAAGTAAAAGGGGTTTATACACCGTATAAAAGAAATTTGTGTGTAAAACAAAATATGCCTCAATGAATAGAGATTGAGACGAAGTCCCTTACCTCGTGTCTGACATGACTCAACCGTTATTTAACCTCCTGAATAATAAACTAGAGTTAATTTATAATTTCTTAAGAACCTTTTTCAAGTTTATTATTCCTTTTATATCACTTATTACCATGTTATGAACATTATGTAATTATTTATGTTAATAACGGTCGTTTTGTCGATCTTTGGTACTTGAGTCAAAAATAAACTTCTTATAATTACAAGTTGTTCATGTGGTAAAATATTCATTATATCCAGAATCATATTCAAGATGTAGATATCATATATATCATATATATCCAGTATATACATTCATTCATAATATTATGCAACATTTAGAGGTAAGAAATGAAATGCACCGTTCATGGAGACGGCAAGTCGTACGTACGCATGAACGCTACTTTCATTTCTATTTCGTATTTAATTGAATGAAATAATAATGATATAAAGGTGTATTATAATTCCAGTATAATATAATATATAATATCATTAACTCTATGCTTTATATTTCCCTCATATGGCGTTAACGATTCAAATCACTTTGAGGGGGCGGCAGTCCGCACTTCCTAAAATGAAATTATCGCATTTACCCATAATGGAAATCATAAAGGTATGCCATAAATGAGAAATACAAAAGCATAATAAAAACATAAACATAATATATATATCATATATTAAAATAGTTTCAACATAATTTCCCCCATGAGAGGTGTTAAAAGAAGATTGAACAATCATGGTTTCATGAGGCAGTAATTCGTCATCCACAGAAACAGTATGTTCTTTAACCATTAGATAAAGGTATGTGTGAATTTAAATAAAATCCTTCTCATGAAAACAACCTAGTATATTTTATATACTGTTTTTGTTACTAAAGAAAGGAATAGAAAAAATTTAAGGGGTTGGAGAAGCAAAATAAAACAAAAGAACATAACAGAAGACATTACTTTAAAATCAGGTAACTCTTTTTTATTTAAGCCAAAGGCTTGCTTGGGAAGACTTCTGCCCAAAGTGAGGCTTCTAGGAGTAAGAGAGGGAAGTTTAGAGATTATTTTGGCAGAGGTTGGCCGAGCCAAATGGATTTGATAGTGTGAATAAGGTGGTAGAGGTGGGGGCCTTTTATAAGAGGAGAGGAGGGACACTCTTGGAAAGTCATGAAATGTTGCATTATTATGAAATTATTTTCGGATTTTAAAAGTCCCACAATGATATATTTCTAGGATAAGGTGATTACGGTTCGAAATCTACTCATCCAATAGGTTTTTGACAAGTTTAAGTCTTAGATTTTACATTATATTTTCATTTTATTTAAATCATTAATTAATGAGGTAATCAATGCATCATCATGGTGTCATAAAAATTTTAATTTATTTAATCTCTAAAAATTATAAAAAAATTACCATGATGTAGGAAATATTTTTATATTTCCAAAGAATATTTATGGTCGAAAATTTAACTTATATAACCCCATGTAATAATTGTTTTAGTTAAACAACACATGTTTGTGACAATTTTATTTTTACTTTAAATAAAAAATTATTAATGTCATTTTCTTACACAAGTGTTTCCATGGGGTCCCCAAGTTGAACCATGGATTTTATTTTTCGGTCATGACTCATAAAATTGGATTAGGACAAGTGTAGATATATTTTCATATTTTTATAATATCGTTTTTACCTTAAATTTCACTAATTACCTTTAATCGCGATTAATAAAACTTAAAAGTTACTATTCACCAAAAAATTATTTTAATCCCATTGAACCAAATTTTACTTCATAATGACAACCATTTATGTCGGATTTTTGAAAATCAAATCACAGAAGTGGTAATGTTTCATTTACATGAAAAATTAGTTTTTAAACTACCACTTAGTGGTTTCACTACTCATCAAAAATTGACGTTTTTCAGAAAAATACCAAAAATTCACCCTAATCTATAATTGATATTCCTAATTCAAAAATGATGTCTATTTTAAAAAATTAAAAACATATATGTTGAATTAATTAATTTAATAATTAATTCATATTGTCAAAACAAATAGCGTGTTTTTAAAAAACAATATCAATCAAAATATTGACAATTGTTTATATCCAATTTCAAAGTAAAGATAATTCTAATGAACACCATTGGATAAAATGGTAAAATTATATTCTAATTATACTTTAAAACCACTCAATAGTATAATTTATCACTAATAATTATTTTTATTAAAAAAGATTTTTTTAGTTGAAATTTAGTAATTTTCACTATTCATCAAAATATAAAAGTTATCCGAAAAGTTCCAAAATTTCACCCTAGGCTAAATTTGATTTTCCGAATCCAAAAGTGAAGTCCATTTTGAAAGATAAAATTTATAAAATTTCAAAAAGTAAGTATTACTATTCATAATGGCTACTTTGATTGGTTGTGGTGTGTGTTAGAACTCGAAGTTGCGTACAACACACGCTACTGTATTATTCAAAGAGAAACGTACGGTGGAAGCTTGGGGTGTTACATTTATCATCATGTGGTGAGGACGAGGGAGGATAAAGTATCTCATATGGGGATTTGTACGACATGGAGAATAACCTGAACTGAATGAGGACATAATCCCATACCACACCGTACAATCCCATAAGAGAGAATCTGGGTTGGGGGCCGAAAAGGACAAGGGACCTGAGGGTTGGCATCGCCCAGAGGAATTTCATCGCTCGGAGATACAAAAGGGCAGAATGAACCACTATACTCGATGCTTGGGACATCTTGGGGTGACCCCAATGATTCAGGACAGCTGTTGACCATGTTCGAAACACAACGTCCCTATAGTGACCGAAAATGGGAGCTAAAAATGAGTGTCGATCGTTGTCCATATTTAAAATGTAGGACTTGTATCGGTTTGTTGCTCAAAATCCTCGAGGGCATTGTCCCAAAATGGTAAGAGGGACCTTCTGGACGAGGAAGGTGATGGAGTCCCAATCAAGGAGTGGGTGAAGCATAGTTTTACCCATCTACGAAAGAGGCGAACATCTCCAGGGAGGGGAACGTACAGCCAGGTCAAGGCTAGCTCGACGTGAATTGGGGAAAAAGTATTCACCCTACCACATGTCTTGACCCAAGGGGGAGATTATGTCTTTTGGGCTAGGCCGACAAACAAAATGTCTTGGCGTTCCTATGTATCTCATGCGGATGAGAATCAAGCCATACGTAGTTCTTGAAGGCCATGAAGTTTAAAGTCGTGCGGTGAAGATGGGGGAGGATAGAAGAAAGTGAGTGGGCACATGGTACGACCATTATAATCCTCATATGAGTGGGGCTAAGGAAGCCTACTCTACATTATGTGAGGACCCTCCGAGGAAGCTATACCCAGGGGGATAGTCAAAGAGAAGAGTTTGGGGATGGGCTCAAAATGAAGCATCTGAGCGTTCCTACATATCCCATGAGGATGGGAATAAAGCCATACGTAGTTCTTGAAGCACAGTTTAACGTCTTGTAGGACGATGAAATGCATCTCATCTAGGGATATGTACAGTACGACGAGTAACCTGACGTGAATGGGTAAATAATCCCATACCATGCCATACAATCCCACAAGAGAGCCTGGATTGGGGAAAGGCCATGGGGCCTGAGGCGGAGCCTCGGCCAGGAAGGCCTGACCAGATTGTTGTTTAACATCTTGCAGTGAGGATGAGGGAGATCTTAGTTTAAGGTCATAGAGCTTGGACCATTTTGCATTTTACTGTCATGTGGGACGATAATGAGCAGTTTAACATCATGACGGATGATGATGTAGTTTAACGTCATGCAGGACGATGTTTCAGTTTAAAGTCATGCATGACCTCCCAATTTAAGGTCATGTTGGACCGTATAGTTTACGGTCATGCGGGATCGGGGTGCAGTTTAGGGTCATGCAGGACTGGGGTGCAGTTTAGGGTCATGCAGGACCCGGGTGCAGTTTAGGGTCATTCGGGACCGGGGTGCAGTTTAGGGTCATGTGGGACCCGGGTGCAGTTTAGGGTCATGCGGAACCTGGGTGCAGTTTAGGGTCATGCGGGACCAGGGGGATCAGGAAAAGTATCTCTTGAAGAACTTGGCATTGTTGGGATGAGTTACACCCTCACCATCCATGGTTACCAAGGAGTATGCTCCATTGGGGTAGACCTTATGAATGATGTAAGGTCCTTCCCATTTGGGCTCCAACTTGGGTGGTTTCCTTCCGGGGATCATTGCCGCTCGAAGGGCCAATACCAGGTCACCTTGAAGAAACAAGCTAGGGTGAACCCTCTTGTTGAAGGCTCTGGATATCTTATTATGATGCCTTTCTATATTGTGCAGGGCACGGAGCCTGTTCTCGTCTAGTGCTTCCAATTCAGCCAGACGGATTTCGGCCACCTTGTATAGCGTCTGCTGGTCATAGACTATAGTTTGTAATGATGGAAGCTAGATCTCGATGGGCAGGACGGCCTCAGCCCCATACACCAGGGAATATGGAGTCACCTGGGTGGAATTGCGAGTCGTCATCTGATATACCCAGAGGGCATTGGGGAGCTTGTCTGGCCAACTTTTCTTATTCTGACCAACCATTTTCTGCAAAATGTTAGAAAGGGTTTTGTTGAATTCCTCGATCTGTCCATTTGCCTACGTGTGATAGCGAGAGGTATGGTTTGAACGGATATTGTACTTGGCATATAATTTCTTCAGTCCGGCAGCTCGGAAGTTGGTGCTGTTATCGATGAGGACAACATGAGGGACTCCAAACCAGTGGATGATGTTGGAGATCACGAAGTTAGTGATGGAACGAGCCTTGACCTCTTTGAGTGGAACTGCCACTGCCCACTTGGAGAATAAATCTGTAGCGTTCAGGATGAACCTACATTGGCAAGTTGTTACCAGTGGATATGGTCCCACGACATCGAGTCCCCACACCGCAAATGGCCAAGAGTACTTGGAGGAGTGGAGAGGCTCTGGTGGCCGATGTAGGAAGTTAGAATGAACTTAAAACACATGAAATCTCTTGGAAAACTCAATACAATCGTGGATCATAGAGGGCCAGAAGTAACCCAGTCTCCGGATCTGATGGGACAGCTTTGGCCCAGCCTGGTGGGCACCGTAGGAACCGGCGTGAACCTCTTGCATGGCCTGGGGAATCTCGAATCCTTTAATGAAACTGAGGATAATGACATCAAAACCACACTTATAGAGTATCTACTCAATAATAGGGCCACTCTAGAGGGTAAAATGCAGTGTGCGGCGTCAGAACTACTCGCACTCAGCCAGATCATCCGGGAGGAAACCATTTTGGAGATACTCGACAAAAGGTGCCCTCTAGTCGGGAGTGGCCTCCACCACTACATCTGAAGAACCTGGGGCTTCTGAAGTGGAGGGTCCTACAGTAAGATGTCTCAATCGTAGGCCATCGTCATCCTCTGGGGTGATGGGGGAAATGACTCTTCGGTGTGCCACATGTATAATCACATCATCCTGATTGGGTTCTGCAAGTAACACAGCTGGACCAGCCAGAGCATCTGCTAAACCATTCTATGACCGAGGGACATGGGTAACCTTTAATCGAGAAGGGAACCTGGCCATTAGACGGAGGGTGGACTCCAACAATGGCACGAGATCTAGCTTTCTAACAACATAGTCACCATTGACCTGCTTTATGACTAGTTCGGAATCCCCTTTCACGTGCAAATGGGGCACATCAATCTCAAGGGCCAGCTCGAGGCCAGTGATGAGAGTCTGATACTCTACCTCGTTGTTGTTGTATCCTTCTAACAACAGGAATGAGTATGGTAGAACAATTTGCACTGGGGTGATGAAGACGATACCCAGGCCCACTCTGTTGAGCTTAGGATCGTTGAGACTCCTACCGGTGGGGCTCAGGGAAGCACCGTCGATGTGCATTTTCCAAAATGACATGGCATGATCGACTGAGAGGATTGCCTCATCAGGAAAATCCAGGTCCAGGGATTTATCATTGGAGGTTGGATGGGAAGCTAGGAAGTCTTCTAATTCCTGCCCCTTGATAGCCTTCTGAGGCACGAACCTGATGTTGAACTGCTGGAGGATCACCGCCCACCGTGCTAGCCATCCAGTCAACATGGGGTGGTTCAGAATGTACTTTAGTGGGTCCGCCTGAGATACCAACTATACCTCATCGTGTTGTAGGTATTTTCACAATTTCATTACGGAAAAAACAAGCACAAGGCAACTTTTTTCAATAGAAGAGTATCTTGTCTACGTATCGAGGAGCATGCGGTTGAGGTAATAGAGGATGTTCTATATCCCCTCATTGTTCTTCGGGGCGAGCAAAGCACCGAGAGACCATTCTAGAGCGGTCACATAAAGGACCAGTGGCTTTCCGGAGATGGGTGGCATCAGGACCGAAGGCTAGACCAGATACTTCTTGATTTCTTCGAAGGCGGCCTGACACTCTTCATCCCATTCATAGGCAGAGACTTTCTTCATGAGTCGGGAAAAGGGCTTACACTTACTATCCAGATTCGCAATGAATCAGCGTATGTAGGCTAAGTGACCTTGAAGACCTCGAAGCTCCTAATTATTACTCAGGGGAGGCATATGGCTAATGGCTTTAATCTTCTCTGGGTCGATCTCGATGCCTCAGTATCTGACAGAAAAGACAAGAAACTTTCTAGAGGTGACCCCAAAGTCACACTTCAACGGGTTCATCTTCAGGTGGCGGGAATGGAGGAAAATGAACACTTTCAAAAGGTCCTTGAGATGGTCCTGGTTCTGGTGGGATTTGACCACCAGATCATCCACATAGCACTACACAAATGTTCCCAGAATTGGATTGGATATGCGGTGCATGGTCCGCTGATAGGTGGCACCTGTATTTTTAAGGCCGAAGGGCATAACCTGGTAACAAGAAGTACCTTGGGGGGCCTGAAAGTGGTGGACTCTTCATCTTCGAGGGCCATCCGGATCTGGTTGTACCCATAATACCCATCCAAGAAGGAGAGGGATTGGAACCCGATCATGGCATCAATCAACAACTCTATCCCCAAGAGGGGAAAATCATCCTTCGAAAAGTGGAGGTTGAGATCACGGAAGTTGATACAGACTCTGATATGTCTGTTCTTCTTCTTGACTGGCACAATTTTCGCTAGCCACTTGGGGTACTGGACTTCCTTGATGAAGTTGGATTTGATAAGCTTGTAAACTTCATCCTCAACCATGGCATCATGAGAAGGGTGCATATTTCTGGGAGGCTGCTTGAACCCACGATGGTTTGTCGGGAGACCAAGGTGGTGGATGGATTCCTAGGGATCTAGTCCTGGAATATCACTGTAACTACAGGTGAACACATCTTGGTGCTGCTAAAGGAATTTCACATACCGCTGCTACTCTTTGAGGGACATGGCGGCACTGATCAATTTGGGTCTCGGATCTGCCTCGCTGCCAAGGTTCACCTGTACCAGTTCATCGACCCTGGTAGAAACTCCTTCTTCAAAGCTAGGGGGATCATTCTCCAGGTCCTCTTCTCCACTTGTGGAGGGATCTTTCATGGGTGGAATATCTTACGGACCACCAGACTCTAATGGGAGGCTAGTACCGGCTTGGGTGGCGGTGGTCAGCACATATAGAGATTCATGTGCTGTTGAGACCATGGCAATGAAGGTAGTCGATCCAATCCCATCTGGCCTTCGTCCAAGAGGTCCACGCTTGATGATATCAAAGCAATAGTGGTGCGTTGACTTGAGATGGTTAATTCCAGCCCCTCGGAATAGACACGTATGATGTATCGTCGTTACTATGAGCCTGATGTCCTGATACCGTACAGTGGTAGGAGGTTCTGAGATCACCCGAGCCTGGTTGGTGTAGGAGTACGAGCTGATTTCCCATCGTCGCTTGGACCTGGGAACATGCCTTCCTCTCGTACCCGAAACGACAAAGCATTGCCCCATTTCGGGGGTCGTGGCCTCCAGTCTATGGATTGGGAAGACATAGGCATCATCCAGACCTACCCAGGGATCACTTGTGACTGGGACGGGTTCAACCTCACTGGCCTGAATCTATTTATCCTTTCTCTTGTAGTAGTCAGCGTCTAGATAATGAGCTTCAAAAGAGGCGAAAGTAGATGCATCTCTTTGGAGTACACCTACTCGACCATTGAGGGAGTATTTGAGGCATTGGTGATACGATGAAGGGATCATTGCATGCAGGTGGATCCATGGCCTACCCATCAATGCGTTGTACACGGTGTCCTGGGAGACAACCCTTAATTCAGTACTTGATATTAGGCCACCGAATTAGGTCTTCAAATGGATCTTGCTGACCGGGGTCTGCTCGGTTCTGTCATATCCCAGGATTCTTAGGTCTGAGGGAGTTAAATCATCCTTATACAAACCCAACTTCCACAATGTCTGAATTGGGATTAGGTTAATCACATAACCCATGTCAACAAGACTGCGGTGAACCTCCATGCCATTGAACTGACCAGTGATGTAAAATGGAAGGATGTGACCCTCTATGGGTGGGTCTTCATCTTCTCCATAGAATAAGATAACTTCCTGGCATTCAGCGTTCTAAATTGCCTCAGCATGGAAGGCTTCTACGGCTACTACCTCTGTCTCAAACTGGAGGGGGCTCCTTAGGGCCTCAGCAAGCACCTCACACATTTCAGATGATAGGCGAATAGGCTTAAGGATAGAGAGCCTTGCTGGAATGCTAGCAAGGTTCTTCAGAACATCATACTTCCGGTCCAGACGCGAGCCTCTGCTTACAGGAGGCCGCTCTGAAATTGGAGGCATGTTGGGCCCTGCCGGCTAGATCGGTGGCTTGCTAGTGCTAGGTAAACCTCGTTGCTCACTGGTTGAGGCCTGAAGAGTGGCTTCCGGATATGGGTTGGGAAACTGAGATCGTCCTGTAGTAAGGAGAGACTGGATGCGGTACAGACGAGGAAACTCTGCCTGATCTAGTAGCACAAACGCCAGTGGAGGAAGATATGAGGGCACCAGATGAGGAGGTCATGCATGCTCAGCGTTGCACTAGGCCTACTGTCTAGTTTCAATAGCATGCACAGCCTAGCTGAAAGCGCTAGCTAATGTGGCTTGACAACCCATATGGCCGCGGCTCCACCGCCATTTCCATCGGCTAGGGACATTGGGGAGGTTCTCTTGGCATTACCCTCATCGGGAGCCATATAGGGGGTTACCAACTCCATAGTATTAACTGAAGCATACCCTTGACTGTCACTTGAGGATTCATCCACCACCGGGCGGATTCTAGGAGGAATCCCCATCTCATGGGGCATGTAGTCACTGAGAGTGGGGGATGATGATGGCAGTGGTGGAGTGCGTTGCTTCTTCTTGCATCGTCACTACCTTCCCTTCTGGTAAGAGGCCGGATGAGATGATGACGCAGAGGTAATGGTCACATCTTCTGAAGGCTCCGGTTGATTCAGGAGTGCCCGAATAATTCCATGGCCACGGGAGACTTTCTTACGAGCCATCCAGTGGTCGTACTTCTGGGATCCGCGGCTGGGAACCTGCTGCCACTTGCCTTTGTCATCGCTACCACTTTCTGATTTTACAAAGACATCTGCCACTTGTTTCGGGGCTGGGGCCAACCTGACTATGTTATTATTTACCTGTTCTTGGAGCCAGTCTTTAAACACATAGCACTGCTTGAGGGTGTACCCTGGGATCCTATGATAGGGGCAGTAGATAGGGCGATTGGTGAGATTTTCCTCTATCGGCCTTCTTCACTCGGGTAAGTGCACAATCCTCTACTCTAGGGCACTATGGAAGTAACCGGGGACCTGAGCCTCGTTTAATGAGTAAGTATGGTGTCTTATTTTCGGATAGGGGGCTCTGGGAGCCTGGACCTGGCGAGGGGTCGGAGGGGCCTACCGAGGAGGCGGAGCATGATTGTCCCGCCTAGGCGGTGGTGGCACATTGTGCGAGGGAACCTGCCGATTATGAGGCAGTCGTTGCTGAGTAGGAGGATGTGCTTGAGGTGGAGGACCTCTGCGAGGTTGTGGTTTCGGGGTTACTGGCAGCAATTCTTGATGCCTGGGGGATTTTATTTGGGCCACCGCGGCGAGATCAGCTCTGGCATCCCTCCTTGCTGGGATAATAGGGGGCAGCGGACGTGCTTGACTAGCCTATTTAAGAGCTTCCACGAGGTGCTGGGCCTTATCTGAGAAGTCTCGGAACCCTCCAAGGTAGTTCTGAGTGATCTAGGAAAGAACCAGTTCTACTTTGACGTTCCCTATGCACATTGCCAGTAATTACTCTTGAGTCAATGGCATATCGAGGGAGTATGTGAGCCCCTTCCCCTGAGTGATGAAGTCTGAGACTCTCCCATCGGGCCTTTGATTACACTTGAAGAGGTCTGCGATGCTGGTCTTTCGAGTGGTGGAGATGAACTGGTATAGGAATTGCTGGCAAAGATCCTCCCAACCGGTCACCGATCCGATAAGGAGCTGGATGTACCAAACGAACGCAGGGCCCTCTAATGTCTTCACAAAACATCAAAGATTGGTGGCTTCCTACTGTGCTGGAGTTCCCAACATGGGGCCACACCTGGAGGAAATGGGGTCCAGGTGCTACAGCGGGTCCCCTGTCCCGTTAAAGGGTGAGAAAGTGGAATTTCCAAAACCTAGAGGTGCAGGCATATCATCCACCCATGTGGGATATGGCTTGAAATCTGGTGGGACTTCCATCTGCCGCATTTACAACACCTCGACGCGGGTGATGAGTGTCGCAATAGGATCATCTGGGCAGGGGTCCCTGTCATGACGGGGATCCCTAACTATGAGTGCATTGTAGGGCTCTCTAACATGATAGACATCTTCAACAGAACGTGGAGTGACTGGCGGAGTGGCCTGCGGGGCGGCCGGAAGAACCTGGGCCAGATTCCTCAGATTACCACGTCGTTCGGTAGGGTTTGGTGTGACGTATCGCGCCCTCTTTCTGTGAGTTCCGGCTTCAGCCCTGTTTGTGGGATTAGCTTGATCAGGGTATCCTAGAGGCATCTTGCCGGGGGAAATTGTTCCTGCCCTTGCTACCCCATCCTAGGATCACCATAGTCGGGTCGCCACTCTATAGCACGATCGGCCAGGATTTTGTTGACCAACCTCTTCTGGTCAGCAAGTTGCTGGCACAACATGGTCTTCTCGGGGTCTCCATCCATCTTCTGCACTAAGGAGAATGGGTCGTAGTGCTTGACATCTCTGACGTGCTCTTTACCCTTACCGGCATTCTGACTGAGTACCAACAACTCAGTGGGTGCAGGGAGACCTAAAAGGCTCCTCTGCTGGCGAGCAATCCTCCCTGATGGGTCTAACAATGGTGGCACATCTTCAAGGGGTAAGTCTCCATCAAATAATTCCAGTTCATCCTCCTTGTCCACGACGTCGACTACGTGGACCGTGACCCTTCTTGGGGGCATGTCCTCAATGTCGCATTATGAGTCGGGCTGCCGCCAGATAGGAATGAAGAAAAGGGTGGCATATTATCCCCAGCCACGGACTTGCACATGGGGGTAGCTTCCCTGATGATTTTTCGGATTACCTTGAAACTCTGAACTCATTTTTGTTGGAGGGTGATTTGGAGACCTGGTGACTCAGGGCGCTGGGCCACAGGGAGTGCGGCCAAATAGACTAGATGGCATTGCTCGCCGATTTCCTCAATGTGAACTTGGCTCCCGGGATACACCACCCGATGATAATGAAGACTGAAGTGCATCGCCCATAGGTTTTGACGGAAGCACTTGACCCTCCTCTAGGGTGAGGGATTCCGGCACACGAATGTTCGATGCTACTGCTGGACAGAATTTCTTCAGGAAGTGGTCCACCGCAAGAATGTTCCAGAAGCTCTTGGACTCATATTCAGGGTCTGGCCCCGTATTGCCCCACTCGTCAACCGGAGGTGGCTGAGGAACTGGTAGCGGTACTGATGCAGACACCTGGGATAGTAAATTGGGCAGTGGAGAATATGGAAAACGAGCTGACTGACCACTGAATTCTGGGTCATCCTCTGAAGAGCACGGTGACCTGACCACAATGTCATGATACGACGGGCTGACAGACATAGCTTCTAGTGCAGGGAGCGCAGTCACCGACACTGGGTCACACTATTCCTCAACTGTCATTGGTCCGCAAAATAGCTCTCTGTGATCTCTAGTCAGGGTAGAGGGCACTTCTGGGGACGACGGTGGTGACTTCATTGTCGGAACCTATGGGACTCCCAAAATTTCCTCCTCCTGAATGTACCTACGAAGAGAGGCGATAATCCAATGGACTTCATATTCTGGAAGGATGAGGCTAATATGCCTTGTTCCTGCCCCGGTCCCTGACACAGAGGACAGAGGGGAGGGTTACCCTATCGAGTTGTATTCTGCTTCAGAATCCGAGAAGTGGGTGGGTTTAATCTCTTTCTGGGCCTTCCCAGGATTCTTTTTGTGGCGGAGACGACCCATCTTCTTGCCCCTGGGAAGCTCCTCAGGACAAGGCTGATCCCCAACATTTAGTCTTGGGGACGTACTGGTGTCAGGATGGGTAGGACTTCCACTTGAGATAGCCGGGGTGTGAGGAGCCTTGGGAAGAATGTTGAAGGGGACATGGGGAGTAACTCCATGATTAGCACCTGATCGGGCGAAACCTCTGTCGGAGCTAGCGGGAGCATGGGGAGGACCTCCATGCTTGGTGCGGGTAGAGCGAGGTTGACCTTCACCCCTTTGATTTCAATGTCGATGTGGACCTTCTCCAGTTGTGGAGAGAATGTGGGGAGGATCCCCATATTAGAGAGGGACCGGATGGGTGATGCTTTCACATCTACGGTCAGGGGCAGGAGGCAGAACTCCATACCCGTTGTGGTGGTTGCGGGAGAGGCTTCTGCATCGAGTGTTACTGCCGTGGGGCAGGCTTTCATTTGGGTTGGGGGTAGCACGGGGCATACATCCATGACGAGCTTCAGAGCGGGGAAGGCACACGGTTTTTGGAATAGTGGTACGGGGAGGACCTTTGTACGGGGTGACATCACCACGGGTTGGTTTGTAGCGATCACCACTCATGCCTGTGACCCGGGGAGTCGACCTAGCCTTCCCATGGGGTGGTTGGGGCCTCAATACGGGTCGTGCATACAGCTTCCCCTGTTTAGCATATGCAGGGGGTTCTGGTGCATGTCGGAAGTGGCTCAGGCCATAGTAGATGCTGACGTTGATGCCCCCTGACGGGCGTCCTCCTTGCCCTGCGCCCGATGCTGGCGTCGAGTGAGTCGGGTCGGTACCAGTGGCGCATGTAGGTAGTCTACCTGCTCTTAAGCTCAGGGAGTCGGGTGGTGGTGCTAGCTCGGACTAGTGGGGTCCCTCTCTGGGAACCCCTGGGATGAAACTCTGGCTAGGTGGGCCCGAACATCCCCTACCTCATCGGCGTAGGGCATGGAGTCATCGAGGTGTTCCGAGGATAGGCTCCCGAAACGATTGAATGTTGGAGTGGGGAGTAGTCGCTCCCTGCGCGGCCCCCATGGGTGGTATTAACGGTGAGGACTGGATGCCTCTAGGTCTAGGCAGGCCATATCCCGGTTTGGGATTGTTCCCTCCTCCTTGTAACGATGTACGAGGTCATTAATCACCCTTCATTGGATGACTTATGATGGGGAGAGGGGGTGTGGGTGACCCATGTTTGTGGATGCATATGCCGTTGCGGCAGTAGTGGAGGCACACGGAGTGGTTGTTCTGGTGTTTCCCCTACCCCGGCATAGGCGGGTGGGCGGTGATCGTGTCCCTGTAGCAGCAACCTGATTCCTGGGAAGCAGGGAGATTAACTCCTTAGTGATGCAAGAAAAAGAAATCGACAACTAGTGCCCCAGTGTCATCCTATCTTCCATGGTTGGTAAGAGGGATCCACACTGAAAACACTGCAAAAACAAAATGACCAACATTATACTGCCCCAACTTCTGGTGAGTTTCACGCCAGGTCTGCTATTTGCATGGCAGCACCCGGTGCCGGATAGCTGGATCCGGTGACACGTCAATCTACTAATGTTTCAAGCACTACAAATCTCCATATTGAGGAGAATAAATTCACGTCGGGTTCACCATTTCTGTTTATGACGGTCTCATCGGGGCGCGCACGTCCATCCTCTTGGGCGCGACAGGCACGGCTGTTTGTTACCCCGCATTCCCTCTTTCCAAAGGCGGGCGACATTCACTCCTTATTCAGGGATTTCTGCTCCTTGATCAAAACTGGGATGATGGGATTTCAGTTCTTCCTTCTGTGGATTCCTCCTCGGAACCCGTCACCTAGTCCGGGTCTCCCTCATAGATTTAATACGCTTTTCGCGAAACTATTCCCAGTTCCATGTTTCCTTGGATGCTGGTTAATTAAACCACTTTTTTCAGGACATTCCAAGGGGTCCGGTCAGGGAAGAAACCTTCTTTTGGTGGAGTAGTCATGTTGAGACATCACTGGCACGTCTGGACGTTGGGGAATTGGTGTGTCTGTCTTTTTCCCCTTATTATAGGGATTCTCGAGGGCGCAAAAACCCAAAGCATCCCACATAGAGTGTGGGGAATCATATTCCATTGGAATGTATATGAGTTTTTCCTCAACTTACATTGTTTAACACAGGATATGCCGCATGTTTAGCGTCCAGCAGAGATGGATCAGACTGATCAGAACACCAATAAAGGTGGATCAGATTGATGAACCCCCTTAAGGGATCACCGATATTGGGGCCAGCACGTGGGTGGATTCCTGAATACTATGGGGGGACGAGGTAGAATGACCCCACCGGGATGTGGCAGCCCGGGTAAGAGTCAGGATGGATGATGGATGGATGAATGAAGTGGAGGGGAATGAAATGAGACCCCCGCAAGGGCGACAGTGAAGTTGGGCTTGAGCCTCGAAGAGACCTCCTACATATCCTTGTGGCAGGGAATCAAATTCTGTGTAGTTTAGTTGGTGAGAAACGATATGAACGGGGTCAGAGCGACCAATTGGTGGTGGTCTTGAACCTCAGGGAGGCTTCCTATGTACCATGCCTTAACATGGATCAAAGTCCATGTAGTTCGGGATGGGGCACCGGTGAACAGACGTGAAGATGGACCTTGGTCCAAGTGAATGTTGGGGCTTGAACCTCAGGGAGGTTTCCTATATACCATGCCTTGACATGGATCAAATTCCGCGTAGTTCAGGTTGAAACGGGGCTTTTGAACTGACATGAAGGGGTGTCGGCACAACTAGATGGAGGGTGCACAACGGCTTACCGCTGGATTGGGATGCAGTTTAACGTCATGCGGGACGAGGGCCTATCAGAGAACCAACTTAAAGGGGTACCTTGGTCCATTGGTTGTTGTGCTTTAACCTCAGGGAGGATCCTACATACCATGTCTTAGCATGGATCAAAGACCACATAGTTCAGGAAGGATGCCGGTGTCGGCGAACCGACGTGAATAAGGACCTTAGTCTGATGGGTGATGGGCTTGAAACTCAGGGAGGCTTCCTACATACCATTCCCTAACAAGTATCAAAGTCCACGTAGTTCAGGATGGGGTGTGTCGGCGAACCGACGTAAATTAAGACCTTGGTGTGATGGATGATGGGCTTGAACATCGGGGAGGCTTCCTACGTACCATGCCGTATCATGGATCAAAGTCCATGTAGTTCAGGAAGGAGGGGTGTCGGCGAACTGATGTGAAGATAGACCAGGGGTCCGATGGGTGTCACCAGCAAACCGATGTGAAGGTGGACCTTGTTCCTAGTGGATGATGGGATTGAACGTCATGGAGGCTTCCTATATACCATTCCTTAGCATGGATCAAAGACCCCATAGTTCAGGCCTACAGTTTAACGTCATGCGTGACGGGGTTTAACCGACATTAAGGGGGTCGGAACGAACGAGTGGTGGGATTTAACCTCATGGAGGCTTCCTACATACCATGCCTTAGCATGGATCACAGACCCCGTAATTCAGATATATAGTTTAGCGTCATGTAGGACGGGGGCGAACCGACGTGAAGGGGGTCAGAATGACTGAGTGGTGGGCTTGAACCTCGTGGAGGCTTCCTATGTACCATGCCTTAGCATGGATCAAAGACCCCGTAGTTCAGATGTACAGTTTAGCGTCATGCGGGAAGGGGCATGTTGGGGATTATACTCTGAGGAAGTCCAGGGTGTTTCATGGTTGGCGCTCACTCTAATCACATGGGAGTCATGCTCGGTGTGAGAAACAAGATGTTGCAGGGACCTGATGATCACGTCGTGAAGGGTGAATCCGTGGGAAATGAGGAGGGGCTTACGCGTTGGGCGGCCCATGGTGTTGGGACTTACTCCAATATGGAGGCCTGAGGGTGAAAAAGCATAGAGGGAGAGAGATTTTGGACTAAGGAAAAGAGATGCCTCGTCCCCTATCACGCCCTCCGCTGACCCTAGTGGTGGGGAATTACGGAGGTGCTTGGGTGCTACCATCCATAAGAAGGACCAGGGGATTACATCAAGATGGCCTCTCTTCCCCACCATGGACAAACGCCACTACGAGAAGGAGGATATCATCCCATGTGAGGGGTGATCCCATCCCCGTGGAGACGAGTGGGCGTAAAGAATATCTGAGCCGGGGGGACCCTATGTGTGAGGCATGTGGTCGGATCACAGTTTAACGTCATGTGTTGAGGACAAGGTACTTGGCAGTTTAACGTCCTGCATCTCGGACGAAGTGGGTTTACTTCATACCCCTAGGACTTACATAACCGGTACCCTCTTCTCCTTGTAAGAGGGAAGCTACCGGCAATGTCATGCAGCAGGGGGGCCGCAGAGCGAACCATCAAGGGGTCCACGTTAGCAAGACAATGCAAAGAAGAAATAGATGTTAGTGTGCCTATGAGAAGAAGAATTAGGTGAAGCAACGCCACTGGCGGTATCATCTAGGGGACTTTGAAATCACATCGTGCAGACCTAGAGGGTCGCACGGGAAAATGATTTTCCAAGCAGAGGGGCCCCTAGGCAGAGGCCTTGTGGAGCTTGGTTTCTCTGTATGGTAAAGGGCACTTGCGAAGGGGTGTGCTTCGCGAAGTGGGGTGCCTTAGCCTTAACATGGGGTGGAGGTGCAAGTGGGAGGTGTTTCATGAAGTGGAAGGGTGTTCAAAGAGTACTACCTCGCAGAGCATAGGTGCCTTGTGAAGGAAAGTGCCACGAAGTTGTGTGATTCACGAAGTATAGTGACCCTGCATTGGCATGTGGATCATGTGTACAAGAGGGGTGTTTCGGGAAGCATAAACGCTCCGCGACAACCCGGGTCCCCTTGGGTATCCCCTTCCTCCGCGAAATCCCTTAGGATTCGTGAAAGGCATCCCTCTCGGAAGAGGGGATCAAAACGAGACAATGCAGAGGCACCTCGTGAAGAAAAAATACCTCATGTAGCTCATGATTGTAGAGCAAAGGGTGATTCGCGATTCGGGAACTAGGAAGTTGAAAGGTTCGATTTTACATCATGTGGGCTCATGGGGAGCTCGGTATTTATAGGCAAGGGGCATTGTGAATCAGAGGTTACGCGGCGCGAAGAGGGCTTGGGTTTCTTCGCGGCGAGTCACAAATGTCAACCAGGTTCACGGAGGAGTACCGTCTCCTTTGCTTTGCAGCGGGTTCGCGAACTTCAGGGGCGTTCGTGGGGCGTCCCGCCTCTGTTGCTTCACGGCGACCGTGTTGCTTTGGAGGGATCTGGGTCGGGGCTTCGTGGGGCAAGACTTGGGGCCTTCTTTTCTTCGTTCTTTTCATCCAATATTTTAGCGCCAACAGCCATATTATTCTCATAACTCACATCAGTATTCGTGATCACATCCCATTTCCCTTTTTCATTGGGATTAAGTGGTTTTTGACACTAATTATAAGAAAAGTTTCATATTAATTCACTTGTATAAATAATACCTATATTCATTACATTTTAATCATTAAAGGATGTGTGGTTTATTAGTTGGAAACTTATTTTCCCATATTTCATTACATGGATTATTCATTAAATTTAATCATTCATTGGATTTATTACCCCACCATTTCATATTTAATGTACATACTAGTTCCATTAAAAATCATTCATTGATGTCACTTCGTATATTTTTGGTATACAGATGTCTTGATTTTTTTTAATATCTAATTTGTTCAATTTAGTATAAGATATGATGTTTATTTTCATGTAAAAACCTTGTTAATGGTGGGAATATCCAATTTCAATTGGATCATTGAGTGCACATAGAACAATTTATTTATAGCTACTCAAGTCTATCATATCTAATTCCACAACTTGACATGGTTATAATACACCAAATAATCAATAATTGTTTCAATTAGTGTTGATAATAAAATAACATATATACCTTTAAATCATTATAAAATTTACCACATTGGTACAAATGGATTCATTATCATTTTTCTTCATCTCATGAAATTCCTTCTATATATTTGTACACAGAATATGAGAAAATTAATTTTTATATAATATCCCATTAAACTCATACAATTTAATTGACTCAATGTATTAAAATTTAATAGTATTCTTGATATTTTTCCACCTTTATTCTCCTTTTGCTTCTAAAAAATAAACAAACATGAAAATGATTTCCAATTCCAAGATTTCATGAATAACCAATATTTTCTCAATTTTGTTGATCCAACACTCATCCACTAGTAGACCAAAACATCCACAAAAATAATGTAGATGTGTCCTCTTGAATGATTCAAAAATAAATTTTTCCTCCATTAATCAATTTTAAAATTAGAATTATTCATAGCCTCATAATGTTTCATGATAATAATATTAAGATTCTTCATTCCATCTTAAAAAACATTTGGTTTCTTAGGTAGAAAATCATTGAATTTTTCATCAAATTTAATATTATCATGATACCATTTAGTTGAAAAAATATGCTTAAATAAAAAATCATAGTGTGAGAATTAATATTGATAACGGAATACCACAAAATTCTGAAAAATCATAAATAGATGTCTAAATAGTAATGCCTACTTCTATGACACATTAGGATTTACCTAGATCATTCATTTTATTTATCAAAACATTATGATTTTATAGTATATATAATATTATCCCAAGGGTTTTCATAATTTCTTGATAACCATAATATCTATATATTGATTAAACCTCACTCTAATACAAACTATGATGGTTTGATCATTTCATACATAAATATAACTTCTATTTAGATGAATGTTCAATACATAAAAATATGATTCACACTATATGTGTAATCATTTAGAGAAATTATAGATTATATATACAATCAAATTATTTTATGTTTGATATTCAACATCTCCCATAAAAATATTCCCTTATATTACTCTTTATTATCTTACCCGACTAAATAAATTCCTCAAAATTTGAGGAAAGGAAAAAAAGAAAACCTCATATATTCAGTAAGGGAAAATAAGGGAGGTATTTATCGATGATTATAGAAAAGAATTAGATAATTAAAAGGGTATGATATCATGAACCTAACATTTATTGTATATACTTAACCTATTAAATATCATAAAAAAATTTTATGGAAGAAAAAAATATAAATTTTAATGTCATGGATCATAAGAATGAGAAATCATCATTACACAATCATAAACGATAAGTTCATTTAATAAATGTGTTTTTCTTTATCATATGATTATAATCTATTTCATATGTCAATGTCAACTAAAAATATCACCATATTATGAATAAATAAATGTTTACTGTTGTGGAGCAAGAACATCATCTTCATTCCCATAATAGATAAAGAACTTTGACTTGTTTCCTATAATAAAGCAAGAAGATTGACTTATTTCTGATGACTATCTCAAGAGGTAAAATAAATTACATATTAAATTGTACAGAGATATAAGTCCCACCAATAAAAAAATGAAAATCATTCATATTTTCTTGACAATATCTTCAATCAGTCATCATATCAGAACAAATAAATGAGATGGGTTTCTATAATTATTTAATCAGATCATAACCCATGGAAAATAAATGAGAAAAATTAACAATTCATGTTTAAGAAAAGAACATAAACCATCCACAAAATGAATAATGATGTAATCCATGTATCATATATATAGTAAATATTTATAAACATAAAGTGACTTCAAATTATATGAAAATAAATTTTAAAGATAAAATTTTATAATTCTTAAATAAAATAACCTTCCAATTCAAAATCATAACTTTTATTTAAAATATTATTTTCAATATAAAATGAAAACAGTTATCTGAAAATAAACATGGGAACCTGTATAATAATATTAAATATTTAATTATTCATGAATAATATATAAACCATCCATTCCATAGTAAAAAACATTCCTTTAATTATTTTTTGGAAAATCCACAAAGTACCTGTAACGCCCCGACCCTAGTTACCCAGAGTCGGTTCATTATTTTAATACATTTCCATGATTACAAGGAATCAAGTCTCAAAATACCTATTAGTTTAGATGTCTTGGAAAATAGATTACATACATGAATGTTACATTACACTTCATAACATACAAAACAATATAAATAATCCTTTATGAATGCCATTATTCCCTTGTCTTAACCCTTCTTATCAATCACAATATACTTCTTGGAATCCTGGGAAAAATAAAACATAGAAAGGGGTGAGCTCAAACGCTCCGTAAGGGTAAGTAATATAGCGGAAACCTTCATAAATAAGCATAAACATTTAAGGCAATGTATAACTAAAAAAAGCCTTTTAAACATGAACTTCAACATAGTATGGAAAAAATAAAATGAAATAATGCCATATACTTATTCACATGGATATTCTACTAATATAATAATCACATGCAATATCAATAACCACTTTCATAATGATGTAATTCATAATTCCAGACTATCATAACCACATAGCCAAGGCCTTGTGCCAAGACTACAAATAAGATTTTTCCAAGGACTTGTGCCCGGACACTAGTTTGTCTCATGAGACCTACCGATGCATCGAGGAGCTATAGCAGGCTCCACCCGTCACTTACTAAGTCCAATGAATTCCCATATGAAAAGGTTTAAACATAACATAAACATTCGTATTAAAACTAGCATACGAAATGTCAATACTTTCTCCATAAACCATGAATGGTATAAAAATAACACATCCGCAGTAAAACATATCACAAAACCTTCAATACAATACAGAAGTTTTGTATCATAATAAATCAACTTCAAATAAGCTTAAAATCCATCAAATGATATTGACATAGACGAAAATCAAAACTATTTGAGAGAAATATCTCTTTTCTCGAAATCATTGAAAAGTCACACATTTGTAAAGGAATTAATTTAAAAGAGATTTTTTAATCAAAGTGTCCCATACCACTTTGAAACTTTTGTAAAGAAATATCATTTCAAAACATTCATGTCCATATAAATAAATCCTTAAAATAATTTTGAAAAAATGGACATTAATTAAAAAGTTTTAGAAAGATAAATCTTTAAAACATTTAAAATTATGATCTTGATAAAGAGTACCTTTCACAAATTCTTAAAATATTCATTTTGAAATCATTTAAAAGTCACATAATTATAAAATAAAACATTTACTTTGAAAATATTCTTATAAACTTCTAAGGGAATCTTTGACGATTTTATAACTGCGGTAAATAGCCGCACCCTCCATATAAGTTAAAAAAATACATTCTTACCTTAAATTTGTCGAAAAGGTTAAAAGTGCCTTGTTTGGAAAATAATGGAAAGATTCCTTTATAAACACATAAGGGTATAAATGACTTTAACCAATTTTATAGTAAAAAGTAAAAATGTTTTTAAATACATTTTTAAGGAACATGTATGTGGATGATAAAGAGATCCCAGTAGATTATTACGTATAAACAACCTCGGATAATGAAGAGATTGCGAAATAAACCCTTTCCATTTTGGTAACTTACGAAAAGTACAACCCATGAAAGAGGTATCATACAATTAATATGTAACTACACATAAATTAAAGTGTATTACACAAAGAATATAATTATGGGCAGTACATACACCACACAAAATTTAATAGTGGCAATATGGCATGAATCTCACGAGAATAAAGAGTGAGATGAAAACTCCTTACCTTGTACTTTTACTTGGTTGGGGGTAGGTTAAACTCTTGTATAATGGTGAGATAATTTTTATTAAATTATAAAAGAATCATATACATTCATATGATATCATATATGATCTTTTAACAATGCTTTGTTAATAATATCTTAGAATTATCGTTGTTTCAGGTGTTAACTTACTCGTTTTCTTTTATATGTTTTGTTACGTAAGCCGTGGCTGTCATGGATAGGTTGTATCTTATTCATATCCAGAATGATATCAAGTCCTTAAACATTATTTTTAAATCATCAAATGATAATTATACTTGAATGGATACGATAGAGAATGAATCTCATCACGTTCGTGGAGACGGTAGTCCGTACGTACGCATGAGCGACAATATCATTCTTTTGATATTAAAATAATATATAATTGGGTGTTATATCATATATACAGAATAATTATCATGTTATATTTATTATTTACATGAATTACACATCATTATTATACCCATCCAAAATAATAATTTATTGAATAACAATTACCCCACGACGTGGAGACGGTAAGTTGTACGTACGCACGTATGGTGACATGTTATTCAAAGGGTGGATAGAATGATGAATATGGTTGTACCATATTTATAAAAATATTATATTATATAGGAGATACTGGATTCATTATTTTATAATGGTAATAACAAAGAAAGAAGAAGTTGAAGAAGAAATGAATTTGAAAAAGGGTGGTGAAAACATTACCTCTTCTTCGGGTTCTTCCTTTTGATTTAATCAAAAGGGATCCTTAGGTTGGCTTTCTGATCAAACGCAGGCCTCTAGGTTATATTTAGGGAAGTTAAGAGAGTATTTGGGCAGGGGTTGGCCGAACCAAAAGGCTTTTAAGGTGTGAAGAAATGAGAAGGAGGAGTGCCCTTTTATAAGAGGGGTGAGGGGCACCTTTGGAAAAGCTAGAAATATTAATTTATAATAAATTCATATTCGGTTTCTAATGGCTCCAAAGTTTATTATTCATAGGTTAAGGCGGGGATAGGTCGAAATCCATTCAACCAATAGAATTTAGACTGGTTTGGGTTACTATATTAACCTTATATTTTTGTTTTAACTCTTAGTTAATTAGTTTGGCATTTACCATGTCACTTTGTATTTTTATATTATATAGTTAATAATCTTACTATATACATCCAAAAGACCCCAAAGAGGTCCATTAATGATACAACTATCATGATATAAGTCTCGTGGCCAAACCTTAGCTTTTTAGGAATTTAATATCAATTAATAATACAATATTTGTTTTAAAAACTCTTTTATGTCAATTTTGACACTATTCAATAGTTGATTTTTTTGAAACTCATAACAGAATGATTACTTCGAAAAAAGTCAATTAAATCAATCCTAATATGTCATATTATCCTTGAAAATTATTTTAATTCATTAAAAGTCTCAAATTTTATCTATTTGGGTATTTATAATATCAATTATTTTAATGTTTCACTATTATGGTAATTATTGCATCATCATTGTGTCATAAATAAATTAAATTATTTAATGTCTAAAAATTATAAATAAAATATCATTATGTAATAAATATTATTATCTTTCTAATGAATATTTACAATCGAATTTATCTTATGCATAACCCTATATTAAAAATGTTTTAGTAAATAAACATTGATTTTAACTCTTTTAACTCTTCTTTGAATTAAATAATAATAAATGTCCTAATCTAATCCAAGTGGACCTAAATGATAATATTTTATTCCTAAGGTTGTTTTTGGTCGAGATAGACTTGTCCAATAGAATTAGGAAATGTGTTAGGGTAATATTAATATCATTTTTACCCTTAATTACCCTATTTACTTTTAACCGTGGTAAATAAAAGTAAAAAGTTACTATTCACCAAAAATTATTTTCATCTCATTGAACCATATTTTAGTTATTGATATTAACCGTGTCTCTAGGATTTTTGAAATTCCATTCACAGAAGCGGTAAAATTAAGTTTTATGAAAAAATCAGTTTTTTAACTACCGCTTAGTAGTTTCACTATTCATCAAAAATTGAAGTTTTTCAGAACAATGCCAAAATTTCCCCTAAGCTATAATTGATATTCCGAATTCAAAAATGATGTATATTTTAAAAAATTCCAAACATATACGTTTCATTAAATAATTTTATAATTAATTCCTGCTGTCACAACAAATAGCGTGTTTTTAAGAAAAAATATATACCAAAAGATTGACAATTGTTTTGGTCCAATTTCAAAGTGAAATTAATTCTAATGAACACCATTGGATATAATGGTAAAAATATATTCTAATTATACTTTAAAACCACTCAATAATATAATTTATCACTGTAAATTATTTTTATTAAAAAAGTTGTTTTTAATTAAAATTTAGTAATTTTTACTATTCATCAAAATATTAAAGTTATCTGAAAAGTACCAAAATTTCACCTTAGGCTAAATTCGATACTCTGAATCCAAAAATGAAGTCCATTTTGAGAGGTAAAATTTATAGAATTTCAAAAAGTAGGTATTACTATTCATAATGGCTAGTTTGATTTGGTTATGGTGTGTGTTAGAACTCGATGTTGCGTACAACACACGCTACTGTATTATTTAAAGAGAAGCGTACTGTGGAAGCTTGGGATGTTTCATTTTAAATTTTTTTATGTCCCCATTTAGTCAAAAAGTTTAAAATATTGTATTTAAAAAGGGTTCACTGTTAAAAGTTGGTAAAAGTGCAATACTGAAAATGAATTTGTTCTTACATTATGTCTAAGAAACTCATAATATGGATTCTAAAATTATAAGGATTATATAAAGTTTAAAATTTAGTTAATACTATTAATAGCCTCTTTTGAATGGATTGTTTGGTAAGTCATGGTGTGCTTGAACTCGGTGTTGCGTGTAGTGAAAGTTATTGAATTATTTTGAAGAAATAACACATTATGAAATCTTGGGGTGTTACATTCTCCCCTCCTTCAATAAATTGCGTCCTCGTAATTTGAAATTGTTCTTCGAAAATAAATGGTTGAAAATAGAAAATATCTTTGTGGGAAAACCCACATTGTAAATTGGGTTACTGAAATTTAGTCTTAATATGAGGAAAAGAGAAATGAAAGGGTCACCACCAAATTATGATCTCGATTAGGAGAACATTGGTGGAAATTAGAGACATATAATTGGAGGAAAAACGTAAATATTTATAGGTAGTGATTGAGGTCATCAATCACAAACCAGTGTAAAATTTAGGTCCTTAAATTCATCAATCTATGATGATTTGAAATACCATCGGTTCAACAAAACATGGGGTATTAGGATAACACATTTTTGGTTTTAGGATTCCTTAAATAATGTATAAGAATTAATTTCTTCATAGAATAAGAGAAGAAGAAAAATATATTCTTGACAAGTAGAGTTCCATCCTTTAACTAATTTCTACAACAAACTCATCTTTCACTCTAAAAGATAATATAATGTAAAAAATATTATATTTATTCTATTTGTATAGGGTTCCAAAAAAACGAATTTATAATTAATCTACCAGATCTTTTAAAAAAACTACATTATTTAATCATGGACATTATGTGGGCAGTGGTAGGTGATACACCCTTGTCGCCCATCGGTTGTGGGTTCAAGTCTCGCGGCCTTGCCGGACGCGACGGGTTGTCTCCCAACCTCCGGGTTGTCCTTTTATGGAAATCAAAAAATAATCCAAACTAGAACTATCCAAAATGATTTGGTCCAAAAATGAAGATCCTTTTTTCTGCGTAATAACATGTGAACACATTCATCATGTATTCTTTTAAAACACTGCAACATCCTGAATTACCATAAAACCTTATTGATTACATTGATGATCCCTTATTCCTTAAAGAATGATAGATATACTCCTACAATCCAAAAATGTTTTAAACCCCAACAATGATGGAATATACAAATCATTAATCAGTTTCAAGGTAGTCAAGAATATCCAATATTATTTATCCAAACCAATCATGTATTATTCGAAAATCACTACCTCGGTATCAGAACTATATTATGGTTTATCATTCTCTCAACCATATATTTTCCAAAAAATTATTCTGCTATTGAGTCACTTTTCTTTGTTCCACACAATCTCAAGTCCTTAATGAAATAGTACTACAGTAAAATCCTTATATACTCCGTAATTATTATAACAAGTACATTGTTGATACAACACTCAAATGACATAATCAATATAAGAACTCTAATCATTCCTCTTCATCTGTGGTAGTATCATAACTTGATTATTATCCAATAGCATCATTCGCGGCATAGTCTGATGACTGGGACATAGGTTCGCATAGTTTCTAAACTCCCTGAAAATGAAGCATTGTACATTTGAAACCATATTCTTACCCTTGTAGTCACATACTTTGTGCCCTTTTCCTTCACACTTATAACAAACTCCCATTCCTTTCAGGAAAGTTCCATGGTATTTCTTCCCACAATTATCACATATGGGAAAATTCTTCTTTTCCTTCTTCCCTTTATCTATCTTTCTCTCTTTCATCCTTTTCTTCTCATGCTTCCCTTCAAATCCATAGGACTCAGTAAACTCTTTATTTATCTTATCCACACATGATACTATTTCTTCATATGATGATAATAGGTGGGAAACTATTTCCTTTCTAAATTCTGGCTTAGGACCACGAAAGATGTGATCCTTCTTACTCTTTGGATCATACGTATTACGGGAGTTCGCATTCCTTCTACTAGGCGCCATTTCTGTACAATAGCATAAACTAGTTCCTTTTATGAATTGCAATGAATAATTACCAAACTTGTAAGATACCTAACACAAATTGAATAGTTTATGTATATAATCCATAATCATAAAAATGTTTTCTTTGAGTAAGTATATACTCATAAGCCCTTAATAATGTTTTGTAAAGAAAATGAGAATTATCCTAAGCATATCCCCCAAGAGTGTCGTAACCAAGAGTGCAGCAAGGCCCGTTGTCGTGCACCAGTTCCCGTTCGAGTCTAGCTCAAAGCGGTGTTTTCGGGTTTTACCCCTAGTTACATCTGTGCCAGAGCTGCCTCTACCTGCTCGTATCCAAACAGGGATGTATTTCTCGGAAAACTCACAAAATCTCTACAATACCAAAATTCAAGGAATTTCTTCTATACTAATCCTAAATGTCTATCTTAGAGATATGTGCTCTAATCAGAGTATCTAAATCTAGTTTCCAAAGTTATTGTTAAACTTCCTCTGATACCAACTGTAACACCTCGACCCTAGTTACCCAGAGTCGGTGCATTATTTTAATACATTGGCATGATTACAAGGAATAAAGTCTCGAAAGACCGATTAGTTTAGCAGTCCTGGAAAATAGATTACATACATGAATGTTACATTACACTTCATAACATACAAAACAACATAAATAATCCTTTATGAATTCCATTATTCCCTTGTCTTAACCCTTCTTATCAATCACAATATACTTCTTGGAATCCTGTGAAAAATAAAACATAGAAAGGGGTGAGCTCAAACGCTCTGTAAGGGTAAGAAATACAGCGGAAACATTCATAAATAATCATAAACATTTAAGGCAATAAATAACTAAAACAAAAGCCTTTTAAACTTGAACTTCAACATAGTATGGAAAAAATAAAATGAAATAATTTCATTTACTTATTCACATGGATATTCTACTAATCAAATAATCACATGCAATATCAATAACCACTTTCATAATGATGGAATACATAATGTCAGAATATCATAACCACATAGCCAAGGCCTCGATCCAAGACTACAAATAAGATTTTTCCAAGGCCTTGTGCCAAGACACTAGTTTGTCTCATGAGACTTACCGATGCATCGAGGAGCTATAGCGGGCTCCACCCGTCACTTACTAAGTCCAATGCATTCCCATATGAAAAGGTTTAAATATAACATAAACATTCGTATTAAAACTAGCATATGAAATGTTAATACTTCCTCCATAAACCATGAATGGTATAAAAATAACACATCCACAGTAAAACATATCACAAAACCTTCAATACAATACAGAAGTTTCGTATCATAATAAATCAACTTCAAATAAGCTTAAAATCCATCAAAGGATGTTGACATAGATGAAAATCAAAACTATTTGAGAGAAATATCTCTTTTCTCGAAATCATTGAAAAGTCACACATTTGTAAAGGAAGTAATTTAAAAGAGATTTTTGAATCAAAGTGTCCCATACCACTTTGAAACTTTTGAAAAGAAATATCATTTCAAAACATTCATGTCCATATAAATAAATCCTTAAAATCATTTTGAAAACATGGACATTAATTAAAAAGATTTAGAAAGATAAATCTTTAAAACATTTAAAATTATGATCTTGATAAAGAGTACCTTTCAAAAATTCTTAAAATATTCATTTTGAAATCATTTAAAAGTCCCATAATTATAAAATAAAACATTTACTTTGAAAATATTCTTATAAGCTTCTAAGGGAATCTTTGACGATTTTATAACGGCGGTAAATAGCCGCACTCGCTGTATAAGTTAAAAAATGATATTCTTACCTTAAATTTGTTGAAAAGGTTAAAAGTGCCTTGTTTGGAAAACGACGGAAAGATTCCTTTCAAAACACATAAGGGTATAAATGATTTTAACCAATTGTCTAGTAAAAAGTAAAAATGTTTTTAAATACATTTTTAAGGAACATGGAAGTGGATGATAAAGGGATCCCAGTAGATTATTACGTATTAACAACCTCGGATAATGAAGAGATTGTGAAATAAACCCTTACCATTTTGGTAACTTACGAAAAGTACAACCCATGAAAGAGGTATCATACAATTAATATGTAAATACACATAAATTAAAGTGCATTACACAAAGAATATAATTATGGGCAGTACATACACCACACAAAATGTAATAGTGGCAATATGGCATGAATCTCACGAGAATAAGGAGTGAGATGAAAACCCATTACCTTGTACTTTTACTTGGTTGGGGGTAGGTTAAACTCCTGTATAATGGTGATATAATTGTTATTAAATTATACAAGAATCATATACATTCATATGATATCATATATGATCTTTTAACATTGCTTTGTTAATAATATCTTAGAATTCTCATTGTTTCAGGTGTTAACTTACTCATTTTCTTTTATATGTTTTGTTACGTAAGTCGTGGTTTTCATGGATAGGTTGTATCTTATTCGTATCCATAATGATATCAATTCCTTAAAAATTATTTTTAAATCATCAAATGATAATTATACTTGAATGGATACGATAGAGAATGAATCTCATCACGTTCGTGGAGACGGTAGTCCGTACGTACGCACGAGTGACAATATCATTATTTTGATATTAAAATAATATATAATTGGGTGGTATATCATATTTACAGAATAATTATCATGTTATATTTATTATTTACATGAATTACACATCATTATTATACTCATCCAAAATAATAATTTATTGAATAACAATTACACCACGACGTGGAGACGGTAAGCCGTACGTACGGACATATGGTGACATGTTATTCAAAGGGTGGATAGAATGATGAATATGGTTGTACCAGATTTATAATAATATTACAGTATATAGGAGATACGGGATTCATTATTTTATAATGGGAATAACAAAGAAAGAAGAAGTTGAAGAAGAAATGAATTTGAAAATGGGTGGTGAAAACATTACCTCTTCTTCGGGTTCTTCCTTTTGATTTAATCAAAAGGGCTCCATAAGATGGCTTTCTGATCAAACTCAGGACTCTAGGTTGTAGTGAGGGAAGTTGAGAGAGTATTTGGGAAGGTTTTGGCCGAACCAAAAGGCTTTGAAGGTGTGAAGAAATGAGAAGGAGGAGTGCCCTTTTATAAGAGGGGTGAGGGGCACCTTTGGAAAAGCTAGAAATATTAATTTATAATAAATTCATATCCGGTTTCTAATGGCTCCGAAGTTGATTATTCAAAGGTTAAGGTGGGGATAGGTAGAAAAAAATTCAACCAATATAATTTAGATAGGTTTGGGTTACTATATTAACCTTATCTTTTTGTTTTAACTCTTAGTTATTTAGTTTGACATTTACCATGTCAGTTTGTATTTTTATATTATATAGTTAATAATCTTACTATATACATCCAAGAGACTCCCAAGTGGTCCATTAATGATACACCTATCATGATATATGTCTCTTGGCCAAACCGTAGATTTTTAGAAATTTAATATCAATTAATAATATAATATTTGTTTTAAAAACTCTCTTATGTCAATTTTGACACTATTCAATAGTTGATTTTTTTGAAACTCATAACAGAATGATTACTTCTAAAAAAGTAAATTAAATCAATCCTAATATGTCATATTATCCTTGAAAATTATTTTAATTCATTAAAAGTCTCAAATTATATTTATTTGGGTATTTATAATATCAATTATTTTAATTTTTCACTATTATGGTAATTACTGCATCATCATTGTGTCATAAATAAATTAAATTATATAATGTCTAAAAATTATAAATAAAATATAATTATGTAGGAAATATTATTATCTTTATAATGAAAATTTAAAATCGAATTTATCTTATGTATAACCCTATATTAAAAATGTTTTAGTAAATAAACTTTGATTTTAACTCTTTTAACTCTTCTTTGAATTAAATAATAATAAATGTCCTAATCTAATCCAAGTGGACCTAAATGATAATATTTAATTCCTAACGTTGTTTTTGGTCGAGATAAACTTGTCCAATAGAATTAGGACATGTGTTAGGGTAATATTAATATCATTTTTAACCTTAATTACCCTATTTACTTTTAACCGTGGTAAATAAAATTAAAAAGTTACTATTCACCAAAACTTATTTTCATCTCATTGAACCACATTTTACTTATTTATATTAACCGTGTCTATCGGATTTTTGAAATTCCATTCACAGAAGCGGTAAAATTATGTTTTATGAAAAATTCAGTTGTTTAACTACCACTTAGTAGTTTCACTATTCATCAAAAATTGATGTTTTTTAGAACAATGCCAAAATTTCTCCCTAAGCTATAATTGATATTCCGAATTCAAAAATTATGTCTATTTTACAAAATTCCAAACATATAAGTTGCATTAATTAATTTTATAATTAATTCCCGCTGTCACAACAAATAGCGTGTTATTAAGAAACAATATATACCAAAAGATTGACAATTGTTTAGGTCCAATTTCAAAGTGAAATTAATTCTAATGAACACCATTGGATATAATGGTAAAAATATATTCTAATTATACTTTAAAACCACTCAATAATATAATTTATCGCTATAAATTATTTTGATTAAAAAAGTTGTTTTTAATTAAAATTTAGTAATTTTTACTATTCATCAAAATATTAAAGTTATCCGAAAAGTACCAAAATTTCACCTTAGGCTAAATTCGATACTCCGAATCCAAAAATGAAGTCCATTTTGAGAGATAAAATTTATAAAATTTCAAAAAGTAGGTATTACTATTCATAATGGCTAGTTTCATTTGGTTATGGTGTGTGTTAGAACTCGAAGTTGCGTACAATACACGCTACTCTATTATTCAAAGAGAAGCGTACCGTGGAAGCTTGGGATGTTTCATTTTAAATTTTTTATGTCCCCATTTAGTCAAAAAGTTTAAAATATTGTATTTAAAAAGGGTTCACTGTTAAAAGTTGGTAAAAGTGCAATACTGAAAATGAATTTGTTCTTACATTATGTCTAAGAAATACATAATATGGATTCTAAAATTATAAGGATTATATAAAGTTTAAAATTTAGTTAATACTATTAATAGCCTCTTTTGAATGGCTTGTTTGGTAAGTCATGGTGCGCTTGAACTTGGTGTTGCGTGTAGTGAAAGTTATTGAATTATTTTGAAGAAATAACACATTATGAAATCTTGGGGTGTTACAGTACCTCATTTGAAAAATGAAGAAGGTGTTCCTTTAAAATAATTTTTAAAAATAGAACCATGGGTAAAAATTAAATTAAACAATAAAAGATGAATAATAAAATTTTTCTTGAAAATTATTTTAGAAAAAAATTATATGTAAGGGATATCTCAAATAGTTCACCCAAAAAATTCTTAATTATAAAAAAACCCAAATATCGATGTTACTGTGAAATAAAACCCTTACCACATGTCTATCATTTGAATCATCTTCCTCGTGAATGAAAACAATTAAAGTGAGAAATTAAATTCCAAGAAACCAAATTGAAACATGATATATTATATCCAAATGTTATTATATAAACCCCCACAAAACAAATAAGTGTTTAATATGGAATATGTCTCATAGAAGTAAATGTGAGGCAAGAAAAAATTACCTTGAGTTATTTTTAATTTAAATGAACTAAAAAATAATTTATAAAAAAATTAAAATTATTATACTTTCATAATATATTTCATTTCTAAATTAACATCATATAAGATCATTTAATAAAATTTCAACTCCCCTTTTATCAATAATTCCGTATCAAAATCATTTATTTAATGTTAACTATTTCATTTATGATCAAAATTTTAGTTTTGTAGTTATGATACTTGTACAAAAAACATGGTTTTATCTACTATAATAATGAAATAAATATCATATATATTAATTATATACAATCTTAGGGTCATGAATAATAGTTATATATGAAAAAATGAACAAGTCCCTTCCCGGATAAGGTAGGTCATACATATGAATAAAAATTGTTTTAATTATTTAATGGATGGAATGAAATATAGATAAATAATAATTAGCCTTTATAAAATAATTATATATATATATAATATATATTAATCTAATTGTTCAATATTACTATCTATGTGAAATAAAAATGAAAAAAATTGCTTCTTGGAGGTGGTGGTCTATAAGTAAGAACGAATGGCATTATCATTTCCCAATGGTTATTATGGAATAATGGTTGGTGTAATATAAAATTATAGATTTTTAATTAAGTTAAAATTATGATATATAAACAGTAAACACATCATAATATCCTTCCATAAATAATGGTTTTTAAAAATTAATTTTATAACTACATAGAGATGCTATGTTGTATGCAAGCAGAGGTCATACTTTCACAACTTATTTGATTGGAATGTGTGTGTATAATGGTTTTTTTGTATTAATAATTTCATTTATAATTATTTGGGAGACTAAATTTGTTGTTTTAATATAAATACATTATTTTTATATGAGGTAATGAATAGTATACTTTAATTTGATCAGGTAAGGAGATTAACACATCTTGGAAATAATTTCTTTATATATCCTCTTTAAGACCATAGAGTAGGTATGTTGAGAAGAAATATAACCACTAGAATGTGTCCAGGGAAGTTAATAATATTAATATAATAGTTTTTTGAGATATAAGGCTCAATGAGGAGAAACTAAGTGTTGTAGGATATTCCCTTTTATAAATAAATTGAGGTTCGCTTTTGGAATTTCACTAAATATTAAATTATAATAAATTATTTATCAAGAAAAATACCACAAAATGGAAATATATCATAAGATAATGTGGTATATGTTTGTAAAAAAATAAACCAATGTAATGTAGATATGTTATAGTGTAATACTAGACCTTATATTTTTTGTTAACTGCTAGTTTTCCTAATTAACTTTTTTCCTAATGTAATGACATTTTTTTATATTAACTGGTTTTAATTTTTACTAAAAAGATGAAAATTGGATGAAAATGGTAATGTATGATATTTTAGACCAAATCATGAACAATTTTCCCAATTTCAATATTTCTTTGATTTTTATATAATTTAATAAAATATTTTTTTTATAATATATCATTATTATTAATTTTAATACTCTTCATTAAATTGAACTCTAATTACAAGAAGAAAAGGGGGTAATTTTAATATAATGTTTTCAAAAAATATATCTCACATATATCTAGAAATTCTTTGGTAAAATTAACTCATTCTAACTATACCACATTAAATATTCTTTAAATAATTAATTATATTTTTATTCATTTATTTAAGAAATATTTTATTTGTGTTTTATAAGAATTTAATGTCATTATAAAAATAATGAAAATTAATAATATATTTATATCATGAAAATAAGTTTATTAAACTCAATATATATAATTATATTTGATCATAAAAATATTTTTCCTATATTTGAAATCATATGACATATTTTAAACAAACATAGTGAAATTTGGAAACTTTCTTTGATTTAAATAATTTATAATCTTTTTTCTTAAATAAGTTACCATTAAATGAATTACTTTTACAACTAAAGTTTTAATGGTTGTATTAAATTCATGCGATAATATTTAATATGATTAATTATGTCTTTATCACTTATATTTAACCATAATATAACTAATTTACCCATTATAGAGGTGATAAATTTTAAGACAATTACTATTAATATAGTCCAAAAACACAAAAGGTCCTAATTAAAAAATATAAACATCATTATTGAAAATATATAATTTATTTTATACAATTCAATAACTAAGAATAGAATAAATTCATATTAATGGAAGTGTTCAAAATGGGATAAAAACTATTTTTAAAAATTGATATATTTAATAATAAAACTGGATTTTTTCTTATCCTATTCCAAGAAAAATATTTATGGGATTTATAAAAAAATAAAAAGGTAAATAATATATAAATGTCATTAAAATCATTCAATAAAATTGATAAATTTAATTTAAGCATAAAAAGTATTTTTCCATAAAAAATATCATATTTTTTGGATATATTTTTTAAAATATAATCATTTTATAACTAATTAATTCAATTTTTAAATTTTTTTACATTAACTTTTTCATAATTTAGATATCACAAATCATACCTACTGATTAAATAGTTTGTTGATACATGCAATGTCATATTTTAAAAAAAATTATGTGGTATTTATAAAATTATTATTTTTTATATCATAAAATATCAATTAAATCCTCTTACTTAAAGATAAATATTTTATAAAATTACAGTGTGTTAAAATCCAACACATTACCAAAGGATAATTGGAATAATGATCTAATATAGAACCATATAATCTAATATATTATTTCTATCATTCCATTTTTTTTACTACTAATAGATCCCTAAGGAGAAACATCCTATGGTTGTAAACTATTTCAGGATGTACAATTAGGACACTCATCAATATGGTTTATAATATTTTTCATGGAATGAAAAATAATTTTATGTCTAATATAACAGATATGGGTTGTATAAATTTTGGAATAAAAATAAATAAGTGTATAATCCTTTTCATTATAATTAATTATAAAGGAAGGCCCAGGAAGATGTAATAATGGTTTCTACCAAGAAATGAAAAGTGTGGTAAATTTCTGCAATAAAGGATTATACTCAACTGACATGTATGAATGAAAATGAAAGGTCCTGCAGAAGAGGTGAATCTACCCATGGCATTAAATTTTAACTACAAATATTTATAGAGATAACCATGATTTTTTGGAAATTTATTAAATGAAGGACAATGATATTTATCCCCATTAAATTAAATAGATTTTAGAATGTCTTGTTTTCAAACTAAAACATGGAGAAAATTAGTAAGTGTAGAACATAATTTCAAAACGATTATCCACACCGACATTTGAAAATCCTTATAGGAACATTGGTATTCAAAAAGCTCCCTCAACATACAGAGGTTTTTAATTTCACTAATATCCATTTTATATAATGATTTATATGGAAATTAACTAATTTTAAATGGATAGATATTTTTTTCTATGTAAATAAAAATGGATATACTATGAATAGGGAGTAATAGAAGTAAATAAGATGTTTCTAATGAGTTCTATGGATTGTGTTGCAAACCAAAAATATGTCACTTGTTTTATTCAATGAGTATTTAACAACATTGTGATAGATAATGATATGATTTTGTATTTCATATATTTTAAAAAAAATGTTCATATTAAGGAAAAACGAACAAGTTATGAAATAGTTATGATGAAAATATTTAATTTAATTTTTATATTGGGAGTTGTTAAAGAAAATGTGTTGAGACAGATTTGAAAAATACTGATGATATTGATGGATTAGATACACTACAATTTTTATATTCACCTATAAGAGAAGATTAATTTTATATAAAGTTATAGTATATATGTGTTAAGATTTATATGAGGAATTAAAATAACTAAACTAGGAGAATATTGAATATATTTTTTTTGTATTGTTATATTTCATGTCAATTAGTGTATTATTGGAATTCATGTGATGAATCTTGACGTTTTTAAAGAATATTATATTATTGGATTTCATTTGAAGGATATTGATGTCTATGTTGTTGATTATAATTAAATATGATTTTAAAATAGGATCTCTGAATATAATAGGTATACAATCATATCAGAAGAACATGGGTCACGACATTACTGGAGTTGGAGTCTTAAAATGATAAATAAAAATGATGAATATGGATTTATTTTCAGTTAATGGAGTATTAACATTAATTAACTTCTTTTATGTGGGGTTGGTTTCATCATGGACATTATATCCTCGATAAAAATTAAGAGTTTTGAAAAAAAATTATTTGTATTGAAGTTGGATGTTGATCATAAGAGTTAAGGATAAAATTAATGATTTCACAAATTTCAAAATTTATTGTTTTAGATTTGGTATTGAAACATAGTTGGCCACGCCACAATGGTAGTAAGGAAGATTCCATTATTTATTGAGTTTTTGATGTACCTAAGATATAAAGAACTTGACACACCACAATTGACACATTCATAGTAAAAGATTATGGAGAACTCTACTACCATAGGAAAAACCATATTATGATATATTATAAGGTTATTGTTATAAAATATATATGTTTATTGATTTCCACATTATATAATGTGGTTATATGACACTTTTTTAGGATTTAAAGAATATATGATGGAGATAATTCTCTAATTTCTATAGGAGAAAAAATTTCCATTTGAATAAAAAATATATATCTTCAATTCTAATATAAAACACTTTATAGTGTAAGAAAAAATTCCATATTATATTTTTTATGATATTTCATTTAATTAATAATGGATGTTTCACCATGATGAAATTTTACTCTCGTGGTTCTTATTAATCAAATTTATTTCTTATGTCAAGAAATGTGGCTGAGTTAATAGACTGATTAAAGATCTATTTGGTAGTTAGTTAGTGTAAAATAATTTTAATTAATTTTACATATATAGTTTCATATATTATATGAAAATCTATTATAGTATAAAAAGTTATATTAGTTTTAATATTCAATTTTTGGAAAATAGATATTAGGAAATTATATATTCAATATAAAAATATAAAGAATGATTTGATTAACATTGATAATACCCTTTATGTAATGGATAAACTGTATATAATGAATCATTGTAAGTAATCATTATATCACATTTATATTATAATCCTTTTCTCAGAGTAGTACATAATGGTATTAGAAGAGGTTGTGACAATGGATTAGGAGTGTTTCTATTTAAGAAAAAATCAATATCTTTAATGGATAGTGTTTACCCCTTGTATGACAACAAAGTATTGGTTTATTATCCTTGGACTCTACTATTATTGAAAAATGAGTAAAATGAATGTTTACAAAAATTATATTATATATCTATATATAGTAAGTTTTCTTGAAGAGTTAATGTTTCATTTTTTTCATTATGATGATAACAATTTCCAATGAGAAATATGAAGAATTGAACACCCTAATTTTCCTCACCTATTAGGGTGTATTAAGACAACAGTTTTATCTAAATACTATACACTAGTTATCATGTTCTATGATAATAGTAAATGAGAACACAAATAAGATGTAGATATAATATTAGGGTCTGAAATATAAACACACATATAAAGACATAATGTAAATATAAAATCCATATGTTATTAAATTATGAGTCATGTTAATATTATATTATGTTACATCTAAAAAGAGATAAACATGTAGTTCCATAAAATGTAAAATATAAAAAAATATTAAAAGTAAAAAAGAAAACATCCCAACTAGTTCACCGCATCAACTCAAGCACTTATCCAAATACCTATTGATTGTCTCCAAACCAATAACACGTATAAGGGTCATTTCCCTAATCGTGATACTAATCACAGGATCTGTATATACACCAAGGTGTACATATAATGTCTGATTATAACACATTGTATGAAAACCTAAATGGTTGTCCCAATAATAACCTTTATATATATGTAGATATTCTTAAATATTTAGTACGAAATTAAATCCATAACCAAACCCATGAATAAACATGTCATAAAATTGGATCCCTATGAAAATACCATAATAGAGAAAACCCTAATTCAAATAATGATATAAATTTTCTTTTAGTTCTGTAAAATATTATACCCCTAATATAGATTCTTGTTATGTAACCCATTCACTCTCATATTTATTTCCCACTCAAAGAACTAGGTAGAGGAAATTGTAAACAAGACCTTACTCGTCTACCTAAAGGGAGACATATCATGATACCCGTTATGAATAATTAATATCTCATTTGGAAACTAAAACAAACCATTCTTATAAAATTACCTATAATTTGGTATCTCATATAAGACATTAGTTTTTAATATACTACGTTTAGGTTTTATCTTTTATTAACATTGTGTCATATATTTTTCAAAGATGAAATATGGATCAACCTACCATAAAAATTATAGATTTGGTCATCACATTTAATATCCATTCCTATAGTGTAACATTAAAATAGTGTATTATAAAATTACAGAAACAATTCACAGTTGATATAGTCAGTTAACAATCTTGTAAAATTTATAGACTATATAATTCCATAACCCAACACTAAATGACAATGTGTATAGTCCATGAATCTTGTTCCATAAATTTAGTTATAAAAAATTATATTTTAAGGAATACTTTATCTAAATATTGTCAATAATAACATATATACAAGAGTCTAACATGTTAAAATGTGATGAGGAATCACAACCACTACCCCCATTAATTCTTAAATAGAATGTACACTATAGAAATCCTTCCCCCAATATAATATTTCAAAACCTAAATAATAATCAAATAGTGTCTAAAATCATAATAATGGGGATATCCCTTTTATAAATAATCCCATAGATAGATACCATATCACATTATATAGTTATATCTTGACTGCCTGTAATGTTTTCCCAAAAACATAATTCAAAAATTTTATTTCAATATTTTTATTGGAGACACATCAACAACTAACAACTATGAATTGTAAACTATGTAGGTTGTCACTCATAAATATTGTAAAGACCCTACCAATAGTAACCTAGAGATGGTGGCTACATTTTTACATATGCATAATATAAAATTCATTATATCTCTAAGGACCAAATATTTCATAAGACTTCGTAATCTAGATAAATACTTAAGTATTTCATTACATTTTAAAAAAATCTTTACATCATTGCATATATAATTATTTTCCGTCTATTCACACATTTAACGATACATTCATCATATCATTGGAAAATATAAAAAATAAGTAGATCTCTGGTAATCACTATAGATTAGAAGAAGTGGGGTATATATTGAATTAATAAGGAATAAACAGTATAGCATGGTAAATAATTGAAAATACATTCCATTTAATCAATAAATTGAAATTAAATAATATATAATGAATAATAAATATATGATGGTAAATAAATAAAAATATATTTCATGTAATAAATAAATTTTGAATAAAATGAATCAATTGAAAATATCATTCAAAATAATCTCATGGATAATAAGAACTGAATTCAAAATGAAGGAAATACAGAATACTGGACATCATGATCTCGAACATCATGATTTCCATAAATCTTTAACCTTTTTCCTGGAAAGTTTTAAATTATATATAAAAACCCATTTAAGGTTTCATTGATAGTTTATAACTTGAAACCGATTGGTTCATCAATGGACTACATTTCCATATTGATACTAATATATCCAATGATCGATCTAATTAATGAACAAATTTTTAGTTTTAAAAAATATGTATATTGAATAAATAGTACATATTTAAAAAAACTTCTACAATTAATCAAATAAAATTAAAAATAAAATAGAATATGTAAAAGTTTTATATGTTTTAGTAAATAATCATATCCATGATACAAATAATATTCATAATTAAGAGAGGGTAAATTCAAAATGATATCATGAAAGTCGATGTTTTAAGAGAATGTTAATGAATAAAAATTTAATCAATAATGTTAGTGTCAGTAATTTATTTACTAAAAATAATCATAGATCATCATGGGAAAGAATAAGGTTATAATCAATACAATATCTCTCATGTGGGTTATATATAAAATAATAGTTTTTGAGCATTTATGAATTTATATACCATAAAAATATCATTAAGATGATTTTTGAGAAAAATAAATGCATTAATTTTTAAATGAATGTTAAAAACAAAACATTTCCAAAAAATTATGAAAAAATTTCTCTTTGAAATGATCCTTGTAAACATGTAAAGGATTATTAAAAGAAATTCTTAGTTATGAATATGGTAATATTCTATACATCCTATGTACATAAAAATTGTTATTTCATTCTTGTTTTCAATAAAAATTCATAATGTAGTATAATGTCTATGATTATCTTTGTATTATTTCTGGATTTTATATAGATTATTTTCGAGACTAGGTGCTGAGATGATGTCTAATTCTGAGACCCAGTTGTTCAAGAGGAAATTTTTGAAATATATTGGGTAGATTAAGTTGTATTAACATGCATTTTACCAAAGAAAAATTGAAGAAATTCTAAAAGTATTCCCTGATGAAAGATCTAAGGTCATAATTATGTACTAAATGTGAGGTTTACCCTAGGCTTGAATTAATTTTAATAAAGACCGATTGAGATCAACACAAATATCAATTGATGTTCATTACTCAAATATGATCTTGTGCTTTTCTCCCCTGATTCATTGTTTATCAGTGAAAAATAAAGAATGAATATTTTATCCATCTTTTAAGAAGATCTGATGAAGGAATGCATTTTTTTATCTAGGAAATGCTCAGAAGATCTTGGATCATAGAGTTCCTATGGAAATAATCATCAGATCAATTTCCAATAGTAAATGAGGCGTGTGGGATATGTTCATGTGTTTCTAGAAAACCAAAAATTAGACGGCATGTAATATGGGATTAAATAGCCTTTGGGGACCTCTTAGTCATGTCGAGCATTTCCTGATGGAGTCAAACATCACATTGTGTGTGACTAGGCCCACACGACATGTGTTTCCTCCCTAGATACTTTGTGTGTACTTAAGAGAGTACAAAGATGTAGGGTGGAGTACATGGGTTGCCTACATGGTGTGTACTCCACCACATGACACATCATGGACCATGTACATGTGATAAGCCATGAACTCATACAGGGGAAGAAATACACAAATTGGATTTTTTTACTTACACAATGGTAGACTGCATATATAGCCTACATATTTTGTAGTACTACATGGACATAGCATGATACATGGTTCGTTTACACAGCCCGGACCTAGTGTCGAGGAATAAAACAAGTGACACCCTCTACACATTGTTTATTACTTTATACATGGCTTCGATATCTTGTCATGTGTATCATGGACATGGTTAATTATGGTTCATTCCCCATATCCCCTCTCTAATGGTTGGAATTGAATTATTTCATACTCTTAGGACAATGATCCCTTCAGCACGACTTCTTGAATGGGGTTATTGGAATCCCTACATGAGGCCCATTGTGAGGTCATATATTAATCTTTGTCCCTATGTGGAATTTATAGTATCATTTTGACCAACACATTAATGGCATAGAACCTCTATTAAGTGGGATAATCTAGATTGTGTTACATATACTACCCCATAGCCTTGGAAGTGATCCTCATATGGGTATTAATTTTTCTTTGGACTATTAGCATGTTCTTTTTCATGATGAGTCCTGATGAGAAATACCTCTTAGTAAAATGTCATTAGTTCTATCAAACTCAAGACTGTGTTTTCATGGATGAGTTCTTCATGGATATTTTGAGATAGAACACTAGGGATGGTATAGTATGATCAGGAAAAACCTCTAGAATATGTGTCTTGGATTGAGTATATCTAGATATTCTTATTATATACACCGTGGAAATATACATGTGTAGAGCTGACTATATTTCCATTGCTGTAGGATTTTTGGTTATGTCGTTTCCTACTATGTATTGTTATACTAAAAACTACAAGGTATTTTCCTGGAGTTTTCATGTCATTTTAAAAATGATCGACCATTTTATATATTCATAAAAAGAGTAGGCCTAGAAAATTCCTAGTGAGACCGGATAGAACAATGTGTGATCGTGTAGCTTCCAAAAAATAGTCCATTTTTCCGGTTTGTCATGTGTTTAATACTCATTATAGAGGGATTTCATTTCTCCCTTCTTATATTCTTTTACTTCCTATCTTACTCAGGTTATGAGATTTATATTTATGATTCCATGTATGTTCAATTTTTATATGTCAACATTTTATATTCATGGAGATGTGTGCTTTTGTATAGGTACTTAGTCTAAGGCCTCCAATGTAAGTGATATTACTACTTAGTGCTATTATCCATCCCCTAACCTATTGTAGGAGGGGTTTGGGAGTCATAGAATGGGCCCCACATGGATAGGTCATGACAGAGTGGTATCATAGGAGGTCAATTATATCATAGTACTGAGAGTTTGTGAGATTGGTTTGGGGGAACATTATTACATGTTTCGAGTTTTGATTTTAGTATAGAGACTCCAGTTTCATATTGCAATTGAAGTATCCATACAACAATAATTTAAACACTCATTATTAGACTTAGTACATGATAACATCGGTTTAAGGGAAAAATTGTAACATGCTTCATATAACAATGGGTTGTTATTCCATGTATTTATTGATTGATAACTATAGATATACTCATTGACATTGGTACATTTTGTTTAATTTTAGGATTCCTTCATGATATATACCAACTTGAATTCATCTTGATGATAATAATTATAATCCCCTTAGTGATGATGTGTTGATTCGGGGACCATATCATGATATTTTACCTCTAGGTGGTGCACCATCCATAGAACCAATAGAGTATCATGTGGTACCCATAGTATTAGCATATGAGGTGTGAAGGATTTGAATTATTCATGAGTATAAGTGGTAGAGACCCCTCAAGATCCTTGGTGATCCTGACCCTAGGTGGCTGAGGAATACCTTAAGTCGGTGACCCAAGTATTCCATCAATTTAGGACACCATCAGGCCAGTTTTTGGTCCTCGGAGTGAGCCATATTCATGGCCCGGCAAAGAGATGGTGGGGTTTAGTTACCATGTCTTATAATGGAGATACACTTTCATGAATAGAGTTCACAAACAATTTCAATTTTTGAGTTTTCATCAACTACGCTAAGGGATGTATGTATCCATTAGAATCTAAAACTCCATCATAAAAGCATGAAATTGGATGAGTATTCATCGAGGTTTACCAGGCTCTCCACTTACACGATGGATATGGTTCAATATTAGTTTTTTATGGATTTTTCCATCAAGAAATGTATTCATAGAGACATATGATCCAATGTTATTCTTATGATAATTTCTACCTATACTGGGGTTCTAGAGTTAGATTTTCTAGTTGATAGTTTCTTATATAAGAAGATACAACTAGTGGTTGTCAGCAGTGTGAAAGAGGGAGTAGAGACATGGGTAGCAGGGAACCGATGTTAGTTTTAAGGACCTGGATGTGGGATCCATTTTAGGATGAGGTCACAGGGAAAAGGATATATAGTTCATGACTCATAGGGTGGGTATAGTCACCCCATAGAGATTTTGTGATACAATTGTGATAACAGGGGACATCATACTGAATATTTTCTGGCCCTCAGTACAGCTGACATGGAAACCCTTGATGGGCCATTGAGGCAGAGAAAATAGTAGGAGAAGGCAGTTGCATAGGGTGTAGAATGTGTCATAGGAGTTGGGAGAGTTGCAGGTGGTGGTCAACACATTAACATGTTTCCATCACTTCCCTCGAGTGGTCTACATAAGGTTTAGGGAGCTGGAGGATAAGGGAGGGGACAACTACAAGCGACTGAGGCATATAACCCATAAACTCCATGAATGATTTGATGTACAATATGTGTCTTTTATACAAATTTTTTACTACTAATAGATATAGGTTCTAGTCATTATTCGCTCTCTGTTTTTTGTTTTCTGAGACCTGGAGATTCTAGCTAAACCATTGGCTTGAACCTTATGCTTGGAGACTCTGTCTGTAGAAGATTCCATGATCGCACACTTGTGTCGACAATGTGACCTGACTCCCATAGGTGAGAGTTTCAGTTGGTATATATTGTTTGTAGCATCAAGGTCATATGATATCATTATTTATATGGATTGGTTATCTATACTCCATGTCCATATAGAATACTTTAGGCGAAGGGTTTGGTGTTTTAGGTGTGATGGAATCAGGTTTTCCATAGTCTTTGAAAAGGAAACCCATGTAGTGAAAGGTAAACTTATGTATAAGATGGTAATGGAGATTACTAATCATTTGGATAGCTAGACCATTGGGGTAGTATATGTTATGAGTTTCCAGTCTCTTACATCGGTGGGGGAGTATAAGGTTGTCTTCCTCAATGATGTTTCAGGGTTATGTCCCTATTGAGAGGTAAACATCTACATTGTTATACACCCTAGTAAGTACTAATATATATACCATCACCTCTGATGTCTCACACAGATCTTCATGATCAGAGGTTATAGTTGGAGGATATGAAGGGGAAGGGATTTGTTAGACCCATTTTTTTACCCGGTCCAGCCCCAGTTTTGCTTTCAAAAAAGGTAGATGTGAGCTTGTGGTTATGTGTGGACTATTGGTTCTTGAATCCAATGAATGTGAAGAACATGTATCCAATACTAAGTATTGATTCTTTATTTGATTAGTTTATATGGGTTTGATGGTTCTAGAAGTTTGACCTAAGGCCGGTCTATTACCAGCTCCGAGTATGGGATGAGGATATACCAACGATAATAGTCAGATGTCGCTATGGTCAATATGAGTACTTAGTGATTCCCTTAGGCATGAATAACTCCCAAGTAGTGTTTAAGGGTGTCATGAACCATATATTTTTGACTTTCTGTGACCACTTCATAGTAGTCTTAATAAATGTTATTATTTGGTATTCAGTGTCTTAGAAGGATCACGCAACACACTTAAGGATAGTTCTAGATAGACTTTGAGATCATTAGCTTTATGAAAAGCTCTCAAAGTGACAATTTTGGATTCATGTGGACCACTTTCTTTAACACATTATCTCAGCAGATGGAGTGGTAGTGGACCCGACCTAGGTCGATGTTGTGTTTTCTTGGGATCCACCTAAATATGTGATATAGGTTCCAATATTCCTTGGGTTATAATGCTATTAACAGAGATTCATACAGAATTTCTACAAAATATTAGTACCCATGACAACTTTGACTCGAAAGGAGCATCATTTCATGTTGAAAGAAAGGTGAAATTAGGATTTCCAGTAATTTAGGAATAGTTTAAAGATCATTCAAATCATGAGATTGTCGGAGGAAGGTGAAATGTACATAGTGTTTTGTGATTCATCAAAAACCGGGCATGGTTTTGTTCTGATGCAGAGGAATGTAGTGAATGCCTATGGATTATTCCAGTTTGAAACACAAGATCAAAAAAACACACTCCATGATCAAAAGTTTGTAGTGGTAGTATTCACTTTGATAATGTGGAAACACTACCTGATGGGTTATCTATTTATCATCTACTTTGATTAGAGGAGTCTCAAGTATATCTTCTCATATAAGGATCTCAACATCAGACAATAGTGATGTCTAGAGTTCCTCTAGGATTATGGATTTGAAATTTACAATACTCATAGGAAGGGTAACATGGTAGAAGATTTTTTCAACATGATATCTTATTGGTAGTTTATGAACGAGGAATCAGTGTAGTTGGAATCATTGTAGTTATCATTTGTATATAGAGATAGAGAAACTTACCTCTAATTGATGGATACCACCCTGCCAATGTTATAGAGATTCATGGAGGAAAACATGGGGAAACTGATAAAAAGACCCTACATGCTCAGATATCAATATGGAATGTTCTAGATGGATTTTCTAATGGTGGCGAGGATATAATTATTTTCATTGATGCACGACGGTACCAGTGATATTGTGGGATTATTCTTTGAGAGAGTTTCATGTGTATCCTTTGGTGTTACATCTAGGTGTGGAATGGATGTACTAGGACATCAAATGTAATCTTTGGTGTCTATGAATGAGGAAATAAGTTATATTTTTTTTTCTTTCGATGATTTTTTTTAGCAACTGAAGGCCAAAAACCGTGTTATATGATGTTTAGTTGTACCCCTTGAGGTACTGAAATGGATGTGGGATGGGATATGAATTGAGTTTATGAATGTATTTCAACATACATCCATGATACATGATTTCATCTGGGTAATCGTAGACTCACTCACCAAGTCAACACACTTATTAGATCTCTGAGAACAATTTTCATAAGAGAGCTTGGGATACCTCTATATTCAACATATAGTCCAAATCTATAGAGTTCAATCAATTTTTTGTGTTTAATCACAATGGTAGATTTATATCTTCTTTCTGGAAGAGATTATAGGAGGCTTTTGACACCCAATTATGATTGAGCAAAACATTTCACCCCCCAAACTGATGGCCAGACTGATCAGACCATTCATGTTCTAGAGGACATGATATGAGCTTTCATGGAGGACTTTAACCATAGTTGGGAGGATCACCTACCAATATAATTGTTTCTTGTATCAAAATAGCTACCATTACATAGTTAGTATGTCACTATTTGTGGATTTGTATGGGTGGCCCTACAGGTCACCGCATTTCTAGACTGACCCCGGAGAGTCATCACGCATGGGCTCAGAGTTGGTGCAAGATAAAATAAAGAAGCTACTAATCATCCAGTAGTTGATGAAGACTTCATAGATCCTACATCAGTCATATGATGATAGGAGACAATGTCATTTGGAGTTAGAAGAAGGAGACCATGTGTTCCTATGGTTTTCATCATGACAAGGATTGCAGAGATTTATATGGGTAAACAAGATATATCTGAGGATAATTTTCCCTTTCTAGATACTGCATAGAGATGGTGATGTGTCTTACCAATTATCTCATTCCACACAGCTAGATCAGGTACACGAAATCTACAATGTGACACAATATAAGCGGTACATTCATGACACTTCACACGTTATCGACTGGGGCGATATAAACATTGAGGATTGAGCGGCATTTGCTAATAAACCGCTATAGATCGAGGATTGTAAGGATATGGTCATTCATTGGTAATAAATTCATTTAGGGTTTTTTTGATGGATGAATGATAATTTCCAGGAGATCACATGAGAGCAAGAGTTTCAATTCATTCTTAGTAACCAAATATTTTTTATAATACCTTATTTTGGATTTTGGGGACATAAATCCCCATGGTGGGGAGAATATAATGTCTTTTATTTTTCATGTATTCTTTTTAGAAATTATATGTATCATTTTAGAGACCTGGCACTGAGATGATTTGTTATTCCAATAACATGTGTGTCTGAAATAAATGTTTGAAATATATATAATATATTAAATAGAATACACCTTCAGTTTTCCAGAAAATATAGAATAACATCTAAAGGGTGATAGAATTAAAAAACTGAGGGAACCATTTAGTTCAGGACGCGGGGTTTACCCAAGGTGAAACATAACATTATTTGGAGGAGGTCATTTTGGAAAATTCATCACGAGTGTGGAAATAAATAAAATAATTGAATAAATTAGTTTTTTTATTTTATGTCGATGCAGGAAATTACCAATAATTAAGTATATTTTTATTTCATAATTCTAGGGTGATCCTCATAACCCAATAACCTTTGGAGAACCATTATATAGTGAGGTTCTAAGATTCTCTCTTAGGATAATGATGATGGATCATGGATTGATGACTGATGCACATATATTTTAAAGGATATCACCAACGAATGAAACACACCTTCGTAATTTCAACACAGATGGATCCAAATTTTTTCATGGCATGTGTTTGATTTTTTTATTCCATGTTCATGGATTCTACGATGAATGAGAATCAATCAACGAATATATTGATCTATGGTTCAATCGTCTTGTGGGATGGGTGAATTTTTGGAGGTCTTGAATGATGATTTATCTTTATAATTTGGTTTATTAATTTTTTTCTAATGGTGAATGATTGAGATAAAAATAAACATAGATCGAGTTCAATTCCTCAAATATGTTCTTTTTCTCCCCCCCCCCCATCATTCATTGTTCATTGCAGGTATTCTTAATTTTTCCCCTAATTCAACTTATCATGATCAATTGATTGTTGCACACCCGCTACATGGTGAAATGATTTGATATCACGAATTTAGGATCATCCCAACACGATGGAGGTGATACAATAGAGATGGTCTGATTATGATGAAAGAGGACACCCAAATTCAGGTTCTTTAGTATTCTTCAGTTAGCAATGAATAAAGTTGATTTGTTCCATTTTTTGAGCTGATAAGACAAAAAATGCATTCTCTGATGATAACAATATTTGGGTGAGGTTGAATCCTCAATTTAATGGTCAAATATCATCATATAGAAGAATGGAATCAAAGGAGTTCCATGGGAGAATCTCTTGTGATTCTTGAAAATTGGAAACTACACATTGTCTAATCCGGTATTACATGGAATGTGGGAACCCTAAGAGTGAGATAGGGATTCCGGAAGGACTTAAATATCACACAACATGATTACCCACCCACACAACATGTGGTACCTCCCTGGATACTCAGTGCGTACTCCATAGAATATATGGACATGTGGTGGAGTACACTAGTTACTAACACAACATGTACTCCACCACATGACACGACCTAGACTAGGTACATAGGTTAAGACATGTAATGGTACACACGTAGATGTATAGGGGCTGGGTTCGTCTACTAAAATATAGGTAGACTACAGCGGCATCTTACATGCAGTGTAGTACTACAAGGACTCAACTTGAAACATGGGTAGGACATGAGGTCAATGTACATGGTGTGTGACCCACACTAGAATTCAAGTACTCCTTTATACATGGCTTGGATTTATTGTCCTTCATAGATTGGAAAAAAATTATTAGGGGTCATTCCCCTTATTCTCTACCTTGTGGTTGTTATGGAACCATTTCCTACTCATGGGACAATGATCCCTTTAGAAAGAATTATATGATTGAGTCATTGGAATTCCTCTGTGAGGCCTAGAGTGAGATACATTATTCATCTATGGTCCCTAGGTGGACTTCATGGTATCTTCATGACTAAATCTACATGGGTTTTGATCTCCTACTTAGTATGTTAATCTAGATTATGTTGCTGGAATCTCCCCAGGACCTTGGTAGTGATCCTCATTTATGTAACGTATTCTCTTCAAACTATCATCATTTTATTTTTCATGACAAGACCCAATGAGCAGTACCTCTTTGATGGATGTTGATAGTGCTATCGAACAAAAAAGTGTGTTCTCAAAATGAGTTTTTGTGGATATTTTGAGCTAGAATCCCAGGGGATGGTATACTTTGGTAGTGACATAATTATAGACTATGTTTCTTGGATTGAGTATATCTATATATTTTTATTATATGTGTTGTATACATATACCATTTGAAGATATGACTCTATTAATTTTATTGTATTCATTATTGTCTCAGGGTGTCCAATAGAGTATTGTTTTACTCAACCATACACCAGTATTTCCTGAATGTCTCTTGTCTTGTAAAGATGATCCACATTTCAACAGATTCCTAGATGGACTAGGACCAGATGATTCTTAGTGAGACTCGACACACCAATGTGTGTTCCTATTGAATTTAGAAAACAGTCCCTTCTAGTTTTAGGCTGGACATTAGTTTTAGAAGCTTTTTGGAGGGATTTTATTTGGATCTATTTAACTTATTTTTCATCTTGTAATACTATAGTTACATGATTTAGATATTTGCATGCATGTTTATTAAATTTTACATTTCAAAATTTTATTGGCTCAAAAATGTGTGTGTGTGTTCGTGTACTTAGTCTAAGGCCTCCCATGTCACTGATATTCTTACTCAGTTATAATCCCCATCCCTTGGACTATTAGATGTGAGCTAGGGGAGTCATGATGAGGTCCCCACTAGAACGGGTCATGACATGTACATTGTTCAGAAAATGAAAATAAAATTCCTTTTAAACTATTGGAAAAAAATTATCTATTGTGAAAAAATATACATAATAAATCCTTAATTAAAATTGAAAATATTGTATTAAAATATTTTAATGAGGATATGGATATGGGAAACAAATTTCATTGATATGATAAATAATTATGTATTTTAATAAAAACAATATCTTCCATTGTTTTAAGTACCAAATAGAAGAAAATGGTACTATTATATTAATATTTATAGATTATGTTAAAGAGAATAAAATTGAACATTTTATTTTACAATGATCAAATAACTTCCATAAACTTAAATTTAGGCATAAACACTCACAGATAAAATGATAATGAAGAATAAACCCTTACCACTTAGTTAATTATGAATCATAAACCCTATGATAGAAGTAACATCAAAATAAAAATTAAATTCAATAAATAAAAAAAGAATCATTACAAAACAAATCAATGGGGTAGTAGATACACCTCATAAAATTAAATTGGTTTATGATATCTAATATGTGTCAGTGGACAGTAAATTAAGATGAAATATTTTAGAATGATTATACCATTTAAGTTATGATTAATCAATAAATGTATTATGTTCGTATAATTGAAATTCACAAAAAAAATTAAATACAAAAAAAAAATTAACATAATCATATATTATGAAAAACAATTAAGAAGCAATTAAACACAATGGAATAAAATTAGATTATTAAATTCTATAACACAAGATAAATTTCTATTCAAATCCCCTTGGACAAAATAATTCAAATTAAAAAATAAAATAATATTAATAATGAAATATTCATGATGATTTATGTAAAATGGATAACATATACACAATATAAAATGTATTTGGAAAATATAAATAAAATATAACTTAATTAAAGAAAATTAAGATGGAATCCCATTACTCGGTTTTTACTTAAATTGAATGTTCTCTAACCTCATGTATAGTGGGTTTAAACATTTATTAATATATATTAAATCCATATTTATATTCATAATATCATATATAACCAACTTATTACATCTTATAACCTGTTCTTTAATAATATGTTGTTATTACCAGGGTTTTAGGTGTTAAATTATTTGTTTTATAATTAATATTTTATAGTACAAGATTCAATTACTATTCATAGTATATAGATACATCATTTTTTGAATATTTTTATTCTTATAATAATATATTTATTCATTGGATATTTTTTTTTACTATTTATTAATGAGGGACATAGAAAATGGTCCACATCGCTTTTTGGATACGATATAGCATATGTTCGCATAATAGATGATACCATTCCATCAATGCATGAAAGGGTGAGTAATATAATGATATATTTGTTTCAATAAATTAATATAATTTCATTTTAATCATATATGTTCATTATTTTCATCAATATAACTATTTATGTTAGTCGGCGATGGAAAAAATTACATTGTTCTATGTTTTGGAAATTTGCCTTACACATGAGCCATGGATTTCATTCCAATTTAATGTTGATGGTGTTGGATAAATGTTATATCATCAACATGATAAAATATTTGTTTATTATTTACACTATTTTTATTTTATTATAATTATAAATACATAATTTATTGCATAAAATTTATAAATTAAAATAAGGAGCATAGAGATATCCATTATAATCACATAGAAGAACATCCTTTGAACATCTTATTAATGACCATAGGGTTGGTCAATTAGAATTATAAAAGGTTGTACAATGTTTTTATGGATGTTTGGGAGTGATTTTTTCATGTTTGGGTATAGCTAAATGGATTGAGTGGTGTGAGGATGTGAGGGGATAGAGTACCCTTTTATAATGGAGGAGGTGTGGAATTTTTTAAATAACCTAAATTATTCAATAACGGGAACTCACATTCATCCAATGTGATTAAAAAATTGATAAATAATTTAGTTTATATAATTTCATTTTTAGGCACAACTCCATCACAAAACAATAAACACATTTGAATCATTCTATCCCCTTATCCTCAATGTTTACATACTTATACCATTTTATTTTTCATCACAGCAAATAGTTTTTTAACATATGTTATTTATCATTTAATAAAGAAAATGATCCATATTTTATAATTTGGACCCAATTGATCTTTATATGAAATATAACTTATAAAATGAAAATTATTTTCTGTTGAAAATTAATTTTAACGCAAGCCCATGTAACCCGTAAAACCTCACTTTAACCATAATCACGCTAAATAAATTCTTTTTCTTTAATAATAAGTATGGAAAAAATATGTTGGCCATAAAATATAATGTTTATTATGATGATTCCAAATATGTAATAAATTTTCTGATATTCAATTCATATAATTCATATAATTTAATTAAAACTTAAACCTGATAAATGTAACAAAAATCATTTTTTAGAAAATGAATGTATCATGCATAATATGATCTAACATTAATTATATGAAAATTAGTCATAATTATATGGATTATAATTCATATATTCATAAGTATATTATGTAGGTTTCATTTAATTTAGTTCGCATTTTTCATATTATTTACTTAAAATGGGAATTAGTACGCACATAAAAATAGGTTTACGGAAAATGTGTTTTAAGCATAAAATAAAATTATATAAAAAACATGTATAAAGATGATTCAAAGGAAATTATATTTTTTAAATATAACTAAATAACACTTATGTTTATTTTAAAGAAAATTAAACTAATCATGGATCTTTAAAATTACATAATTTAATAAATATAAATAACATTATTTGAAAAATCAATTTTTTCACTATTCAATGAAAAATAAACCTTTTCATCAAAATATCAATAGTTTACCAAAATTTAAATTTGATAAGATTATTTTAAAAAATATATCCATTTAGAAAATAATATTTATATATGTTTTGGAAATTAATTATAATATTTTCTAAAAAAATTAAAATAACCATCTTCGAATAAAATTTTATTTTGAAAAATTAATTAAAATTACTATAAATTTGAGTTATTATTTATTATGAAATTATAAATAAATTTGAAATAATTATGACCTCCATATATATTACGTAATAGAGTTAATCCATTTTATACCCATTAATTAAAAATTTTGTTATAAATATCACATTAAATAATAATTTTATGGATCGTTTAACCTCTATGTTTCATATCATATATTCTATCAAACACAATGATATTACTTTATAATATTGGGGAGTTTCCCTATTCCACGTGCATTTCATGATTAATTCCATTATCATATCATAAGAAATCCCTCACAAGGTGACTTGACAACTTTTCTCAACAAAATGTCATCCCATACAACATATTAATGGTGAAATGGTCCCCAACAGACAACCCATAAGAGGCTGAAATCCATTAGTGATTTATTCAATGAATATAAGGATTTTCATGGAAAACTATGTTCTATCCCATAAAATATATGTCATAAAAACTAGGATTACATATTTTTTCTTAAGATATCGAACACATGGCCCAACCCTATCCCATCAATCTAAATAGGTCATAATATCACCTCATTCAATACCTCTTCATTCCACTAAAGTCTTAACTATAGGAAAAAACCTTTTGGAATAAATAATAATAATTTATATACACTCTTCTAATACGATTTATAAGTTACAATGTTCTTAAGGAAAATTATGTGGGATCACCACCAAGATACCCATTAAATTATTTTCTTATTCCCATAATTATAATAACCCTAATTATATCTTTCATAGGTTAGTCTCAAACACTAATCTCCAAATTCATTCAATATAATTAATTCACATAAATATAGAGGTAGTATAATTATAACCAACTGGCATTAAATCATTTTATCCCCTCAAATAATTTCTACCAAGCTCTCTTAACCACCGATGATTATGAAAAACCTCCATTATAAAACTATCTTAGTCTAAAATTATTAATAATAAATTATAACCATATATATCTTATATATATTATTATTATTAATAGAATTAGGAATAATTTGAAAAATTTCCAATAATTGAAATTATATATCAAATTACTCTTAAAAATATTAAATCCATTCCGAGCATCCATCAAAACCTTGGAAAATAAAAATACATAATTTTCAACTATTCTTTAATGACCAATTTAATCTCAATTCATTGAAAACTAAAATATATATTAGAAGTGTATAAGCCTTCAACAATTCAATTTTAAATAAGGTGTATATAACATGATCTAGCTACAATGAACAAGATACCCAACATATTTATATGATTCCACTATGATATTATAGAATTATTTATTAAATACATAATAATGCAAATAGAAATGAGAAATAATTTAAAAAATGAAATAATTAAAGGAATAATTAAATGGGATCTCATTGCAACTGATAAATGAAACTCTCCTAAATTACATGGATTTTTTGAGGACCTTATTGGGAAGATGATAAAGAGGATTTAGGATTCTCTCTTTTATCCTTATAAATAATAAAACACCATTGAATATGTTTGTGGATTAGTTTAAAAAAATTCAATTTTTTCCCACAAAAAAATCACAAACTACAGTTTTCTAGGAACATGTTATACACTATCTGGGATTCCCAAGGAAATTCATGAACAACCACCCTCCATGGCAACCTAACAATAATCAATTAAACTACCTCAATATACCTTGTGGTATCTGAAACATTCTCAATTCTCCTCTTATATTCACATTGTACACGAAAAATCATAATTGGGTACCCTATGGTGTTTACATCCTATAGAAGTAATACTATTTCGTCCAATTCTTCTCTGATACAACTTATTTATTTAAAATCCATTTTATATTAAAAAAAATTAATCCAAATTCAATTATTAAATACAAAAAATGTTATCCAATATATAGTGTTTAAATACCCCATAACTATAGTTTCTTCGGAGTCTGACACTACTCCAATTCTACTGACCATTGATGAAATCGATGAGAAAAATTTTTATCCAATAAAATGATTTTATATAAATGTGTGTTTCCAATACTAATGGTTGATTTATTTTATTTTTAGACATTCACCCTCATATAAATGATTTATTATATATAATATTTATCCCAATTGGATACTTAATGATATTTTTGTCTAATGTTTTTCTATTACAAGTTATCATCAAAGAATGCATGGATCCTATTGAAGGCACTAGATTTATAAAAAATTAATTAGTTTTTATACATTGGGGTATTTCTAGGAATGTTATGATGATTATTTACTTTATACTATTAAATTAGTATAAATGTGAATGCTTCAAATATATTAACATGTAAAAATTATTGTATTCTGTTATTTGAGTAGATGTATTTTTCTGGGGCTAAGATAGACTTTATACTCGCATCCTTCATATTAACCATGGTGGACATGTATTTTTTATTTATATTTTTATTCTCATAGAGTTAAACAGATAGATGCTTATATAAATGAGGATATATATAGGTGTTAGTGGTATTAGATAATATATCACCTCGTCCTGAAGAATGGGTTTCCATCATTAGATGGATTGGTGTAGCATATCACAATTTTTTTAGTTTTATATTTTTCATTAGGAGGTTGTGTAATTTTTTTCATAATTAATATAATATATTTTCTATATATCTGTGAATGTGTTCTGTTTGATTCATTTTTAATGTCCCTCAGGTACATGAATATTTCAAATTTAAAATGAATTTTAATTTTTTTTATAATTTGATGTAAAAAAAATTAAACTAGTATTTTTAATAAAATACCATCAGTTTAGTATTTAAAAATGAATATGGATTATGTATCATCTTCTTGCGGAGTTTTGGTGGCTTTGGAGATCTTGAGAGAGGGATGGGTGTCGAATAAAACCTAGGATGAATCAAATAATCAGCCATCCCATATGTTCCATTGGCCCAATAGTAGTAATTTTTTTGTGAAAGTTACATCCCCTTAAGAGTTTAATTGGGTAATCCCCGACCCCCCCCTAATTTTTCTTTTTGATTGAGTTTGTGATCAGGTCAAACCCCACCCTTGACCTCATTATTCTTCGTTTATTTTAGGGGGATTTTTGGATGTAATTATCTATTATTCTCGGTATGTTTAATCTTTCTTTAAATTTTATATATCCACTCTTCTAATAATATTAATTTCTATTTCAATAGATTCAGATTTCATAGTAGATTCCATTAGAGCATTGTGGGACCACCCAATTCTTTTAAGGATTTCATAAAAATTAACTTGAGGTTGTTCAGTGGGGATTATTTCCTATGAATGATTTTTATTCATTATGTTATGATATATCTATGAATATTTTTATGTTTTTATTTAAGTTGGACATTAATTATTTTTGGAATCAGTGATGTGTGCTACGAATTTAACCTGAGTTGGTATAAGGGTCCCAGTGGATATCTTATTGGTTTTTTGTATGTAACTGATATACTGGGATCACCAATAAGTGAAATAGAATATATTAACCTTTTAGATTGATTCATTTAATTGGTTATAAATGTTATATTTAATTAACTATGATTGATTAGTGATGTTGAAAAGATCAGGGGGCTTGAGTGTTGACGAAATATTGTAATGGACATATTTGGGCCTATAAAAGTAATGGAATCAACTTTTGAAACTTAGATATAATTTGTAAAATCATTATTTTTTATAGTCTATCAATTATACTATCCATATAGTTGTAATGAGTTTTTTATATGGAGTATTTTTTGTGGACCCACAACTGTAGGAGGTTCCCCCATTTATATTTAAATATTAAAATTGAATTTAATATTTCAATTGAAATGGTTGATTGATGGAAATATATGCTCTAATTAAATAAGATACTATGAAACATTGTTCTTAGGACACCAACATGAAACTTCATCCTTCGATGGTCAAGGACCTTTCTTAAGACCACCATATGATGTTTGGTCCACCATAAAGGTTTTCTATATGATGAATTACATAGTCATAGATTTGTGTCCCATGCATTGGAATATTTTACCATTATGTATTGATGTGAGATGAATGATATGTTCATGGAATGAATATAAAATGTAGGGACACTATGTAACATTGATTATTTTGGGCACATTAAGAATAACTAGGTGTAATTTACCATCCCCACATTTTATATGAGTATTCCAATGTGGATATTAATTTAGTAGAACATAACGGGTTTTTTAGTGGACCAGGATATTGATATTTTATTAACTTCGATGGCACATTTTCATTCCGTTATAGAAATTCCAATGTGATATTCCCATATATTCGGAGAGGTCGCTCTATATTAATGATGATGTAGAGGGTTATATTATCTTATAGAAATGGCATGTTAACCCGGAACATGGTATGAGATATATAACCATCATGAGAGTGAGTAAGTGATTTTTAGACCATAGGGACTCCATTTTCATACATGGTTGATAACCAACCCTGATCAAGTCTGTGTGTGATCAGTAGTGTGGATTTCATGTGTTCGATAGGACCTAAGTCACATTTTATTTTTGATGGGTTTGTGTCGAGGTATAGCCATGGATGGAGATGACTACATGTGTCACCTCATATCCCTTATTATGATTGGATATGAGAAGAATATAGTGGATGAGGTGATTTCTTCATAAGGAATACCCATTGTTTATTTTAATTCTTTGATGCATGTTGTTAGGTTAAAGTAAATCCTTTATAGTTGTTTTCTTTTTCAAGTCATTGTACATGGAATGTGCACAATTATATTTTCCCATCTGCTTGACTATTCTATGGGGAGGGGTATATTACTCCATGTTGGATAGGTATGAATTATATGGGGATGATAATATTACCCCCAGTTAGCTAATCGAGCATTCCATAAGAATGGATGTATCACACCATGTTGGAATGTGAAATTTGGATGATATGGGTAGGGTTATATTACCCTCAAATGTTTAATTTTCCCTGGTGGTTGATATTTTACATGAGGTTTGGTATATTACTCTACACTGGCTAACACCAAATTCCATAGGGATAAATATATTACACATGGTTGGACTAAACTCTATGTATCACCTTAAATTAAATGGGTATAAGGGAAATGGAATTATTCATATACATGATCATTATGACACGCATAGAGACACTTTTACACTAGATAATGTAGGTATGGTTGATTAGGGTCATTTTCATGAGGATTATGGGTGGATATTGATCGTGTCCAAGTTACATGTATACACCCTTGGGGTAGTGGTGATACATTGGATAGTGTGATCATCATGATGTTCTCAAAGGCCCTTTATCGTCTAGATGAAGTATATTTTGTGTTCATTTGTATAATGATTTATTTATGTTCTATAGTTTTATTTTTCTTTTTTTGTGTGAATATCCATAAGATAATATAAACACATTCATAATATATTACTGTACCACATATTTGGTTCCCTATTAACTTATTTACTCTCACCAGTCTTTGTCGTCCATTTCAAATGGTCACCTAAAAAGATTTCACATTGTTATTATAAGAAGAGGATGGGTTATAGACTAGGTTGATCAAAAGGAATATATTGATCATGTATCCCAAGATTGGGCTGAGATATGGATTTATTTTATCAATTGATCATTTGGTTTTTATTTATAATTACTGTTATTCTATATTCACAGTCATCCTTGTGGTCAATAAATCTTTTTTTATGAATGTATGGTTTGAAATCATTTTTTTAATGAGTACTTTTTATTTATTTTCTTATGAGTAATTTTTTTGTATTTTTTCTATTGATGGATAATTTTAGGATAATTATTTATGATTATACACTATGATATAGGGGGTATAATCTCCACATATTATCATCCTATAATCTCGCTTCTAGTTGGTAGCCTTTGGTGTACGAAAAAGTTAAACTAAGGTCATGAGGTTCAATCGGTCTAGTTTCATTTCAAAGTAATAAGGTCCAGGATATTACAATTTTTTACAAGATCATTGATTTCATTTTGTCTTACTTTTTCAATATTTTGTAGAATAAATACAGTGGTATGTGTCATAGATTATGATGGAATCCAAACCGGTGCATCTTGAAAACCATTCCCTTTAAAATCCCAAATTTACACATGTATGGAATTAATGTTTTTGGTTTATATTTTTATGGTAATTTTCTCCTAGATTGACCCACATGATGTTTGAAATTTATGGTGATCAGTTTTTGGATTCATGGATCCTTTACAATTGGTAAGATACCAATTAATAATTATTTTCTCAAAGATTGTAGTAGAAATAAACATTTAATCTGTCAAATCAAAAATATATGATTCAAGTGATACAGTCCTACTAATGTGATTGTTTTTAATAAAGACTAAGGTTTTTATATTTAAATTTTCTACAATTGCTCACATGGAATTTTTTTCAATAAGTTCTCGTGTAATTTTACTATATTTTTTCTACGTAAATATGCATTTTTTTATTTTTAGTCCATTTGGATTTATAGTGAGATTCATGATGATGAGGTTGATTATATTTTCCAATGTGTATGAAGATACAATGACCCTAGTGAGTTGATGCAGGATTTTGATTCCATTATAAAAAACCCATGTTGGTTGTTAGTATTTATATTAGGCCACATAAATTTTCAAAAAAACTATTCTTGTGTTTTCCCATATACCTTATAGTGAAATTATACATAATCGGGCTAGTGTGTGATTCCATTTATATATGTCTTCTTTGAGGATGATTTTAGTTGGGACATTGATGTTCAATAAGAATTTCACTATCGAGGAGGTAGTTTAGTGGTAGTATTCATACATTGGATTAGTCCTTGTGATAGGAGTAATGTTTAAATTTATCATTTCATTGTGTATATGAGTCCCTAGAGAGGGTGTTGACAAGTAATATTTCATATGGAAAATATATGGGAACCATTTGGTGAATCCCTTTAGTCATATCCATAGTGAGACAATGAGATCATCTATGAGCGAGAACCGATGAACCTTTTAGATATGTCCCTATTTTCTAACTAGGTTAGTGACAGTTTTTTTCTTGGGTAGCTCTTTATAGTGGTTATCCATGGTTAGTATCTTCCTTTTAGATCAAATCATCTTGTACAATATATATTTTGGTATTCCTGCACTTGGGGTGTGATCAGGTAAATGATACAGTCATAGTGATGTCCTCTTACCATTCATAATATTAATACCATTAATTTTACTTTTTAGGATTTGAGGAACTTATAGCTTCACATTTTTTTCATTAACATTAATGGGAATTACCATTCATGTTATTTTATATATTTCCTTTTGATTAGTTTTATAAGTATGGGGTGGGTCTTGGTGGATTCATTTGTTTTTTGAAAAACCTTTGTAGGTTGGTGGTTGTGGGCTGAAAAATGGAAAAAGGAATGTAACGAGATTTGATGTATAGTTCCTAGGGAACACTAGTAAGATAGAAGTTAAAATCCATGTAGAAGAGTTGGTGGTTTAATTATATGATCAAATTTATGTATAAATACAACTCTTGATATCATGATTTCATATTTGGTGACTGTTTCGTAATGGAACATCCTCCTTTTTCATTTTAATTTTTTTTAGAGGTAGCACACATTGGATATGTACATTTTCCTTCTAGTGGTGGATAGTTGAGAGGCTGATATGGATCAGGATTGATGGGTTTTAAAAAAATTCTCAAGGACCAAGTATCTATGTTTATATCATCGAAATTGAGGTGCCATTATAGAAATAGGTGACAACTTCGATAGATTATGTATGGTATATTTACTGATCAAATTTGGAACATCATGGAAGAAATAATTCTTTAGGAATAACTTGAGCATCGATCATGATACACAACACACATTAGTTGTATATTTTTCTATTATTCTTGAGGATAATTATAAGTTAATGCATTTGGTGGGGAGTGGATTATTTCCTGATAAAGGGAGCCCCTCAATATATATCAGATCCTTATAAATGTGGTGGGTGTCATTATTTTTAGTTAAGAATGTGTGGTGATGTATTTTTTCATATTTCCAAAGTTTGGGTGGATTTGTATGATTCTAGATACCATTTTTAGTGATATATAGGGTTTGGGTCATGGTTTGTAGTATTTGATCATGTGTGGGGGTGATAATTACACTCATATGGGTGGAAGTGACATATATTTCCTGTGATTACAACCCTAATGTGGAAATGGTCATTAGTATAAAAATTCATCTTTGTACTGAATGTATTGATATTAATGTGATGGTGTGAAGAAAATTTGATTCATATTTGGATTCCTTGGTTAAATCTTGGTATAAATTGAGATACAGTATCTGGTGGAGTCTAAATGTGTGAGTTAGGAATGGAATATTTTATGATGATTCAAATATGTTGAATTTGGAAGTATTTGGTGGTCATGTTAGCTATGATGTTATTTATATTTACTGATTTCCCAATAGTGTAAATCACATTGGGTGTTGTGTGTGGATTTCAATGTGGGTACTTTTATGACCTCATGATTCTTCCATTCATAATTTCATAATTATTGGGTATTTTTAATTTCTCGACTATAGTAGTTGATTGTGTCCAATAAGGGTCAACCAAAGCTGGTGTGGCTAGTGTTTTCAAATATAAATAGAAACATTAATATGGAAACAACATTGGGAATATCATTTTTTTATATGAATAGTAATATTCAGTGTTGAATAGGGATTTTATAAGGAACGTCTCCATGCATAAGTTGTGCTTGGGTGGTGGAGGAACCTATGTTTTGACATGTAATTTAGTTTTTATCATGAATAATATATTTGGATGATTTTAAAAATGTGTTTTAATTAAAGTGAGTTAATAAATCCAATATAAGTTTTTTTGGAACATGTGTATGGGTTTTTCACATGAATTCGAATGGCAAAAGTACCCAAGAATATGAATCGGCAGTTTTGATTTGAATCATGTGGAGGGGAGCACTATAGGACTAAAATAAAATTGGAGGATTGATTTTCCTTATTTATCAATATTTTATGATATTGGGATAATTTCATCTCAGTAATTCTGTAATGAATACACTAATTTGATTGGGGTTTGGTGGTTTAAAAAAGAAATAATTAGAGGTTCTACCTGGGATTCATTTTGGCTTCCTGTAAATGGATTATGGATGATTAGATTTTGAATTAGTGACTGACATAGTCCAGGTTATGTGACTTTATAACCACCAAAACATTTTTAGGATGGGAATTATTATTGTGGGGAGTTTTTAATGTCCATTTTTTACAGCTTTGATTGAAATTCAAGAATAATCATAATTTATTGAATTGGTGGGTGGACTAAACATTGATTTTGGATTCAAAATATTATTAAGTGAGTTTATTCACATCAATATAAGGTTATTGATTTAGGATTGAGATTTAGGTAGAGTCCCAAGGGATTAGGATGGCCTCATATATGGTATGGAGATTTATGAAATCTATTTTGAAACATTCCATAGGATAGTCAGTGGTGTCTAGTAGTGGAAATCGCCACATCCCCCACTCACTAGCGAGCTGCTGGAATCCTTTTCATTGTTGGGTATTTTGGGAGAAAATTACATAACCCCAAATTATTAGAGGGGTATTAAAATGTAATATCCTGATATTTTGAAAAAAAATCAAGTAATTTAATATTTTTGATATTTGGAATTTTACGCAGCATCGAGTTTATCTTACAGATCATATAGTTTAAATAAAAAAAGGGCATGTTATTAAAATATAAATATTTAATATTATAGTTATCAAACAAACATTAAAATTATAGGTATTAATAGAATTGATTAATTTTGAATATATATGGTTTAAAAAGGTATATATAATGAATTCTTTGGTGACCAATTAATAAAAAATGAAAATAAACACTGCTTAAAAAATAAAGGGAATATTTTTCTGAAAAATTATTTACATGCATAGATACATGTTTAATCTAAATAAATTATAAAAATAAAATTATTTGAATCATTATAATTAATTTTATATATTATATTTTCAATAAAATATATAACCCTTATCTTATGTGATTTCTTGAAAATAGTTCAGAATAAATCCAATTTTATGCTTAAAAATGAGTTTTTATAAAAATTAGTTCAATCAAATTTTGAATAGTTATTTAAAAACTATTTTAAAAAAATTATCAAATTAATTTAAAAAAATAATGTTCATTTTATAAATTATCATTTAAAAAATATCTGAGGTTGAATGCTTGATTATTTTATGATGAGGTAAATTTTTCGACGACTATTGAAAAATAAAGGGTTTTTATGAATTTTCATTTGTTATAATGGTTTTCAAAAAACCAAAATTATTGTATTATTTATTTAAAAGAAACATAAATTTATTAATATATAAAACAATTCATTTTATTAAATTTTAATTATTTAAATACTAAATTTAGATATTTGAACGTTTTAATTATTCGAACAATTTCTCTTTGAAAACACTTTTTATCATTACATATATAAGATTAATTTTAAATTAAAATATTCTACTTATGTGAATGGAATTTGTAAAATGTAGTCCATATTTTTAAGAATAGTAATTTATATTATCTAATAATTGAAAATTAATTTTTTACAATAATTAAATGAAAAAATAGTAAAAATTATTTATCAGGACCAATGTAAAAAATGTATTCCCATGGGGTAAAATTAAATATATAAGGGTTAAAAATTATCCAAAACATTTAAAACACATATTTTACTAAACTATATCGTCCTTATATCATATATTATTTTTAATGAACCTTTTTGAATCATGTAGTCATTTTTTAAACAAGGGTACAAATATTTATTTTAAAAAATTACAAGTGTGTCACTCAACTCACTTATAATAGGCCCCCAGCTATCATCCCCCGTTAATAGTTTTAGAACCCATTAGATAAAATAATACCTAAACAAATAACTTCATTAATGCACTCATATCACCCTAGGATCCTTATTTTGTTCATATATATAACTGAATAAGCCTTTTAATGAAAACAAAAAGAAGCTATCCAGAAAAGAGAAAACATCCTTCACCACTATTTTTATATTATTTCTTAATCCACCTAAATAAATTATTATTAAACTATTTAAATATATTAATTTCACTCTATTAAAAATAATTATATGTAATTATGATAATTCTATTACATAATTCCATCTACACCTCCATCAAATTGATAATGAAATCGTTATTTGTTTGTATGGCGAACTACTGCCCTACAAACTGATGTTAGTTTTTTCCATCACCACCACCCATACATAAATATATTGATAGTCATTTTTTACATGATATTTATCATATTAAAATTTTTTTAATAATTATATCATATGGTAATTCTTAAATATCATTTTTTGGAATACAATAACGTTGTTCCTATATACGATGGACTACCACCTCGTGAAGCGATTTGATTCATTCATTGGTTACATAGAAGGTAATAAAGAAGGTTTCAATGAATATATGTGATATATATGAAATAAAACTGATTCAATAATTGTAATATTTTATTTAAATTTATTTATTTCACCTGTATAGTTAATTGAAACAATGTTTATGTGTACGTACAACATACCCTCTCCATGAATTTTGTATTTCATTTTATGTCACTATATTTTATGGATCACTATAAATAAATATATAATAATTATTTGTGATATTTATATAATGTTTAAAATTATATATATGATTTATTCAAGATCAATTTCATAGCACCAAAAATAATAAATCAAAACTTATATGAAAATCAATGCAATTATTGCCCGAAACGTGAATTTAACATAGAATTGTTAGTAAATGGGAAATAAAAAGTATGAAATAAATAAGTTTTGATATTTTATGTTAATGTATAGTTTTATAATAGATTTATAATAATATTATATTGATTATACAAGATTTTATAATGAGTACCAAGGAAATCTAGACTTATGGTAAGGGATTTTTGTCTCAATTTTTACATATGTGAGACACAAGAAATATTCACCACCCATTTCATTTATGAGATTTATATAATACCCATTAATTTATTTTATGATTATTATTATATATTTTATGGGTATTTATATTTCCATTTTCATTTATTACTTTAATGGTAACTATGGATAAAAATTTACCACAATGGTATGGGATTAGTTTCTCGATTTTCCGTGTTTGAGACGTATGATATTCTATACACCTATATTGTTTTATGTATCATATATACTTTCCCATTGAAATTTTGTATCATGAATATACTCATTTTATTTAAATTAATTATTTCATTTAAATTTATTATTTTATGGGTGTTATGATTCAAATTTACCAATTTTGGAAATTGTTTTATGTTATAATCTCATCGTTTATCTCAATTGTTTATGACTATGATTAAAATGATGAAATATTATTATCTATCTCACATGAAACTCAAACAATTTCTTGAAAATTGGTTATTTTAATAGAAAAATGGTTTCCCTTTATGTTAATTTTTTTAACTTTTTAGCTTTGATAAATGTTTTTTAATAAAAATCGTCTTTATTTCCATCTTCGATAGAAAAATATTTTTCTGCTAAAACTATGTTTTATAAAAAAATTAAAATAGGATTAAAAAATCAAATGATTTATTTAATATATTTCTACCCATTTTTGTGTTTTCAATTTTTCTTGAAGGGAATCTTCATGTCAGTGTCAAAATAATACATGTTTGGATTTTACAAAAAATGGGAAAAGGATCCACATTTTATTGTGTACAAAAATAATAATATTCTCTTCTATAATGAACACCCAATGTATTAAATCATCCAAAATATTATTCAATCATTATTTTCAAATAATTTTATTTTCAAAATTTTTTATTATAAAAAAATTATTTTCAAAGAGAAATATATTTTTTCGTCTCGAAATGTTTTAAATTATTTTTAATGATTCATTTAAAAGTATTCAATATTCTTTTAAACCAAAATGATTAGGACAATTATTTATATTATTTACATTGTTTTTAAAAGTTAAATGGAAATATAAACAAAAATTATTCCATTTGATCTTTCAAAATCATTTTTCATCAAAGATGATAACCTTCGACATTACTTTTTCTTTTATGGGGATAAAATTTCATGATATCATATTTATTAATTCATTGTATGATTACTTTTTATGTTGATGAACTATTTGTAAGGAATATTTATTTTTCAAAGGTTGTGATAAAGTGAATTTATGAAATAATTATGAATCCCTTTTTATTTAAATGATTTATGATGTGATTATATGTTGAATGTTTTATAATATTATAGAATAAATAAGTATGGTTTTAATTATTATATTGATATGACCCATATATCTCACCAATGCATTGGGAAAAGGTTTATAACTCATGATATAATAACAATAAAACAAATTTATGGTATTGATCTAATATGGAAAAAAAGATAGTCCGAATCAACTATGGGAAATATGTATGCCTGGATCCACAATTGAAAATATGTGCATCCTAGTCCAAAATGTGAAATAGGTGATATGTCATTATCCACTATGTTGCAGGTAATAGTCATTAACCATGACATATGATTTGGTTCTCAATATTTATGATGGTTACACACTTTTATGGCATGTTTTTATGATTAATTATTGATTGATGATGATTTATTAATATTATGTCCCATTTTTTCTAAAATGATAATGTTTTATGTTGTGACTCATGTTTTTAAACTATAATAGGTTGGTTTTGAAATTTTTAAGTTATGTTCATAACCAAATTCTATTATTGTTGTCATATAAATCCATTTGATCAATATTTACTTCTCCTTTTCTTACCCATGATTTTAATTTGATCTCACCCTTTATTATGTTTTCATCCCCGGGTTTTGACGATAGGTTTAGGTATGGTATTTTTAAAGATAGTAATATGTTAGAATGTTTTTGATAGAGATGTTGAATATATTTATTGAAACAATAATGTCATGATTCTTGTGTTCAAATATATTAAACTATTATATTTTACCTTTGTTTTTTATGAAATTTTTTATCTTTATCTAATAATATGTGATAAATATGAATTAAAATTGTAGGTCACTATAATTGCTATCAAAGGAAAGGTTTAAACAGTCTTCAGAGATTTGGATTCAAAATAAATTATTGATATTTCTAAGGATATTCCTATTTATATTTCTAGGTATATGTCTGGTGATATCTCTAAGGATAATTCATAGTATAATTCTATGTATTGGAAAATATCATGGTACATTGGTTAAGGATATTGAAAGGGGTTTTAAGTAAATTTATTCCTTGTATGGATACAATAAGTGGTTTTGTATTTTTCAATGTTATACCTTGGTGTAATTACTCTATATAGGGTGAATTGATCTACACTAAATCATTATATATTGAATTAAAATGGTACTTACAGCACACATGGTCTATCACACCTAAGGGGCAAGCTTTGTAAATTCAACAACTCTTCATGAATAATCAAGAATGATTTAAATAATGACCACAGATTCCTTGGTATATCATATGGTGTAATAGATTTAATGGAACGTATTGTGATTTATATGTACTATAAATTATATTTCTTGTTTATTTGGTTTTCTACTCTATTTAGTGTTTCTCACTCTCGGAATTTTGGCTTTATTGATGTTTTGAACCCAAAGGAACCGTACTAATGTGGAGTGGGGAGGAAAATTTAAGGATTTCCCTCCTAAGAAACTACACATTATTGAAGTTAGAATTAAAAATCTGGTTCAAATTATAACTCAACATTCCTAATCTATGAATCATGTAAAAAAATATAAAAGATAAATGAAGGAAACAACAATTTTTTAGTGCTTTATGAAGAAACATACACCTTCATCTTGTTCATCCATGAATCCACTTGTTTTTTAGTAATGGAATTGTTCCATGAAAATATATTTTATGTTCTTCAGTGTATGAAGCATGAAAAATCCATTTTAGCTATTTATTATTAGGAAGTTGATACAAATTAGTGGTGGATTATTATTAAGAACATGACAGTATAAGAAAAAATTCAATATATGGGATTGGAATAATTTAAGGGGATATATATCATAAATTAATTCAGAATTTTATATGAAAAACATATCAATAAGGAATTATATTATCTTAATAAAAAATATGATGATCCTATTTTTACCTACGAAACTAATTTTATAGGACATGCAAGGTATGCTTATAGTTTACTCATCATCCCTGAAAGAAAAATTAATCAAATCAATGGTGGTCCATAACCATGTATTTGAAAAGTTGTATCTATAATAGTCTTTTATATGGATAATGAAGATGTCCAATGTGAACATATTTTATAAATTAAAATTTTATATTCCTACCATTATTTTGTTTTTGATATAAATGGGTATATCGTATCTTATTAATAATCACGTAGTGGAAATAAATTACATCCATCTACATGACATAAATGTAGGAAGAATCATCAAGGTAATTGGTTGAATAAAACTAGGAGATTATTTAAGTTTGTAAAGGTATGTCCTGATTCTTGTGAATGCCAAAATGTTATTAATGGGATGCTCTAAAAGAGGATTCCACCTACTACCACACACACACTATAGTGTTTCTTGTTCAAGGAGTTTGGGCATTAGAAATATAAATTAAAATATCCAAGGGATAGAATGGATTATAATCAATAACAACCATTGAGAAAAAAGGAATAGATAAATCTTATATAATAGTTTTTGAATGAGTGTATAATGATAATTAGCACATACTTATCATTCCCTCCTTAGTATGGAATTTCATGATAAAATTTGTATGAACGATCACTATAAAATATATTATTATTCATTCATTTGGTCAATTTCATGTGATTTTGTCCCTCTATAAGGATTCTAGAATAATGAAATAAAATATGATATTCTATTAGTAAATGTCAGGTCCACTAGGTTGGATCCCCTGAGAGGGGGATGAATTAGGGTATGACATATTAAAACAACTGACCCTTTTGATCTTGTTTTTCTGTTATACAAAACCCGCTTCTCTCTCCTTTCTAATGCAGAGTATGAACAAACCTTAAAGCATGCACAGGACACAGATATTTTTACTTGGTTCACCCTCACTAGGCTACGTTCAAGGAGCATACACCAGTAGTCTGCCGATGTACCAATTCTACTAAAAGCGCACTACTATTTACAATTTTGAAGCGGACACATTGTCCCTCCTGGTTTACAACCACTCACAATTTGAGAACTCACTGCTCTCTCAACTAAAGTGAGTGCACTGTTTATTCAAAAGATCCACTCACAGTTTATAGACCTATAGGTCTCTTAAATACCACTAATTAATGCATCCTCCACTGTTTTTAGATGCTCTATTAAATTCCAAAGTTCATCCACTGATGAATACCCATTTTCCCCTTAACACTGGGCAATTCATTTGGAAAAACCGTCGCAAAGCACCCTACTTCACGAGGCTCCCAATTTTTCGAAGCTCAAAAAAACCTTTGCAAAGCTCCTGCCTTTCCGCGAAGCACTCTCGCAAAGCACTCTCGTGAAGCTAAAGTCATCACAGAGAAACTTCCCTCATGAATCTCACTCATCCAATGCGGAGATCATAACTTTCGCGGAGCAAAATTAGCCGCCACGATGCTCTTCTTTCGTGAAGGACACTACCTTCGCGAACCACCTTCCAAAGCTGAGGGAAAATGTTTTTCTTCGAAAACTCTCCCTACTTCTCTTGAGGGGGTCGAGGTCTATTTATAGGCGATTCCACCGACCCTCAAACTTTCCGTGCAAAGTTAATGCCACGTCATCAAAAATCACGAAGCTCTGATGTTCCTGTCAAAATTATATCAAAATCACGAAGCGCAATGGAAATTTTCAGATCACGGAGCTCATCGTAATCGTGGAGCATCCCGTCATTTCCTTCACGCCTTCCCCGTGAATCTCCACTCATAATTCCCTTCACCGTAACAATGCTCTTCAACTCTGCCGTTCACGAAGCTTGACGTAATCGCGAAAAATCACCGCCATCATTTTTCTGGTCTTCGTGAAATCCAATCCATGAATCCTATCTTTGTGAAACTTATGCCTTTTCCATATTTAAATAAGATCTTCAAGGATATCCTCTTTTCGTGATACTCACCAACTCCAAATTTTGGACCCCTAAAATTTGGCAAATATTTCAAAACGGTGCCACCTTGTATCTGTTCTTTTATACCGCCTCCAAATCGTTCATTCCTTTGTCATGGTTCTTTTTTAACATGGATTGTCAATAACATCTCTGGAACTTGACAGTTCACCATAGAAACCTACTTTGTCAACAAACACAATCAACCCAAAAATGATGTAATGATACCTTGAGGGATTTTTTCCTAACAATCTCCCCCTTTGGGATTGTTGACAACTCTTTTCAGAATGATTTTCTGCACTTTGATACCTCTCTAAAGCTCCTTCTAGCCGCTACCACCATTCGCCTCTTGCGATTTTGATAGCACTGAAGGAATCACAAAACACGTACTCTAATCCCACATGAGCAATGCTTGGTGTGAGAAACAAGAGTAGTATGAGAAGTTCATCAATGAATCACTTCATGTCAGACATCAATTTTCGATTCCAAACTAATACCAATTGCAAAATTGATACCAATTATTGAACCATGCCGATACCAATTGGTGATAGCTGGAAACCTTCTCACACCATTCCAACATCACTATTCATCTTTTATCACGATCCTCAGTTGTCGTGATATCTAATCTTTGATCGATCACTTATAGCATCTTCAGATTTAATACTCTCCCCATATCTCATTTCTCTCCCCCTATCTCGCTACTCCACCTATCAGCCTATCACCGTGTCTTTTATTAAGACATTTCTCCCTTCATTAGCCACATTTTCTCCCCCTTGAGGAGTCACTATTTCTCCCCCTTTTTAAACGAACCCAAAGGTCACCCATTTGTGGTATGCAACATTGGAAAGAACACATATTATCGCATTAGAGAAGAACACTCAATACCATGGGGAGAAGAGGATCCCACATCCATTCTTTGTCAAGTGAGAGGGGGAGACTGGACTCCTAGAGCCATTCGATGCCTCTCAAATGCTTCCTTGGGTAAGGCCTTCGTCATAATGTCCGCAACCTGGAATCTGTAGGCACAAACTCCAACTTCACGATCCCCTACTCAACTTTCTCCTTGATAAAATGATACTTTATCTCAATGTTCTTTGTCCTTGAGTGATGGACTATATTTTTTATGAGATTTATATCACTTGAGTTATCACACTGGATTCCAATTAGAGACTTTACTTCAAACTCCATATCATCAAGTTACTGCTTCATCCTAAATAACTGTGTGCATGCTTGAGTGGCCGAAATATACTCAGCTTCTGCGGAGCTTAATGAGATGAAATCTTGCTTCTTTTTTAACTAAGCAATACATAGTTCACCAAGATAGAATTATCATCCTAATGTTGATTTACTTTCATCCGCTAAACCGGCCCAATCTGTATCAGTATATGTCAATAACTCTGTCTGAGATTTTCCATTATACATCAAGCCGAAATCTATATTTCCCTTGATATACCAAAGTATTATTTTCACTGCAATCATGTGCCTTTACTTGGGATTACTCTGATATCGCGCTACTTGGCATGTGTCGAATACAATGTCAGACCTTGTTGCAGTCAATTATAGCAATCTTCCAATGATTTTCCTGTATTCTATGATATTAACTGCCTTTCCATACTTATCTTTGGAAAATTTCATCTGGGTTGCTATCAGAGTCTTCATCTCCTTGGAATTTTCCATTCCAAATCTTTTCAAAACCTCTTGGAATATTTGGATTGTGAAATTAATGTTCCATTCCTTCCTTATGTCACCTGTAGACCAAGAAAAATGTTATCTCTCCAATCATTGACATTTCGAACTCACTTTTCATGAATTTGGAAAACTGTCTACAATGAGCTTCATCCGATCCACCAAATATTATGTCATCGACATAAACCAAGACCATCACCCTTTGATTACTGTTGTTGTTGAAATAGTGATTGTAATCAACTCCCCCACGCTGGAAACCAAGATTCTTTAAGTACTAATCATGCCTTGAGTACCATGCTCTTTGTGCTTGTTTCAGCCCATTAAATGCCTTATTCAGTCTTCAAACCTTGTTCTCATCCCCATGAATGAAAAAACCATCTGGCTTCTCAATATACACCTCTTCCTCTAGAACCACATTCAAAAATGATGATTTTACATCCATATGAAAACCTTTGAACTTCCATTACACTGCAATGGCTAGAAATAATCTGATTGTCTCTAGTATCGCAACTGATGCAAATGTCTCATCAACATATAATCCATCCATCTGGGAGTATCCTCTGCACACCAATTGTGTGTTGTTCCGAATCATTATTCCATCTTCATTCATCTTGTTGTGATAGACCCATTCAGTCCCGATGACATTTTTATCTACAGGCCTCGAAACAATCTCCCATGTCTGATTCTTCTCAATCTGATCTAGCTCTTCATTCATGGCCTGAACCCAATTTTCATCTTCAGCTGCATCAGCAAAGCATTTAGGCTCTACCTGAGATAAGAAGGATATATGATGCAGTGATTTAATTATTATTTTCTGAAATGAAGCTGATTGATTGCCAATAATATTTTTTCAGTCAATTTCAACTCGACTCGTTGGCTTCTGTGCAGATATAGATTTTTCTTCTTCATGCTCATCATCAGTATCTTCTTCTGAATCAGCATCAGCCACTTCTTCTCCACCTACATTACTTTCCTCCTCATCGCTTTCATATTGAAATGGTTCACTGTACTGTTGAATAGTATCTTCATTCTCTACAATAGTGACATCATTTCTCTCAACTACCTTTCTCATCCTTTTGTGAAGCATTTTTATGCTTTTTTTTTCTTGAATAGCCAAGGAATATCCCCTAATCTCCATGCGACTCAAATTTTCTATGTTTCTCCATATTGAGAATAAAGCACCTACTTCCAAATATTCAAAAGTATTTCACTGTTGGGTTCTTTCCATACCACATCTCATAGGGATTTTTCCCTTCTTTCGGGCACAGCAAAGCCCTGTTAGAAATGTATACCGATGTCAAAACTGATTCCTTCCAAAATTTCTTTGGGAGTTCTTTTTCTATGAGCATCGTTCTAGCCATGTTTTTGATGATTCGATTTCTCCTTTCAACCACTCCATTATATTGGGGAGTTCTTACTGAGTAAACTTGATGCTTTATCCCATGTTTCTCGAGATAGCCTTTCACCTGACTATTTGTGAATTATGTACCATTGTCAGTACGAATCATTAGAATTTTCGGCCCAAGCATCATTTAACACAACCCCCGGTACTGTTTTAAGCATCTAAACTCTTATGAATTATAGAAAATTAAAAATACACATTCCATTATGCTATATTCATCAATGAAAAGAACATAGTACCCCTTTCCGTCAATTTCTCTTGGTGTGATAGGACCACAAACATCGGCATGCACTAATTCGATCACTCTTGTTGACTTATTTTCCTTTGCCTTATACATCTTTCTGATGAGCTTCCCTTGTTGGCATGCATCGCACATGTGAGTATGATCATGTCATAGATTAGGGAGGTCTCTTATGGCATCACACTTTACCAGTTCTTCCAATAATGGTTGGAAAAGATGATCAAGTCGTTTATGCTACAACTTGTTTTCATCCTCTCTAGACAGAAAACACATATCTTCTTCTCCACTTACCATGTACATATTTCCCTTTGTTCTTTTTACCTATAGAACTATCACCTTGTCTCTTACTTTGACAACATACATCTTCTTAGTAAACCTTATATAATTTCCTGAGTTACATAGTTGACTAACGCTGAGAAAATTGTGACTAAGGCCTTCTACTACTAAGACATCAGCACCTCTCATCCATTTCCCCCCAAACTTGGCCTTTACTGATCCAATAATCTTTAGGCCTTCATCATTTCCAAACTTTATAACTCCTTCTTTGTCATATTTTACACCTATAACAAGATCCTTATTACTTGTCATGTGAGATGTGCAACAACTATCAAGGATCCAAACACCAGAGCGATATGATGCTTTAAGGGCAATTTCTGCCACCACAGCCTTCTCATCCCTATTTCTCTTTGTCCATATTATTTCCTTCATGCTTGGCATGAATTGATACTTCTGATCTTTCTAAGAGTATGGTGGAACAGCTTCATCTTGCAAAGCTGCAAATATGTTTTTCATTTTCAACTCACCTATTGGTTCATTGATCTACTGCTTGCGAACATTTTGATTCTCCTTTGGAACGTTCCTCTATAGGGTCGAAGTACAATACCTAGCCATGTGCCCAAATCCTCCACACAAAAAACAGTTTCCTTCGAAATATGTTCTAGATAACTATTCTTTGTTTGGCTGCCACCTTTGTTTTTGTGCCCTTTAATATCTCATGGCTATGGAACACTCATATTATAAATGTTCCATCATTCTAAACCAATAACATCTGATATGAGGTTTATTCCTTTGGGTGACTTCTACAATGTGAGTTTCCCCTTGGGATCTCTGAATATTTTGATTCTACCTTTTTTCCAAATCAAACTTCAATCTCGGAGTGGGTTCTTGCGGTTTGACCTCAATTTTCACAGCTTTTTTTTTTATCAAGCCCCCCATTGGTCTTAGAATTTGAACATAGTTGATGCTTCTTTTCTACTGAACAACTATTTTCCACTTTAAGCTTCTCGGTTTTCTGAGTGATCTACTTTCCTGGTGACCCAGCAAGATTCAGGAGTTTTTCTTGATCTTTAACATTTTTTCTGCAAGCCAACAACTTCTCCTTCAAGTTCTTCAATATTCATGATTTGATATTTCCTTGTGTTATTCAAGCAATAAATCTCCCTTTTCTTTTCTTCAATTTTTATTTTATACTCACTAACTGATTCTGAGTCCTCTGGTGTTGATGACTTGAGTTTCTCAATCTCTTCCATCAACTCAGACTTCTCTTCTTCCTAATACTGCATATAGATTTTGGAATCACAAACAACTTTGTTGGCTTTATTTTTTTTCTCTCCAAACATCTATCTCCTCAATAGAAGCCTCTAACTCATCTTACATATCAAATCTTCCCTCAACTTCTTCTTCTTCTTCATAAACTTCAGTTTCATTCTTATTTTGAGTGCTACTGACAACTGCCACCATAGTGTTTTCCCCACGATCTCTGCAGTTCTCTATCTCTTCAACCTCATCAACCTCAGACTCATCTGAACTGTCATATTATTTTGAAAGAAGGTTTTTCTTCTTAAATAAATTTCTCTTGAAATTTTTCTTGCCTTTCCCATAGGCTGGAGACTTCTTCTTGGGAATTTCTATTTCCATGACATCATCATCCTCTTGGAACTTTTTGGGGCACCCTGCTGCAAGATTTCCAACCTTTCCACGTTGAAAACAAGAAATTGGAAGTTTTCCATTAAACATTTTTTTCCTCTTTGAAGATTTGAGGAGAGGAATGAAATCACCTCATCTGTGTCTTCTTCTTCTTAAGAGTCTTAAATGGTGAGCTTCTTCATGGCCTTTAATGGAACCACGTTAGATTTCCCCTTTTTGACAGCATCATTATCATCATTTCTCATTTCATATGAAACAAGGGTGCTATGTAGGTTATCCAATGTCAGCTCTTTAGAGTCTTTATCTTCTAAAATAGAAAATTTCGGATTGAACCGAGGTGGATGTTTCCTCAAGATGTTCTTTATTATCTTTATGTCTTCAATAACTTCTCCAAGACCATGCATGTCTTCCACTAAAACATTTAGCCTATTGAAGAATGCATCAACAGACTCATTCGGGTTCATTCTCAGATCTTCATACTTGTTCCACAAAACTTGAAGCTTTGCCTCTCTAACCTTTGTATCCCCTTCATATATATTCAAAAGCTTTTCAAACATGGCATGTGATGTTTTTCATGACATCACCTTTGTATAGATAGTATTGGATAGGGCTCCCCTTAAGCATTAATTCCTTTGGAATCAGTATCCAACTCTCTATGCTCAGCTTCTGATAATGCACCAGTATTAATAATAGTTGCTATGCCATGAATTGATGTTGTGAACACATACATTCCTAATGATGGGAAGTAGTGTTGCATCTGATTCTTCCATAGCAAGAAATTTTTTCCATCGAAGATTGGAATACCTTTATGATTAGTGACCTGCATTTGAGAGAGAAACCCTAATATTAACCTTTCCCTATGATACCAATTGTCGGGTCCACTTGACTAGATAACCTGAGAGGGGGGTGAATTAGGGTATGAAAGATTAAAACAAATTCCCATTTTGATCTTGTTTTACTATTAGACAAAACCCTCTTCTCTCTCCTTCCTAATGCAGAGTATGAACAAACCTTAAATCATGCACAGGACATAGAGATTTTTACTTACTTCACCCTCACTAGGCTTTGTCCAAGGATAATACACCGGTAGTTTGTCGATGTACCAATTCCACTAAAAGTACACTGCTATTTACAAGTTCGAATCGGACTCACTATCCCTCCTAGTTTACAACCACTCACAATTTGAGAACTCACTGCTCTCTCAACTGAAGTGAGCTCACTGCTTCTTCAGAAGATCCACTCACAGTTTATAGACCTGTAGGTCTTTTCATTACCACTAATGAATGCATCCTCCACTGTTTTTAGATTCTCTATTGAAGTCCAAAGTTCATCCACGGATGAATACCCTTTTTCCCCTGAACACTGGGTAATTTGTTTGGAAAATCCATCGTAAAGCACCCTACTTCGCGAGGCTCCCAATTTCATGAAGCTCAAAAAAGCCTTCACGAATCTCATGAATTTTCGTGAATCACTCTCGGAAAGAACTCTCGTGAAGCTCAAGTCGTCGTAGAGCGACTTCCCATGCGAAGCTCACTGATCCAACGCGGAGCTCGCAACTTTTGCAGAGCTAAATTAGTCGTCGCAAAGCTCTTATTTCGTGAAGGACACTGCCTTTGCGAACCACCTTCTAGAGTTGAGAGAAAATGTTTTCTTTAGAAAATTTCTCTACTTATCTTGAGGGGGTCGAGTTCTATTTATAGGCGATTCCACAAACCCTCAAACTTTCCAGGCGAAGTCAACACCAAGTCATCAAAAATCGTGAAGCTCTGAAGTTCCTGCCGAAATTCTCTAAAAATTGCGAATCACCACAGCAATTTTAGGATCGCAGAGCTCATCATATTCATGGAGCATCTCGTCATTTCCTTTTCCCCTTCATCGTGAATCTCCACTCATAATGACCTTATCCGCTGTAATTCTATTTAACTTTGTCATTCGCGAAGCTTGATGTAATCGCGAAGAATCACCACCATCAATTTTCGGGTCTTTGTTAAATCCAATACATGAACCCTATCTTTTAAAAACTCATGGCTCTGACATATTTAAATAATATCTTCAAGGATATCATCTTTTCTCGATGCTCACTAAACTCCAAATTTTGGACCCCAAAAATTTGGCAAACACTGGAAAACGGCGCCACCTTGTATCTGTTCTTTTATACCGCCTCCAGATCGTTCATTCCTTTTTCATTGTTCTTTGTCAACATGGATTGTCAAAAAAATCTTTGGAACATGAAAATTCACCATGGAAACCTGCTTTTTCAACAAACACAATCAACCCAAAAATGCAGCAATGTTAACTTGAGGGATTTTTTCCCAACAATCCCCCATTTGGGTTTGTTGACAACTCTTCTCAAAATGATTTTCTGCACTTTGATACCTCTCTAAAACTCCTTCAAACCACTACCACTATTCGCCACTTGTGATTCTGATAGCATTCAAGGAATCACTTAACACGTACTCTAATCCCACATGAGAAATGCTCGATGTGAAAAATAAGAGTAGAATGAGAAGTTCATCAATGAATCACTTCATGTTAGACACCAATTATTGATTCCAAACTGATACCAATTACAAAATTGATACCAATTGTTGAACCACACTAATACCAATTGGTGATAGCTGGAAACCTTCTCACACCATTCCAACATCATTGTTCTGCTTTTATCACGATCCTCATCTCTCATGATATTTAATCTTTGATCGATCACTTCTAGAATCTTTAGATTTAATAATCTCCCCCTATTTCATTTCTCTCCCCGTATGTTGATACTCCACCTGTCAGCTTCTCCCCGTGTCTTTTACTAAGACATTTCTACCTTCTTTAGCCACAGTTTCTCCCCCTTTAGGAGTCACTATTTCTCCCTCTTTATCAACAAACCCAAAGGTCACCCCTTTGCGGTCTGCAACATTATAAAGAACACATATTATCGAATTAGAGAAAAACACTCAATACCACGGGGAGAGGGGGATCCCACATCCATGCTTTTTCATGTGCGGGGAGGCGACTGGACTTCTAGAGCCAGTCGATGCCTCTCAAAATCTTCCTTGGGTAAGGCCTTCGTCATAATGTCTGCAACCTAGAATTCTATAGGCACATACTCCAACTTCACGATCCCCTGCTCAAAATTCCCCTTGAAAAAATGATACTTTATATTAATGTGCTCTGTCCATGAGTGATGGACTAGATTTTTTCTGAGATTTATAGCACTTGAGTTATCTCACTGAATTAAGATTGGAGACTTCACTTCAAAGCCCATATCATCAAGTTGATTCTTCATCCAAAATAAGTGTGTGCATGCTTCAGTGGCCACAATATACTCAGCTTCTGCAGTTCTTAATGAGATACAATCTTGCTTCTTGCTTAACCAAGCAACACAAAGTCCACCAAGATAGATTACACCTCCTGATGTTAATTTCCTATCATCCAATGAACTGGCCCAATCTGCATCAGTATATCCTAATAACTCTGTATAAAATATTCCATTATTCATCAAGTTGAAATCCACTGTGCCCTTGATATACCAAAGTATTCTTTTCACTGAAATCATGTGGATTTCCTTGGGATTACTCTGATATCTCACTACTTGGAATGTGGAGAATATAATTTAAGACCTTTTTGTAGTCAAGTATAGAAAACTTCTAATGATTTTCCTGTATTCTGTGAGATTAACTACCTTTCCATCCTCATATTTGGATAATTTCATCTGGGTAGCTATTAGAGTCTTCATCTCCTTGGAATTTTCCATTCAAAATCTTTTCAAAACCACCTTGGCATATTTGGATTGTGAAATGAATGTTTCATTCCTTCCATAGGTCACCTATAGACCAATGAAAAATGTTATCTCTCCAATCATTGACATTTCGAACACACTTTTCATAAATTCGGAAAACTGTCTTCACTGAGCTTCATCTGGTCCGCCAAATATTATTTCATCGATAGAAACCAAGACCATCATCCTTTGATTACTATTTTTGTTGAAATAGAGATTGTAATTAACTCCCCCATGCTGGAAACCAAGCTTATTCAAATACTGATCAAGCCTTGAGTACCATTCTCTTGGTACTTGTTTCAGCCCATACAACATCTTCTTCAGTCTGAAAACCTTGTTCTCATCCTCATGAATGAGAAAACCATCTGGCTGCTCAATATACACCTCTTCCTCTAGAACCCCATTCAAAAATGCAGATTTGATGTCCATGTGAAAAACTTTGAACTTTCGTTGCACTACAATGGCTAGAAATAATCTGATTGTCTCTAGTCTCACAATCGGTGCAAATGTCTTATCAACATCTATTCTATATATATGGGAGTATCATTTGCACACCAATCATGATTTGTTCTGAATCACTGTATCATATTCATTCATCTTGTTGCGATAGACCCATTTAGTCCCGATGAAATTCTTATCTGCAGGCCTCAAAACAATCTCCCATGTCTGATTCTTCTCAATCTAATCTAGCTCTTCATTCATGGCCTGAACCCAGTTTTCATCTTTAGCTGTATCAGCAAAGCATTTAGGCTCTACCTAAGATAATAAGAATATCTACTACATTGATTTCATTCTTCTTGTCTGAACTGGAGCTGATTGATCGTCAATGATATTTTGTCTGTCAATTTCAGCTCGACTCTTTGTCTTCTGTGCAGATACAGATTTTTCTTCTTCATGCTCATCATTAGTATCTCATTCTGAATCATCAGCATCCACTTCTTCTCCTCATGCATTACTTTCCTCTTCGTCTCTTTAATATGGAAATTGTTCACCATACTATTGAATAGTCTCTTCATTCTCTACAACAGTGACATCATTTCTCTCGACTACCTTTCTCAGCCTTTTGTTAAATCATTTGTATGCTTTTCTTTTTCTTTAATAGCCAAATAATATCCCCTCATCTCCACACGAATCAAATTTTTCATGTTTATCCTTGTTGAGAATGAAGCACTTAATTTCAAATATTTGAAAGTATTTCATTGTTGGCTTCATTCCATACCACATCTCATATAGAGTTTTTCCTTCTTTTGGACACAACAAAGCCCTGTTAGAAATGTAGACCAATGTCAAAACTGTTTCCTTAAAAAAAATTGGGAGGTATTTTTCTATAAGCACCATTCCAGCCATGTTTTTGATGATCTGATTTCTCCTTTCAACCACTCCATTATATTGTGGAGTTCTTACTGAGGAAAATTGATGTCTTATCCCATGTTTCTTGAGATAGCCTTCCACTTGACTATTTGTAAATTTTATACCATTGTCAGTATGAATCTTCATAATTTTCGGTCCACGCATCCTTTCACACTCCCTCTGGTACTATTTTAAGCAGCTAAACACATCTGACTTATGGGCAATAAAAAATAACCTTGCTATTATTCTATAGTCATCAATGAAAAGAACATAGTACCTCTTTCCATCAATTGATCTTGGTGTGATAAGACCACAAACATCAGCATGCACTAATTCGAGCACTCTTGTTGAATTATTTTCCTTTTCCTTATCAGTATTTATGATGAGATTATCTTGTTGGCATGCATCGCACATGTGAGTAAGATCAAGTGATAGATTAGGGATGTCTCTTGCTACATCACACTTTACGATGTCTTCTAAGGATGGTTGGAAAAGATGACCAAGTCGTTTATTCCACAGCTTATTTTCTTCCTCTCTGGACAGAAAACACATATCTTCTTCTCCACTTACCTTGTACATATTTCCCTTTTTTATTTTTCCCTATAGAACTATTTCCCCATCTCTTCCTTTGACGACACACATTTTCTTAGTAAACCTTATAGAATGTCCTGAGTCACATAACTGACTAACGCTAAGAAAATTGTGACTAAGGCCTTCTACTACTAAGACATCAGCACGTCTCATATCTTTCCCCCCCAATAAGTCCTTTCCTGAGCCAATAATCTTTAGGCCTTCATCATTTCCAAACATCACAACTCCTTCTTTGTCATATTTTACACCTGTAAAAATATCCTTATTACCTGTCATGTGAGATGTGAAACCACTAACAAGGATCCAAACATCAGAGCGATCTGATGCTTTAGGGGAAATTTCTACCACCATGGCCTTCTCATCCTTCTTCTTCTTGGTCCATATTTTTTCCTTCATGCTCGGCATGGATTGAGACTTCTGATCATTCTCAGAGTATGATGGACCATCTTCATCTTGCAAAGCTGCAAATCTATTTCGCATTTTCAACTCACTTGTTGGTTCATTCATCTGATTCTTACAAACATTTTGATTCTCCTTTTGCACGTTCCTCTGTAGGGTCGATGTAAAATACCTAGCCATGTGCCCAAATCCTCCGCACAAAAAATAGTGTCCTTCAGAATATGTACTGGAGAACTATTCTCTGTTTGGCTTCCACCTTTGTTCTTGTTCCCTTCGATATCTCTTGGATATAGAACACACATATTGTGAATGTACCATATTTCCACAACAATAACAACTCATATGAGGTTTATTATTTTGGGTGACTTCTACCCTGTGAGTTTCCCCTTGGAATCACTGGATATTTTGATTTTTCCTTGTGCCCAAATCAACCTTCAATCACTAAGTGGGTGCTTGTGGTCTAACCTCAATTTTCACAGCTTTTTGTTTTCAATCAAGACCCCCATCAGTCGTAGCATCTAAACATAGTTGATGATTATTTTCTACTGAACCACTATTCTCCACTTTCAGCTTATCGGTTTTCTGATTGATCTACTTTCCTGATGACCCAGCAGGAGTCAAGAGTTTTACTTGATCTTAAAAATTTTTACACAAACCAACAACTTCTCCTTCAAGTTCTTCAATATGCTTGATTTGATATTTCCTTGTGTTATTCAAGCTATCGATCTCCCTTTTCTATTCTTCAATTTTTATTTTATACTCACTAACTAATTCTGAGTCCTCTGGTGTTGATGACTTGAGTTTCTCAATTTCTTTCGTCAACTCGGACTTCTCTTCTTTCTGCTGCTGCATATAGAGTTTGGTGTCACGAACAACTTTGTTGGATTTTTTTTTGGATCTCTAAACATCTATCTCCTCAAGAGCATCCTCTAACTCATCATGCATATCAAATCTTCCCTCAACTTCTTCTTCTTCTTCACCATCTTCAGTTTCATTCTTATTCATAGAACTACCGAAAACCGCCACCATATCATTTTCCCCACGATCTCTACAGTGCTCTATCTCTTAAACCTCCTCAAGCTCAGACTCATCTTAACTGTCATATTATTTTGAAATAAGGTTCTTCTTCTTAAAGAAATTTCTCTTTAATTGTTTCTTGGATTTCCCATAGGCTGGAGACTTCTTCTTGGGAATTTCGATTTTATCGACATCATCATCCTCTTGGAACTTTTGGGGCACCTTGTCGCAAGATGTCCAACCTTTCCACATTGAAAAAAAGAAAGTGGAAGCTTCCCTTTAAACTTTCCTTTTCCTCTTTGATGATTTGAGGAGAGGAATGACATCACCTCATCTGTCTCTTCTTCTTTCTGAGAGTCTTCAATGGTGAGCTTCTTCATAGCCTTGAATGGCACCTCGTTAGATTTCCCCTTTTCGATAGCATCATTATCATCATTTCTCATTTCATATGCATCAAGGGTGTTATATAGGTTAATCAATGTCAGCTCTTTCGGGTATTTGTCTTCTAAAATAGAAACTTTCAGATTGAACCGAGGTGGAAGTTTCCTCAAGATACGCTTCGCGATCTTTATGTCTTCAATAACTTCTCTAATACCACAGATGTCTTCCACTACAACATTTACCCTGTCGAAGAATGCATCAACAGACTCATTCCGGTTCATTCTCAGATCTTCATACTTGTTCCACAACCCTAGCAGCTTTGCCTCTCTGACCTTTGTATCCCCTTAATATATATTCAATATCTTTTCCCACATGGAATGTGATGTTTTTCATGACATCACCTTTTTATAGATAGTATTGAATAGGGCTCCCCCAAAGGTATTAATTCCTTTTGCATCAGCATCCAACTATATACGCTCAGCTTCTGATAATGCACCACTATTAATATCAGTTGTTATACCATACATTGCTACTTTGAACACATCCATTCCTAATAATCGGAAGTAGTGTTGCATCTAATTCTTCCATAGCTGGAAATTGTTTCCATCGAAGATCAGAATCCCTTTAGGATTAGTGACCTACATTTGAGAGAGAAACACTGATATTAACCTTTCCCTATAATACCAATTGTTAGGTCCACTACACTAGATACCCTAAGAGGGGGGTGAATCAGGGTATGACAGATTAAAACAACTGCCCCTTTTGATCTTGTTTTTCTGTTAGACAAAACCCTCTTCTCTCTCCTTCCTAATGTAGAGTATGAACAAACCTTAAAGAATGCATAGGACAAAGATATTTTTACTTGGTTCACCCTCACAGGGCTACATATAAGGAACATACACCGGCAGTGTGCCGATGTACCAATTCCACTAAAAGCACACTGTTATTTACAAGTTCGAAGCGGACTCACTATCCCTCCTGGTTTTGCAACCACTGACAATTTGAGAACTCGCTACTATCTCAACTGAAGTGAGCTCACTGCTTCTTCAGAAGATCCACTCACAGTTTATAGACCTGTAGGTCTCTTCATTACCACTAATGAATACATCCTCCACTATTTAAAGATGCTCTATTAAAGTCCAATGTTCATCCACTGATGAATATCCCTTTTCCCCAGAATATTGGGAAATTCCTTCGGAAAAAATCATCGCAAAGAACCCTACTTCATGAGGCTCCCAATTTCAAAAAGCTCAAACAAGCCTTTTCAAAGCTCTTTCCTTTTCACAAATCACTCTCATGAAGCTCAAGTCATCACAGAGTGACTTCCCTCACGAATCTAACCGAGCCAACGCGAAGCTCGCATCTTTCGCTGAGCTAAATTAGTCGTCGCGAATCTCTTCTTTCACGAAGCACGCTGCCTTCGTGGACTACCTTCATGAGCCGAGAGCAAATGTTTTTCTTAAAAAACTCTCTATACTTTTCTCGATGAGGTCAAGGTCTATTTATAGGCGATTCCACTGACCCTCTAACTTTTTTTGCGAAGTCAATGCCACATCATCACAAATCACGAAGCTCCAAAGTTCCTACCAAAATTCTCTCAAAATCGCGAAGCACCACGGAAATTTTCGAATCACGGAGCTCATCATAATTGAAAAGCATCTCATCATTTCCTTCACACCTTCTCCACAAAACTCCACTTGTAATGCCCTTCACCACCACAATGCTCTTCAACTCTGCTGTTTGCATAGCTTGACGTAATCGCGAAGAATCACCGCCATCATTTTTCTGGTCTTTGTGAAATCCAATCCATGAAGCCTATCTTCGAGAAACTCATGCCTTTGACATATTTACATAAGAACTTCAAGTATATCCTCTTTTAACGATGCTCACCAAACTCCAAATTTTGGACCCCAAAAATTTGTCCAACACTACAAAACGGTGCCACCTTGTATCTATTCATTTATACCACCTCCAAATCATTCATTCCTTTGTCTTGGTTCTTTTTCAACATGGATTTTCAACAACATCTCTGGAACTTGACAATTCACCATGGAAACCTACTTTGTCAACAAACACAATCAACCCAAAAATACTACAATGTTACCTTGATTGATTTTTCCCAATAGTAAATAAGATGAAACCAGGACTCTAATGATGCTTTTTTGTATAATAAAAGATTTTATAAACATAACAAAGAGTGATTTAACTTTTGGAAGCATGTATGCTTCCATGTACCATTAACTTTAGATTAAGGGATACAATAATGGTTTTATGATTTTAAGTTTGATCATCATATAAAATACATTTACAAACCCTTTGAGTATTTACTTTTGGGGATTTTATTAAGAATAATATATTTTTATAGATAATTATGGAAATATGAAAACCTATAATTTAATGAAGAATTATTTTACACTTTATAGACATACGTATAAATATACTCGTAACATTTAAAATTAATAATATAATTGATATTGATGGAATTATGAGTTTTAGTTGATCACCATAAAAAATCATCACACTTAGTTGTTGACTGATAATATATCTCTATAAATCCACTTTCAAGAATATATATTATGGATGTTTTATGATTTCATGGAGTTTCTTATATAATTGAGTTTCATTGGGGAAAAAGTAAACCTAACAATTTTTATTAATTCTACCAAAAGAGAATAAAAAAAAGTTCTATTTTAGCACTACGTATCAACCTCAGATAGATGGTCAATCTTTGAAAAAAATGAAAAACCTAGTAGATATGCCAAGATATTGTTCTACCGATTTCAAAGTTATTTTGGATCAACATTAAACTCTAGTTGAATTTTGTTACAAAATAGATTTCAATCTATAATAAAGACAGATATTTATGATCACATTATGTAAATATGTTTGGATCTCAAACATATTGGAATAGAAATGAAGAAATAAATTTATTGGGGCATGGGGAAGCTGAGGAGATCAAAAATAATGTTTTAGCCATCTAGCAATATATAAGGACAACACAGAGTTGATAGAAATGTTATTATTATAATTTTAAATGTGATATTGAATTTGAATTTAGTGATAATGTCTCTCTAAAAATCTCTCCATGCAATACATAATTTAAAAATAATCCCTTGGTATATCAGTCCTTTTTAAACACTTGATTTCATTGGGATAATAGCTTATCATTTGTAACTTCCATAAAACCTCCCTAAAGATCACAATTTCATATATGTAACTCACATAAGGAAGTACAGACCTAGTCCTTCACATGTACTAAAATTATATTAAATACTTCTAGTGAATAATAATTAATTTAACAAATAAACTATTGTGATTCTGGAACATAGATATAATGTTATATGAAATAGAAAAACTCACCTTGTAAAATATTTTAAAAAAACTAAAAACTTGTAGAAGCTATGAGGGAGCAATATGGAATAATTATCCTAAGTTTTTGAAATAAAATTGACAATTTCAAGGGTCGAATTCATTAAGAGGGGGTATAAAGTAGAAAAAAACTATTTTGAAAAAAATGAATCAATATAATCTTTTTGATATTTTCTGTTACATGTAAAACTGGGATTATACAGTGGAACATTAAGTTTAAACAAAATGTGTCATACTATAAAAATATTATTATTCACAATGATAGTTATCATATATCACTAGGAATAATGGGTATCATTTGGATTATCTAAATTATGAATATATATAGTTTACAAATGTATATATAATGACTTCCTTGTTTTCTAATTATTTATTAATAAAAAATAAAAACAATTTTAATATAAAATGAAATTTTATAGGAAATATTATTTTTATGAACGCATGCATGTTTTTTATCAAAAACATAATTAAATAAATTTTTTAAAATAATGTAATGAAGTTTATATATTATATATTTAATCAAAATTTTATAATTTAGAATTTTTTCTTGAGAATAGGTAAGAATAAATCCAAATTTATGCTTAAACAGTGTTTTTGTAAAGAGGTTTTTAGCCTATTAAACATATATTTAATAAATAATTTTTTATATTTTGTAAAATTTCTTTGAAAATTAATATTTTTTAAAATCCTCAAGCAAAAATTATCTTACGGTGGATTTCACAGAATTTTAGGAGAAGAATTTTTTTTATGAATAGTGAAAGAACTAGTTTATTTTATTTTAAAAATTTTATATATGAAAATTATTTAAATGTTGATTTAAATGAAAATTTAGTTAAAATACATAGATATATATATATAATTAAGATCATTTTAATAATATCACAATATATATATTTGATAAAAAAACTTAAACTTGTGGACATTTTCTCATTGAAAACTCACTTTCTCATCGTGTATGGTGGATTAATTTGAAATTAAAATTCTCCACATAGGTGAATGGAATTGGGAAAAATAGATTAAATGTTTGGAATCAAAATATGTTATATTATCTAATAATTTTGCCTTATCATTTTTCTATAATAAAAAGAAAAATAGAAAAAAAAAATATTTACTGCAGTTAGGGTATAAATATGTTTAAAAAGATGGTTAAACTAAACATATAAGGGTTATAAAGGATAAAAGACATGTCCAACACCCATTAGATAGATTTAATTTAAAATTATATCTTATAGGAACTATAATTGAACATTTTTAATCCCTATGCCAGGTTAACAACATGGGTACACATTTAACATTTCAAAAATTACAATTTTTCCACTAACCACACTTTTAAATGGCCACCCTCTCTCCTCTACTCTTCACACATTAAAAAAATGTAAAATAAATTTCATGCCCACTTAACTTCCTTAACACTATCCTATCATATTATAAGACTTATTATTCTAATAAATACATCCTATGATTTGATATTGTGTAAATACAACAAGTTGTCTGATAAAGATGTAACATCTCAAACCGATAAATATATATTATATCGTCATCCACCACCATCAATTAATATTACAAAATTATGATATAATATATATATTATCATATATATATATATATAATTATGTATCATTATATTAATGGAATAAACTAAATCATTCTCCACTTTATTTAAATAGATTATGAAATAACTATTCATGTGTACAACAGACTACAACCTCGCGATCGAGTTTATTCTTTTTCAATAAACACTATAATGGATGGATATATTTATGGAATTGGTGTTTATATATTATATTTATGATATTATTATGATTCTTTAATTATGAATTAACATTTTATTTATTACTCTCCATTCTATGGGAAAACAATAACATCGTTTGTGAGCACGATGGACTACCACCTGAAAAAGCGATGTGATTCATTCATAATTTATATGTTATGATAAGGATTGGTTTAATGAAAATATTTGATTTATGAAATAATAATTATTCGGGAATTTTGATGTACTATTTACCTTTCTTTCTTTCTTTCTTTTGGGAAAATGGAAACAACATTCTCGCAACATGTGGTTTACTATCCTAATGAATAGTGTATTTCATTTTCAATATCTATATTTTTTAGATCATTAAAAATACATTTTTATAAATATATATTAAATTTATATAATGGTGTAAATTATGGATATTATGGAACCATGATCAATGTAAGAGGATGGAAAAGAACAAATGAAAACATATATAAAAAATAATGTCCTCATTTCCTAAAACATAACATTTAAATGGAATTTTCGGTAAATTTTTAATAACATTTCATAATTAAATCATATATGGTACAGTATATATATGAATAGTTATATAATATATGTTTTATTAACATATATTTTTATTATTTGGGATTTATTTTGTATGAAGTATGACGATACTTACAGTATGTGATTTCCATCTAACTTTTTTCTTCTATATGACACATCCCATATTCACTACCTATTTGTTTTATGTGTTTTATATACTTACCATAAATGTATTTAATAATTTTTCCCATGAAAATTATGTGGATTAATATATCAATTTCATGATATATCTCTCATGGGGTTTATGGTTCATAGGATAACAAAATAGTAAGGGATTTTTTTCTCAAATTTCTTTATTTGAGACATATGTTATGTTGTAAAACTATCATCTATAATGAAATGTATATATTACCCCATTATCCTATTATATAATGAATCTAATTATTTTTTGATATTATATTTTTGAATTAATTTTATTCTTTAAGGGGAAATACAACTCAAATTTACTAATGTGGTAAAAGTTTTCTATAACATTCTCAGAGATTATCTGGATTGTTTATGGTTATGATTAAAATCAATAAATAATATGATCTATATCTCAAGATAATTATTTTGTAATATCTTGTTATGTTATTATAATACATGTTTTCATATCATTTTCATAACTTTATGTACATAATATTTCTAAATAATCTTTTTTAATAAAAATCATCTTTATATATCTCTAGTCGAAAATAATTTTTCTTTGAAAAAAATGATTTCAAAATATGCTATCAAAAAAATATAGAAATGTTTTCTATTTTTTTATTCTTAAAATGATTTCTTAAATAAATTTTACCTATTCGACTTTTTTCAAAAATATTTCATCTCAATATTTGTATTGTTTTGAAAAAAAATCCCCTTTGGGTTTTACTAAACAATGTGATTAGATTGTTTAATTAAAGTGTATCTAATGAAAGGTATCTTTAACCATCATGACCACTGAATTTTTTAAATATGACTTTATAATATTCATTTGTTATTTTAAAATAATTGAATTTTCTTAATGTTTTATGTTTTAAAAAATGATTTTCAAACTTGATATTAAATTTTATTAAAGAAGGGTTTTATATTATTTTTAACCAATAATTTATGTTACATAGTTTATTTTTATAGAAATACACTTGGAAAAAATATTAATTTTTAATTTTATTCAATGTTGAAAAGTTATTTTAGGGAAAAACACCTTGAGGTAACATTGAAGCATTTTTGGGTTGATTTTTTTTATTGAAAAGGTGTGTTTCCATGGTTTTTTTAGAGTTCTATAGATATTGTTGAAATCTATTTTGAAAAAGATTCAAGTAAAATGAATTAATTCTCTAGAAGTGGTATAGAAATATCATATATAAGGTGGCTCTATTTCCTAGGTTTTTCCAAATTTTTTGGCCCCAAAATCGGGGAAGTGAAGAAAGTTTTTTTTGCAAAATGAATTTTCACAAAATATTATAGGTGGTTAGGAATGTTGCATGAAAGGCATGTTTGGGGTCACCATAGCAAAATATGGCAATGTCATGAAGTGTGCGAAATATTGGATTTTGCGTGAAATATTAGATTGTGTAAAAGATTCTTATGCGCCTAATGTGATGTCAAATGGGTTTTTACGTGGTTAAAGTGGATCTTATGTGTGTAGAGGATGATGTGTTAGAGTCTTATGTTTAGGGTTAGTTGGTCCTATTTATAGACAGTTACCCCCTCATTTCAATAGATAATCCCTTACAGAAAATTATTTCTCTGAATGATGTAAGATTTGTGTGCAAGAGGAGTTTCATGTAAAGACGATTATGCACAAAAGTTTTTTCATGTAAATATTGTTTGGTTTAATTCATAGATGTTGTATAAAATTTATTAATGTATTGTGAAATATAACAAAAATAATGTGAAAAATATTGATGTTACCCTGTATTTTGTGGTAAATGGGTATTCATCAATTGGATGAAAGTGGAACTTAATGATACACTATGTTAGGATTAAAAAAATATTGATTTCAGAAATAAAAGGAGGATCTTTTTAATAAGTAGTGAAAACACATTAATTAAGAGAGAAGTGGTCTTTCAAATTGGGATTGTTTGTAAACATGTAGGGACAAAGAGTCCTCTCTGGACATTGAAAATAACAATGTGCTTTTAGTATATTTGGTATATCATAACATTTACATTATACTTGAAACACTCATTCAAAGGGAAAACATCTGACCCTTTTTTAAAATAAAAGAAAAGTACAGGAGAAAAAGGTCAAGAATACAGGCACACCATGCAGCCACATCCATATATTAGTACCAATCAGAAAAGGTCAGCTATATATCATAGTAGTCATAATCATCACCACATCTATAATAAGGCACATCCTCCGCATTAGCCGACTCCCATTCAGAGTTCATATCATATGGTTTTAGAATCTTGGCATACTTCTATCTGAGCTCTAGTTTCTCCATAGTGAGTTTCTCATTCTTTTCTTGCTTGCTCTCATGACTCTTTTTAGAATTATGTACATCCCCTTTTTCCTTCTTGACCGAGGACCTGGTGGATACCGTCTTCGGTAAGTAAGAATAGTCCTTTCGTGACCTCCTCTTTTGTGGAGCAGTAGCCGCACCTTCACTGCCAGACAGTTTCTTATGGACACCTTGAACTATGTCACTGTATGAAGGCCTTGCAGCCCCACGATCATTCTCCTTATCACCGTCAGATACATTTCCCCGTTTACACATGAGATTCACCGGGATGAAACTTGTGTCCCCACCTTCTTGACTTACCAAAACCCCTTTGGAATTTATCAAAGGCTCACCCCCAATCATCAGAGTGAGCCTATTATGATCAATCGGAGCAAGACATTGCAGATTTACCTCTTTTCTAGGGTCCTCAACAGTCCCCATCAGGACATCAACTATAGCCTTTTCCTGAGCATTGGAACCAATTTGCAAAATCAAGTCTTTTGTCCCCTAAAAATCAGTAATCAGATTGGTTGGCTCCTCTGGGCCAAGACCTCAAGGCTATTACCAGGGAGGACATCCTGTACAGAAGCCACTACTCCTTGGTTTATGCTGGAACCAAATCCAGCAGCACCCTCCACCACATTGGGGTCCTCAACTCCAAGCCCACATTTAATCCTCTTAAAGACCTGCTGCACAGATGCATTGATTGAATCCCACACCTCCTTCACAGCACAGTCATGCGGACAAACCTCTGCATGAAAGGCTTCTTCACCTCCTGATCCACACCTATGCCCAGTACTTCCATTCTAAGGCAGGGGCTTCCCACCTGTTTATCACACCCAGTAGAACTCGTAGCCCTGCTGCACTCCATAGGTCCACCCATATCTCTATTTACACTCCCTCGCACGTTCACAGTATCACCAGAAACTGATCTTCCCAGAACTAAATTCAAGACAAAATCCAGATCACCCTCGGAGCTTCTCCTTTAAACCATCTTTGAAGACCAAGACATCTGTCCCCAACGACAAACCATTTCCAGATGACCAAATTGGTTGAAAACAATGCAATAGCGCATCCAAGACTCAAATATGAAACCCTACCTCCATAAAAACTCTTTTCTATTTGTGATCCATACACAGTCCACTGGTGGTCTTGAGACGTCGACCTCCACGCAAATTCGGGGGAAAATCAGGTGACTCACAGTCTCAGTCCGACGATCAGAGCAAAGATAATGGCCGATCATATTGCCAATTGTGCATAAAATAGAGGGATTTTGGAATGAAAGAGGTAATGCAGGAAGACTCACCCATGTTGTGGTTGTTGCAGGATATCGTCGCATGTGGAAATTGAAGCTCCAATGGAACATGAAGAAGGTGAAACCGTTGCATCTCTGGGGAGATTGAGACCAGGCTGCAATCAAATCTGCCTCAGATCCAAAGCAAATCATGATGTGCTTCTGGTCATGAAGACCCACGACATTCCGCTACTATAACTCCCAAGAATCTAAGACAAATCTCTCAAACTCATCAACTGAAGGGCGTTGTGGACGAAACCATGCAACTAGGGTTAGGTTTCATAAATCTGTAGCGCTATTGATCTCCGTCAGGAGAAGAGGAAGCTATGGTGCCGCCTGAAACAAATCTAGGACCTTCAGGGAAAGATGGATCCTTGGGAAAGGAAAAGTCGAGCCAAGATGAGTAAAATCCTTCTCAAGTGAATGCAGATCTCCCCCCTCCGAATGGGAGGGGGAGAAGTGCTCTCCTTCATCAGATTAGGTCATCACTGGTTGCCTCCGCGTTCGTCTCCACATTCCAATGGTGAGTAATTCCAACAAGTTGTCATTATATACTCTATGGATGTATCCTAGTGTGGGTGAACCAAGAAAAATTGAAGTGTCTCATTAATTATTTAATCATTATTCATATGTTATTGCAGGAAAGAGGGAAAAGAGCATTTTATTCAACAACGAAACAAAATACGAAGGTGAAATATTTTTAATCTCTCATGCCATGATTCACCCACCACTCACAATATTTAACCTAGTTAGGATAACAATTTTCATGAGAGCCAAATGTTAATTTCATTGGTTCTCACATGGATTTATTCAATCACATAGGGATTTTGATCTCCGATGGAATCAACTCTCAATTATAGAAGAATCAGATGTAGCACTATTTCAGATCCTTAGGTATAGTTGTCTATACTGTAAAAACCCATGTAATTACAACCTGTGAGCATAGTGGTTCTTTTTTAAAAGATGATTGAAGGTAATTAGATGTTGACTCTAGATGAATTAATTCATTAGTTGGTTTCTTATCCAATTTAATCTATACAAAAGTGATTCAATTAATTCTACTAATGTAATGTGGTAAAATATGATTAATATCTATAAAGGTAATGAAAAAGTCATAAAAGAAAAATGTTAGGATTGAGGAAACAATTATAAGGATCTGATAATAAACCCCAAATAATCTATTGATTCATTCTTTGATAATGTGAATGTTGTTGTGGATGACATGTGTGGTTTCAAAGAAATTATTAAAGATATAATGATCATTAAGAACCTCTTGAGAAAACATCCCCCTTAGTTTAATTCAAATGTTTCTATATTGGAGGAAAATTATCCAAATTAGTTAACATTAGATTCCTTACACATCACTATTGTCACTTATGATATTAGAAATTATCAAATTGAGTCAGTGGAAGATGTTAATTCTAAGGATGTGGCATTCAAGGCCATGAAAAATCAAAATAGTATATATTTTAGGAATAAGAATATATAAATTAGAGGATGTCAATAATTTTTACAGATCTACATAGAGGAAAAATGAATATTCAATGGGAAACATACAATTACATGCTTTTGATGTTGAAATGTCGGTTATCTTATAGAAAGGTTCCATAATAAATTCCTAGAAGATTATGTGGTTGACTTTTAAATTCCCACAAATAAGTCTCCTGCCTATTGGAATGGTAAGAAATAGTTCAATATAAATTTATACAAAATGAAAAATCATCTTGAAAAATAATATCATAGATTAGAAAAAATATAAGGTTAGAGAGGCAGAGAACTAAAACGTTCGTGGAGATAATTTAATTGTGGTAGTAGTATGTAACACAAAAAAAATAAAGAATGATGAATTGATGAAGAATATTTCAAAGGAATAATTTATATGAAGATTAATTATATGACACTCTTCATTGGATAGATATTTGGAGATCTAAAATAAATAAATCCCATAAATTGGGTTTTAACACAAAACTCTACATGTACCGGCATGAAGAATAAAATTCTATGTCAATGGAATAAATTGATAATCACATGTATTCATTTTTAGATATCATAAAAACTATTATTTTTTATAAACTTATAGTTGTAGAATAGAAAAGTGTGATTGATCATTCAAATAACACAAAAAAATAACAAATCAAATTCATTGAAGAACTAGAATAAGAAGTCACAATCATGTGATGAAAAGTTAAGGATCATGAAAAACTATGTAATACCGATATGATATCATGATATAAAATCCTTCAAGTGATAAAAAAGAAATAAGTGGAGCATATAAGTGTAGAATAAAAGAAGAAACAGTCATGTTCAAATGCTAATGCAAATGTGGGATTTTACTGAAAAGAAAAGGTTGTGACAATTGATGTTAGATGCCAAGAACATTCTTTGAGATTGAAGATTAAATTGTGTATAAAAATAACCAATAAAATTTCTGAGACAAAGGGATAACCAGTAGTATAGAAGTGACGTGTAGGAATGAAACCTACATCATGTGTTATTGTTGTGGAATGATGGGACACTCACAAAATATCTATTCCATGGCCAATAGATTCTGAAGTGCACAATAACAACAACATAAGCTAAACAAATCTCCATAATCTACAATATCTTTCAAGGGACATTGATTTTAGTGTGGAGGATTTAGGAACATGGCTTGATATTGTACATAAACCATGTAGAGGGATGTGAAAAAATAGAACCAAAGTGGTCAAAAGCAGTAAATCAAAGAATTAATAGAAGATATGAAAGTGAAAATTGATGTAATGCTCTGCAAGATGATATTGTTCCATCATACTATGAAAAAGATCAAGATTATCAATCATCAATGAATATGAATTCAAAAACATGGATCGGAAATAAAATTATTGATAAGGAATTGGTTGCAAAAATTACCCAGAAAGCATCAAATTGTTCTAGAGTATGGATCCTTGACAGTGGCCTCACATCCCATATTATAGTTAATAAGGATATTATAAATGGAATAAAATATGACAAAGAAGATTATTCAAATTTGGAAATGATGAAGGGCTAATGATAATTGGATTAGGAAAGGCCAGGTTTGGGGAAAATAAAAGAGACATGTGGATGTATTATTAGTATAATGTCTTAGTCACAATTTTCTTAGTTTTAGTCAACTATGTGACTTGGGGATTGATATAAGATTTACCAGTAAGATGGGTATAGTGAAAGGAATAGGTTGTACAATTGTTCATTAGGGAAAAGAAAAAAGTGTAATTTATACCTTGTACGTAGAGAAGAATATATTTTATTTTTATCCAAAGAGGAAGAAAATAAGTTGTGGCATAATGACTTGGTCATTTTTTCGATCATATATGGATGATCTTGTAAAATTTGATGCAACTAGGGACCTCCCTAAGATATCATGTGATCATACTTATATGTGAAAATCTTGTCAACAAGGTAATATAATCAAAAAGACGTACAAAGGAAAAGAATATAATTCAACTAGGGTGGTTGAATTGGTGCATTCAGATGTTTTTAGACCAATTCACCAAGTTCCATTGACAGGAAGAGGTGTTAGATTCATTTCATTAATGATTTCAGTTGGATGGAATGGGTATTTTTTATTTCCCATAAGACTGATGTGTTCATATGCATAAATAAATATTCAAGGGAATTGTAAGGTATTCATGGACAAAATAAATCATAATTTTCTTACTAGTAATGGTACAAAAATTATATTTATACAAGTATAAGGTAATATGAAGAAACACAGGATAAGGCTACATGTTTCTTTAGTGATAACTCCTCGACAGAATTGAGTGGTTTAGAAGAGGAATCAAAAAAATCAACAATTTTTTCAGATCAATGCTTATTTTAAATAACCAACCAAGGAAATTCTATAAGGAAGTTGTGTTGATGTCAGTATACATATCCAATAGGGATCTATTGTGTTTGAAGGAATAAACGGATCCATATGAGATGTGGTATAGAAAGAATCCAATATTGACATACTTTTGAATCTTTGAAAATAAGTGATTTATTATTAATAAATTGAAATAATGGAAATTTTAGTCATGTGGAGATGAGGGGATATTCCTTACATACGTAGAAAAACCAAGGTATATAAATATTCAATAAGAGGTTGGGATAATTGGTTGAATGTAATGATTTTATTGTATTGGAAAATGAGTAGACTCTTCAAAAATATAGTAAATAGTTCACTGATGAATGTGATGAGGAGGAAAGTAACATGAGGAGATAAAAAGTGATAAATGAATATTCCTAAGAAGATACTGATGATGAGTAAGTGGAAGTAAAATCTGTATATTAGAAAAAGAAAAAGAGTCGAGCTAAAATTGATAGGAAAAATATCATCCGTGATCAGATAGCGCTAGTATAGACAGGGATGATGCAGACTCTACAAAAAGCATCATTTTTATCATAGATAGAGCATAAATGTTATTCTGATGTAGCTGAATATGAAAAGTGGGTTTAGGTTATGAATACTGAAAATGACCAAATTTAGAAGAATCATACTTGGGAGATTGTTTTGAGACCACTAGATAAGAATTTCATTAGGACCAAATGGGACCTTCACAACAAGATAAAGGAAGAATGCATAATGATTTGAAACAAACCATGACTAGTGTGTAATGGGTACTCCAAGATAGAGGGTATTGATTATGATCAAACATTATCACCTATTTTAAGGCTAGAAAAAATTTTATTATTCCATTCCATAGTAGCACAATGATATTTTAATGTCTTATAGATTGATGTCAAGTTTTCATTTCTGAATGGGGTTCTGGAAGAAGTCTGTAGTGAGCATCTATATGGTTTTCTCGTTCATAAAGATGAAAATAGTGTTTTTCAGCTAAAGAAGGTTCTCTATGGGTTATATAATGAACCAAGAGTGTGGTGTTCAAGACTAGAACAGATTTTTAAGAAACTTGGTTTTCTGCATAGTGGAATTAATTACAAAATCTATGTCAAAAATTAAAGTAATCAAATAATTATGGAGTTGGTATATGTAAATTACATGATATTAGGTGGATCAGATGAATTGAAATGCATACATTTTTCTAAATCCATGATAAGTGAGTTCGAAATGTCAATGATTATTGAACTAATGTTTTCTCATGGGTTATATGTGAGATAAAGAAGGAACGGAACATTAATTTCTCAATATAAATATTCTGATGAGCTATTGACAAGGCATGAAATATATAATTACAAGGAGATGAGGAATTTTGTGGAAATCTGGATGAAACTATCAAGGTATGATGAACGAATAGTTGTTAATATCACATAATACAGGAAAATCATTGGATGTTTATTTTACTTGACAAACACAAGACCTGATATTGTTTTTTCCTCATGCCATGAATTGATATATCAATGAAATACCAAATAAATCCACATGATTGTAGTTATAATAATTCTTTAGTATATCTACAGAATAATGGATTTCAATTGGATGTATAATGAAAAATCATAAGCAATATTATTGGCATATATAATTTAGATTGGTCAAGATCGGCAGATGAGAGAAAATAAAAATCAGTTGGTGCATTCTATCTTGGTGAATTATGGATTTTTAGTTTGATCAAGAAACAAGATTTAATTTCATAGAGCATCATATAATATTAATGCATTGCATCTACTCAAGCATGCACACATTTATTGTGGATGAAGTAGTTTCTTGATGATATGGGAGATGAAGTGAAGTCTCTGATCGGAATCGACTGTGATAATTCAAATGTTGTAAATCCTAGAAAAAATTCAGTCTTTCAATGAATGAAAAATAAAATTTAAATCAAATATCACATTATCAAGGAGAATGTGGATCATGGGCATGTGAAGGTGAAGTATGTACCTACCAAACTACAAGTTACAAACATTATGAAAAAGGCCTTACCTAAAGAATCATATAAAAGGCTATGAATAGCTTTGGAAGTTCAGTTGACTCCCCACACTTAAAAAAAGTGTGGATTTGGGATCCCCTCTCCATAAGGCATGGTTTTACCTTCCCTAATGTGTTGATTTTTATTCTTTACTCATTTTAAAACTATAAGGGAGTGACATTCAAGTTCCTTGACGAAGTGGGAGAAATTGTGGATTAAAGGGGAGAAAATGTCTTAATCAAGATAAGGGAGATGTTGATAGGGGGATCATTAATGAAATCAGAGTTATCAAATATTATCATGGATATATTTAATAATTATAATACATAAGAACCCGAGCAGTGAAGTAGAGGGACTTTTAAATATGATGATTCTAAAAGTGATTGATCATGGGTTATATATCACAAAAAAAGGATTTTGTAATGAAATCAGTTGAATGATTTTAGGATTAAAGTGTTTCATTGATGATCTTTTCATTATAATCATGTTTTTCACACTGATCATGGATCATCTAGGACTGGGGTATGTGCTATGTAAATAATTCATCAATATCTGTATCAGAAGCAGTGAATGGTGGTAAAATATGGAAGAATATTTAATGGTATATGAAAATGTGAATAGTTGTAAACCAACCCAAAGGGAAGATTGTTGGGAAAACAAATCTCAAGGTAAAATAGATGAATTTTTGGGTAGATTGTGTTGGTTTAAAAAGTGAGTTTCGAAGTATTTTTTTGTATTTCAATAGATATTTTTCACAAGCTGTGTTGACCAAGATCTAAGACAAATGAATGGATTATCTAGAGGTAGTAAAAAAATATCATATACAAGGTGGTGTTTTTTCCAATTGTTTGCCCAAATGTTTGGCCTTAAAACCAAGAGAATAGATAAAGGTTTCTTTGGAAAAGTAATTTCACACAAGATTAATGGAAAAGGCATAAATAATGATGCATATGAAATATTGGATTTTCCGTGAAAGATGAGATTATACGAAAGAGGATCATGTGCATAATTCAACATAAAATGGGGTTTTATAGAATGTAAGAGAATATTACGCAGAAAGATGAAGAAACCTAAAAATATTATGTGTAGGGTCAGCAAGACCAATACATAGATAGCTACATCCCTCATTTCAACAACTCAACCCTTAAACAAAATCTAGTCTCTGAATTGCATAATAGTTTCACACAAGAGGATTTCTGCTTAAAAAGAGTTGTGTGAAATAGGTGTTGTGTGCAACAAGAGTTTGGTTCATGGAATAAATGTTGTGCACAAAGAATTAATGTATTGTGCATGAAAGCCAAAATGTTGTGTGAATAATTGATTTTAACCTGTAGTTAGGTGTTAAAGGGTTATTCAGCAACTTGATTAAAGTGTAACGTAATGATACACTAAATGAGGTGTAAAATATATTGAATCAATAAATTAAATAAGAACCTCTTTGTGAAGAAGATGTGAGAACACATCAGTTGAGATATCTGTGACCTTTCAAATTGTGATTGGTTGTAAACCACAAGGGAAAGTGAGTCCACTTATGACATTGTAAACAACCATTTTCATATAGTGGAATTGGTACATTATCACATTACTAATGTATTTGTCTTAGATGTATCCAAGTTAGGGTAAACAAATTAAAATCATTGTGTCTTTTGAATGATTTTATTTCTATTAATACATTGTTATGGGAAATAGAGAGAATATCATTTTGTTTAACAACAAAACAATATCAAAAGGGGTAGTATTTTTAATCTAGCCTACCCTGATTCACACCATCTTAGGTTATTTAACACAGTTGGTATAACAAGTATAATCCACAAGAAATGCTCCAAGTGAAATTTACATATTATTTTCCAGCTAAGATAATATCATTTTATGTTAATTATGAAGTAATGTGTATAATATTTAATGATACTATCCTAATTCATTACATTAATAGTTATTTTTTATAGTAATGAAATTTTTAGGAAAACTATTCATTAATCATGGGTTATGATGTTGTGAATTAGTTAAATTTTTGTGAAATGTTTTTAATTTTCATGGGTTATGATGTGATTATATATTTATTTTTTATGATATTGTGGCATAGATAAGTATGGATTTCATTATAATATGTTGTGGGACCTATATCTCCCAAAAATTAAAATAGTGACGATTTATGACTCATGAGGTAAGAATGTGAAACAAGCCGATAGGACTAATCCACTGTAGGAAATTAGTTATCCTATTATACTATAGTAAATAGGTGCATCCTAATCCATAATGAGAAATGGTTGATATGTACGAATCTATTATGCTGATGGTCGTGGTTGATAACCATGAAATATAGAATGAGTTTCTATATTTATGATTGTGACACTAATTTAAAGCATAAGAATATGGTTCATGATTTCATTATGATGATTTCTCACTCTAATGGTATTTTTTTGAAAATATAATGTTTTATGAATAGAATTATATTTATAAACTACAATAGGTTGGGTATGTTGTTTGTAATTTATGTTCATGATCAGATATCCATATTCATATCTTATACATTTATATTATGAAGATTGATATCTATTTTTTTACCCTTGATATGAATTTCATATCTCTCTATCCTATGTATCCTTCCCCATGTCATGAATAATGTTTGGGTAAGGTATTCAAAAGAGGAGTAATATATGAAAAGATATTTCATAGATATATTGAATATTGATCAGGAAAAATGGATTCTTTTCTTCATCTCCAATTATTGTAAACTATTAAGGTTCTTAGGTGTGAGTTTATGAATTGTATTGAATATTATTCTTAAAATATTTGATATTAATTTATTATAATTCTGGATCTCCATACACCCTTCCTTTTTTATCTTTTTATCATGCGACTCAACCAACCCACACTATCTACCTCCCCTTTCCCTCTTTTTTAATGCTTTTTGGGATGCTATTATTGCTGATTATTAGTGATTTTAACCCTCTCCTAACCTATAAAGATTTCATCTTCTATTCAGAATAATTTTTATTTCTAGAACAGAAGGTTTTTTTTAAATGCATTGGATCATATTTGAATAACCTAATTCTCATCGGAATATCATTAATCCTTGATAGCGGTAGTCCTAAGGTGGGGATTTCTTATTGAGGAATAAAATTTAATTAGGGTATGATTTCATATTGAATTTCCATGGAATATATATTACATTAGCCTTAAATTAATATTTTAATTAGAGGTGTGTGTTAAGGATTTAGTCTAGTATAGAATCAGGGGTTCTTGGTGGACCATTTCTAGGTTTTGGCCTTAGTTCCATAATTATGGGATCAAGAGTGAGTAGAAAAACAATTATTCCACCTTTATATTAAATAAAAAAATTAACTGTAAATGTTATAATAAAATAATTTGTTTTTTTTTATGTGGTTATGAGCTAGGTTCATGGGTGATAAAGAAAATCATGTAATAAAACATATCAGTTTGGACCCATTTGGTTGGTGCATCATAGTTATTACATATCCTGGAGAAAAATTTTAAATTATTCTGTTTATGGTAGCTAGTATTTTATACAATTTACATTTCTAATATTATTTTTTATATGGAATATGATGTTTCGGAAAACTCCTATAATATATTCTATCATGTTAAATTAGAATATATAAAAATTTAATTAAAATTTTAAATTGAAATGATAAATTAATTGTAAGGAGTCAGTGAAATTCATAGTCACCATGACCATTTTGGTCCTAGGGTGTATGAATAATACCACAACATCCAATGGATGATGCCTTTAATTGAGACATCCTAAATACATTTGGACCCCCATGAGTGGTTTCCTTCAGATAAATACATTTTCATGGCATAATGGTACATGATTTGGAACCTTGTTCCCCATACAAGGATGAGAGATGAGAGATAAATCCATGACTTTATTAGAGAATGTGAGGACCCTGTGGAAAATTTAATTCTTTGGGATGATTAAGAATACCAACCGGCTGAGTGAACCTACCACCCTTATAATATTACAAGGCCTTTATAGATATTCATTTATAAAAATATAACATGTTGGGTGGGTGGACCAACTTAGTGAGAATTGTACCACTGATATGGTTCGTTTTACATCTCTCCTAGTGTGACCAATGTGGAATTCCATGTACATCTAGTGAGGTCACAATATATTGATGGTGATGTTCATTAATGTAGTATCCTTCAAAAATTAGGTGTTGAATCATAAATGTAGATGAGATTTAGGACCCTTGTGAGGGTGACTATGTGATGTTGAGACCTTGGGGAAGCCTGTGAGTTTCCCAGTAACTAACTGACCCTGAGCGGGTGTGTGTGAGATGGTATGTGGGAATTTCATGTCTTCTAAGGGACCCAATTCTCTTCTTAAGCCTAATGGGGCTGTGATTTGGTATGTATATAGGTGAAGATGACTATATATGTCACATTATAAATAAATTTTTATTGTGATATAATAGGGATATGGTTAATGTAGTGTTTGAGGTGTGATTCCAACCCCTTGTTTATTTTTTACATTATCATCCTTGTTATTGGGATGATGGATTCCCCAAGAATGTTCTTTTTATGATCATTTTACTTAGCCCAAGGATGGCTATATTTCCATAACTTCAAAATTTTTCCATGAGGATGGATATATTACCTCATGTTTGATGAATCAACATGCCATAGGTATGTGTATATTACCTCCATTTAGTTGACCCTGCAAGACATGGGTTGGGTATATTACCTTTGGTTTTCCATTTCACATCTAATTATCTAGAGATGGTTATATTCCACCTTGTGGTATTGTTCATGAGGTGGTCAATCTATTCCATGAGTAAGGGTATATTAATATTAGTTGGATGTTTCTGTATTCCATAATGATTTAAATACTAACTGAAATTGGATGGTTCCCTATGTATCACCCCAGATTACATGTTCATTAGTTATAGGGCCTAATTAGAAAGAGAGTTTATGGTGACATGTTCAAAGACACACCATCCCAAGTCCATATGGGTATGGTTTCTCTGAATCATGGACATGAGGATCAATTATTTATATTTGGATTGGACTTGATTATATGTGTATGGGCACTGGGTGGTGGTGATCTTATTTTTGGGGTGGTCAATATGATTCTCTTAGAGACACTCTTCAATTGGGTTTAATCATTTATTGTAGTGTTTTTTATTAATTGATTTATTTTATATAGTTTATTGATTGATTATTTTTGGGAAATCCACAGGAACATTGTAACGCCCCGAACCTAGTTACCTAGAGTCGGTGCATTATTACATAACATTGGCATGATCACAAGAATGATCAAATCTCTAAAGACTGATTGGTTTAGTAGCCTTGGAAACACTAGATATATTCATAAAGTTTTTTAATACATCAGAAGTGAAAAACTACTACAACAACATATTGACTCTATAGTTCACACTATTATCCTCTTATAATATCCCTGCAGGTCATTCATAATTTACTTCTTCACATCCTGGGAAAAATAAAACATATAAAAGGGGTGAGCTCAAATGCCCAGTAAGGATAAAAATATAGCGGAAACTTTCATAAATAAGAATAAACATTTAATGTAGTGTATAACTAAAACAAAATCCTTTTAAACATGAACTTCAACATAGTATGGCAAAAATAAAATGAAATAATTCCATTTACTTATTCACATGGATATTCTACTAATCGAATAATCACATGAAATATCAATAACCACTTTCATAATGATGGAATGCATAATGCCAGACTATCATAACCACATAGCCAAGGCCTCGTGCCAAGAATACAAATAAGATTTTGTCAAGGCCTTATTCCAAGACACTAGTTTCTCTCATGAGACCTACCGATGCATCGAGGAGCTATAGAGAGCTCCACCCGTCACATATTAAGTCCAATGCATTCCCATATGAAAAGGTTTAAACATAACATAAACATTTGTATTAAAACTAGCATAAGAAATGTAAATAATTTCACCATAAACCATGAATGGTATAAAAATAGCACATCCACAGTCAAAAATATCACAAAAACTTCAATACAATATAGAAGTTTTGTATCATAATAAATCAACTTCTAATAAGCGTAAAATCCATCAAAGGATGTTGACATAGATGAAATCAAAACTTTTTTTAGAGAAATATCTCTTTCTATTTTGAAATCATTTAAGAGTAATTTATTTATAAAATAAAACATTTTATTTGAAAATATTCTTATAATCTTGTAAAGGAATCTTCAACGATTTTATAACGGCGGAAAATAGCCGCACCTGCCGTATAAGTAAAAAAACATTCTTACCTTAATTCTGTCAAAAAGGTTAAAAAGCACCTTGTTTGGAAAATGACGGAAAGATTACTTTATAAAACTCTTATAAAAAGTCAAAAAAGGGTATAAATGTATTTAACCCATATTATTTTAAATAGTAAAAATGTTTTGAAATACATTTTTAAGAAACATGGATGTGGATTATAAAGAGATCACAGTAGATTATTACGTATAAACAACCTCGGATAATGAAGAGATTGTGAAATAAACCCTTACCTTGTAATTTTCCTTGGTTGGGGTAGGTTAACCTCCTGTATAATGGTATAATAATTGTTATTAAATCATACAAGAATCATATACATTAATATGAGATCATATATGATCTTTTAACATTGATTTGTTAATAATATCTTAGTATTATCGTTGTTTCGGGTGTTAACTTACTCGTTTTCTTTTATATGTTTTGTTAAGTAAGACATGTTTGTAATGTATAGGTTGTATATTAATCATATCCAGAATTATATTAAGTCCTTAGATACTATTATTAATCATCAAATGAGAATTATACTTGAATGGATATGATGGAGAATGAATCTCATCGCGTTCGTGGAGACGGTAGTCCGTACGTACGCACGAGCGGCAATATCATTCTTTTGATATTAAAATAATATATAATTGGATGTTATATCATATATAAAGAATCACTATCATGTTATATTTATTATTTGCATGAGTTACACATCATTATTATACTCATCCGAATAATAATTTATTGAATAACAATTACACCACGACGTGGAGACAGTAAGCCGTACGTACGCACGTATGGTGACATGTTATTCAAAGGATGGATAGAATACTGAATATGTATGTACCATATTTATAATAACATAACAGTATATATATAATACTGGAGTTATTATTTTAGAATGGTAACAACAAAGGAAGAAGAAGTGGAAGAAGAAAGGAATTTGAAAAAGGGTGGTGAAAACATTACATCTTCTTCAGATTCTTCCTTTTTATTTGATCAAAAGGGCTCTTTAGGTTGGCTTTATGATCAAACTAAGGCCTCTATATTGTATTTAGGGAAGTTGAGAGAGTATTTGGGAAGGTTTTTGCTGAACAAAAAGGCTTTTAAGGTGTGAAGTAATGAGAAGGGGGAGTGCCCTTTTATAAGAGGGGTGAGGGGCACCTTTGGAAAAGCTAGAAATATTAATTTATAATAAATTCATATTCGGTTTCTAATGGCTCAAAATTTGATTATTTAAAGTTTAAGGTGGGGATGGGTCGAAAACCACTTAACCAATATAATTTATACAGGTTTGGGTTACTATATTAACCTTATCTTTAAGTATTAACTCTAAGTTAATTAGTTTCACTTTTACAATGTCTCTTTGTATTTTTATATTATATGGTTAATAAACATACTATATACATCCAAGCGACCCCCAAGTGGTCCATTAATGATACACCTATAATTATATAACTCTGCTGGCCGAACATTAGATTTTTAGGAATTCAATATCAATTAATAATATAATATTTGTTTTAAAAACTCTTTTATGTCAATTTTGACACTATTCAAAAATTGATTTTTGTGAAACTCATAAAAGAATTATTACTTACAAAAAAGACAATTAAATCAATCCTAATATTTCCTATTAACCTATAAAATTATTTTAATTCAATAAATGTCTAAAATTATATTTATTTGTGTATTTATAATATCAATTATTTTAATTTCAGACTATTATGGTAATTACTGCATCATCATTGTGTCAGAAATAAATTAAATTATTTAATGTATAAAAATTATAAATAAAATATCATTATGTAGGAAATAGTTTTAGCTTTCTAATTAATGTTTATAGTCGAAAATCCAACATATATAACCTTACGTAAAAATTGTTTTTCTAAAAGATATATGCTTATGTCATTTTTGTACTTATTTTAACTTAATTAAAATAAAGTGTCCCTATCACCTACAAGTGGCTTCATGGGGTCCCAAAATCGACACAATGATACCCATGGTTGGACATGTATCCACCAATAAGGTTAGGACACATTTTAGGGTAATTTAGTATTATTATAATATTATTTTTTAACCCTTATTTACCGGATTTACCCTTAACCACAGTAAATAAAATATTTACCGCAGTAATTATTCAAAATGTCTAAAAATAAAAGTTACCTATTTACACAATATGAAAATTATGATTCCAAATATGGAATCCATTTTTCCAAATTCAAAACACAGAAGTGGCAGAAATTAGTTTAAAATTAATTCCCGTTGTTAAAACAAAAAGCGTGTTTTAAGAGATAATAACTATCAAAAGATTGACACTTGTTTATGTCCGGTTTAATTGTAAAATTATGTACAATGACCAACATTTTATTAAATGGTAAAAACATATTCTAAATATACTTTAAAACCACTCAAATACATAATTTATAAATATAAATTATTTCGATTAAAAAAGTTGTTTTTAATTAAAATTTAGTAATTTTCACTATTCATCAAAATATAAATGCTATCCGAAAAGTTTCAAAATTTCACCCTAGGCTAAATTCGATATTCTGAATCCAAAAATGAAGTCCATTTTGAGATATAAAATTTATAAAATTTCAAAAAGTATGTATTACTATTCATGACGGCTAGTTTGATTGTTGTGGTGTGTTAGAACTCGATGTTGCGTACAACATACGCTATCGCATTATTCAAAGAGAAGCGTACTGTAGAAGCTTGGGGTGTTACATTCTCACCTCCTTCAAATAATTTTGTCCTCGAAAATTCTAGAATACTACGGCATGAAAAGAATCGGGTGGTTCTTCATCATAAGTTCCTTAGGTTCCCACGTTGCCACTTCCATTTTATGGTTTCTCAACAAAACTTTTACCAGACGCGTTGTCCGATTTCTCAGCACTTGTTCTCTCGTATCAAGAATTCTGACGGGCTCTTCACAATAAGATAGATTGGGTTCCAGTTCTAATTCTTCATAGGTGAGTACATGTGTTGGTTCGGGCATGTATTTCCTAAATAGAGATACGTGGAACACATCGTGAACTTTGGAGAGACTTGGCGGCATTGCCAATCGGTAAGCTACAACCCCAATTCGTTCTAGAATTTTGAAAGGTTCGATGTACCTGGGACTCAATTTACCTTTCTTACCAAAACGTATGACACCCATCCATGGAGATACTTTAGGAAAACATGATCACTGACTTGAAATTCCAAATCCTTCCTTCGATTATCGGCATGGCTCTTCTGCCTACTTTGAGCTTCTTTGATGTGATTTTGGATTACCTTCACCTTTTCCATCGTTTTCTCCACCAGTTCTGGACCTACAAGTTTTCTTTCATCAACGTCATCCCAACAGGTTGGTGTGCGACATCTATTTCCGTATAATGCTTCATATGGTGCCATCTGAATACTCTAATGGAAGCTATTGTTATAGGAAAATTCTACCAAAGGTAAATATTGATCCCACATACCCTGAAAGTCAAGAGATAAAGATCTCAACATGTCTTCTAAGGTTTCAATAGTTCGTTCGGATTGTCCATCTCATTAAGGGTGGTAGGCAGTGCTCAAATGAAGTTCAGTATCCAGGTATTTCTGAAGACTCTTCTAGAATCTTGAAGTAAAACGGGGATCACGATCAGAAACAATCGATAGGGGTAATCCATGAAGTCTCACAACTTCATTAATATATAGTCTTGCTAGACGTTCCAGTGGTATATCTTCTCTTATAGTAAGAAAATGTGCTGACTTGGTAAGACGATCAACAATAACCCATATTGCATCATTCCTTCTAGGAGTCTTTGGTAGCCCCATAAAAAAGTCCATCGTAATATTGTCCCATTTCCACTCTGGTATGGGAAGAGGTTGCATGACTCCTCCAGGATGTTGCCTTCCAGCTTTCACTTGTTGATAAACCATACATCTTGACACAAAATCAGAAATCTCCCTCTTCATATTGTCCCACCTAAAATGTTCCTTCAAATCTCTATACATTTTGGTGCTCCCATAGTGTATAGAGAAATTGGAACTATGAGCATCATCTAGCAATTCCCTTTTTAGATCAGGTATATCGGGAACACAAAGTCTCTTCCCGAATTTCAAAATTCCATCTTCATACACAAAGTCTCTCAATCTCCCATCATTCACAGCTTTAATCTTCTTTTGAAATTCTTCATCATCGGTCTGAGAACTCTTAATCCTTTCTAGTAAAGATGGTTTGGCAACCATTTGAAAAAACATTGATGTTTCACCTTCCCTGGTTATTCCCATGTCCATCTTCACTAGATCCATGAAAATTGGATCCCTTTCAATTCTCATATTGTTCAAAACTCCATGGTCTTTTCTGCTCAAAGCATCTTCCACCTTGTTTGCTTTCCCCGGGTGGTAGTGTATCGTACAATCATAATCCTTGAGTAATTCAAGCCATCTATTTTGCCTCATGTTGAGTTATTTTTGTGAGAAAATATACTTCAAACTCATGTGATCAGTATAAATCTCAAATTTTTCACCATAGAGGTAGTGCCCTCATATCTTCAAAGCAAAGACCACAGCTGCTAACTCAAGATCATGAGTAGGATAGTTTTGCTCATGAATTTTCAACTGCCGTGATGCATAGGAAATAACCCTATCATTCTGCATAAGGACACAACCAATTCCTTTCTTCAATGCATCACTATAAATAATGAACCCATCATTCCCCAATGGTAGAGTCAATATAAGAGCATTGACTAATCTTCTCTTCAGTTCTTCGAAACATTCTTCACACTCTTTTGTCCAAACAAATTTAACCCCTTTACGTGTGAGATTCGTTAATAGGTTATCCAACCGGGAAAAATTCTGGACGAAACGTCGATAATAACCTGCTAAACCAATAAAACTACGTACCTCAGTTATACTCGTCGGTGCTGGCCATTCTTGGATTGCCTTGGTCTTATAAGGATCAAAAGAGATTCCATCTTTAGAGACAATATGGCCAAGAAAAGAAATCTCCTGAAGCCAAAATTCACACTTGCTAAACTTCCCATATAATTCATGTCTTCTCAGAGTCTTCAGAATAATGCGAAAGAGATTTTCATGATCTTCTTAGTTTTTAGAGTATACCTAGATATCATCAATAAATACCACCACAAATTCATTGAGATATTCCTTGAAAACTCTATTTGTCAGATCCATGAATACAGAGGGTACATTAGTCAATCCAAAAGGCATTACTGTAAACTCATAATGCCCGTACCTGGTTCGAAATGCTGTCTTCGGAATGTCTTCCTTCTTCACACACAACTGATGGTATCCAGATCGAAGGTCAATCTTTGAAAAGTATTGAGCTCCATGCAGTTGGTTAAATAAATCATCAATGCGAGGTAGGGGATACTTTTTCTTTATTGTTATAGCATTGATCTCCTTGTAGTCGATACATAACCTCATAGATCCATCTTTTTTTTAAAAAAAGAACAGGGGATCCCCATAGAGAAACACTAGGGCGAATAAATCCCTTATTACTCAATTCCTCTAGTTGTTTCTTTAGTTCGACTAATTCCACAGTGGCCATTCTATAAGGGGTCTTCGATATAGGCCTTGATCCAGGAATTAAATCAATGTAAAACTCAACTTCTTGTTCTGGAGGATGTCCAGGTAAATCTTCTGGAAATACATCTACATATTCTTTCACAACAGGTACATTTTCTATTTGAACATTCCTTTCCTCACCCATATTCATTTCATTCTCTTCCTCCCCAATAATTGAATTTAGTTGAGCTACTGGGGGTGGATCTAGATAATAATTAGGTGGTGATGATTATGCTCTAAAGATAAGGTGTTCTTTATCATCATCATCAAGAATCATAACCTCTTTATTCTTATAATAAATCTTCGCATCATAGTCTGAAAGCTAGTCCATACCGAGGATTATATCAAACTCAATCATAGGTATGACGACGAGATCAGCAGATAAAGAACATTTATGTGCTCTAATGGGGACTGATTTACAAAACTTTGTTGCAATGATACTTCCCTTAGGAGTTTTAACTGACAATTCCCTTGTTAAATCAAATTGGAAATATCTAATTTTCTTAGCAAACTGGGAAGATATGAAACAATGCGATGATCCAGAATCAAATAATGCATTTGCTAAACTTGAGGAAACCATTAAATTACCTACCACCACGTCTTTCGGAGCTTCTACCTCAGCAGTAGTGATAGCATAAGATTGGCCTTGATCCCTTGGCCTTTTCTGAGGTAAGTTCTCCTGACGCTTAGGACATTCATTTGCATAATGCCCCATATCCCTGCAATTTTTTCACTGAACATTGGTAGCTTCCTTCTTCTCCTTGCAATCACGAGCTTGGTGGCCTTTTTCACCACACTTGTAACAGACTCTCGTTCCCTTCAAGCAAGTATCGGGGTGTTTCTTACCACATTTACCACAGTATGGATATTCAACCTTTCCCTTCTTCCCCTTATTTCCATTCCCAGATTGATCAGTAGATCTCTTCTTCTCTTGCTTTGCTTTAAAGTCATAAGACTTAGAGAATTCCTTTTCGGTCTTGATAGCACATGAGACAATGTCTTCGTACGACGAGAAGGATTGTGAGACTAATGCTCGACGGAGAAATGGTTTTAACCTATCAAAGAAATGATCAATATTACTTCTTGGGTTAGGTATATAATCTCCAGCATACCTTGCTAACCTTGTAAATTTAGCCTCATACTTTGTGACATTCTCATCCTCCTTTTGTCTCAGACACATAAATTGCCTTTCCATATCTGCTAGATGGTCATGAGGAAAGTATTTTTCTAAAAACAGGTCTTTGAACTCCCTCCATTCCATATTTGATACTTCATCATCTTCCTTCATATTTTGAATCAATTACCACCATTGATCAGCATCTCCAGTGAGGCGGTAAACTACCATGATAACTTTTTCCCTTTCACTACTCCCCAAAGCCTGAAATATTTTCTCTAGAGAATTTATCCATTGCTCAGATACTAAAGGATTTGTACTCCCATTGAACATTGGTGTTTTTTGCCTCATGAAGAGATCTAACATTGATCTTCCACGCTACGGATCAGAGTGCTCCATACGGGTAAGGTTATTATTCATAACCTGAGTAAGTTGTCCTAGTATGGTGATTAGCTGATCGGCACCAGTTGCATCACCAGCTCCACTATAATTATCTTGAGCAGGAGGGAAATCCCTACATGGAGTGCGTGCATTGATATGGTTTCGATTTCTTCCACAAGGCACCATTTCTAAACAATGGCATAAACTAGATCAGTTTATGAATCAAAATACATAATCCCATACTTATAAAACACTTAACATAAATTGAACTATTTATGGATATAATCCATAATCATAAAAATGTTTTCTTTGAGAAATTATATACTCATAAACCCTTCATAATGATTTTTAAAGAAAATGAGATTTATCCTAAGCATATCCCCCGGGAGTGTCGTAACCAAGAGTGCAGCAAGGCCCGTTGTCGTGCACCAGTTCCCGTTCGAGTCCAGCTCAAAGCGGTGTTTTCAGGTTTTACCCCTAGGTACATTTGTGCCATAGCCGCCTCTACCTACTCGTATCCAGACAGGGATGTATTTCTCGGAAAACTCACAAAATTGCTACAATACCAAAATTCTAGGAAGTTCTTCTATACTAATCCTCAAAGTCCATCTTAAATCTATGTGTTCTAGTCAGATTTTATCTAAATCTAGCTTCCAAGGTTTGTACTAAACTTCCTCTGATACCAACTGTAATTCCCCGACCCCAGTTACCTAGAGTTGGTTCATTATTACATAACATTGGCATGATCACAAGAAAGATCAAATCTCGAAAGACCAATTGGTTTAGTAGCCTTGGAAACACTAGATATATTCATAAAGTTTTTCATTACATCATAAAGTGAAAAACTACTACAACAACATATTGACTCCATAGTCCACACTATTATCCTCTTATAATATCCCTACGGGTCATTCATAATTTACTTCTTCACATCCTGGGAAAAATAAAACATAGAAAAGGGGTGAGCTCAAATTCCCAGTAAGGATAAAAATATAGCGGAAACTTTCATAAATAAGAATAAACATTTAAGGTCGTGTATAACTAAAACAAAAGACTTTTAAACTTGAACTTCAACATAGTATGGAAAAAATAAAATGAAATAATTCCATTTACTTATTCACATGGATATTCTACTAATCGAATAATCACATGCAATATCAATAACCACTTTCATAATGATGGGATGCATAATTCCAGACTATCATAACCACATAGCCAAGGCCTCGTGCCAAGACTACAAATAAGATTTTGCCAAGGCCGTGTTCCAAAACACTAGTTTGTCTCATGAGACCTACCGATGCATTGAGGAGCTATAGCGGGCTCCACCCGTCACATATTAAGTCCAATGCATTCCCATATGAAAAGGTTTAAACATAACATAAACATTCGTATTGAAACTAGCATATGAAATGTCAATACCTTCACCATAAACCATGAATGGTATAAAAATAGCACATCCACAGTCAAACATATCACAAAACCTTCAATACAATATAGAATTTTTGTATCATAATAAATCAACTTCAAATAAGCGTAAAATCTATCAAAGGATGTTGACATAGATGAAATCAAAACATTTTTTAGAGAAATATATCTTTCTATTTTGAAATAATTTAAGAGTAATTTATTTATAAAATAAAACATTTTCTTTGAAAATATTCTTATAAGCTTGTAAGGGAAGCTTCGACGATTTTATAATGGCAGAAAATAGCCGCACCCGCCGTATAAGTAAAAAAACATTCTTACCTTAATTCTGTCAAAAAGGTTAAAAAGCACCTTGTTTGGAAAATGATGGAAAGATTACTTTATAAAACTCTTATAAAAAGACAAAAAAGGGTATAAATTTCTTTAAACCATATTCTTTTAAATAGTAAAATTGTTTTGAAATACATTTTTAAGAAACATGGATGTGGATGACAAGGAGATCCCATTAGATTATTACGTATAAACAACCTCGGATAATGAAGAGATTGCGAAATAAACCCTTACCTTGTACTTTTCCTTGGTTGGGTTAGGTTAACCTACTGTATAATGGTGAAATAATTGTTATTAAATTATAAAAGAATCATATACATTAATATATTATCATATATGATCTTTTAACATTGATTTGTTAATAATATCTTAGTATTATCGTTGTTTCGGGTGTTAACTTACTCATTTTTTTTATATGTTTTGTTACGTAAGCCATGTTTTTAATGGATAGGTTGTATCTTAATCATATCCAGAATGATATCAAGTCCTTAGATACTATTATTAATCATCAAATGAGAATTATACTTAAATGGATACGATGGAGAATGAATCTCATCGCGTTCGTGGAGACGGTAGTCCGTACGTACGCACGAGTGACAATATCATTCTTTTGATATTAAAATAATATATAATTGGATGGTATATTATATATACAGAATAATTATCATGTTATATTTATTATTTACATGAGTTACACGTCATTATTGTACCCATCCAAATAATAATTTATTGAATAACAATTACACCACGATGTGGAGACAGTAAGTCGTCCGTACGCACGTATAGTGACATGTTATTCAAAGGATGGATAGAATACTGAATATGGTTGTACCATATTTATAATAAAATCACATTATATATATGATACTTGATTTATTATTTTATTATGGTAACAACAAAAGAAGAAGAAGTGGAAGAAGAAAGGAATTTGAAAAAGGGTGGTGAAAACATTACCTCTTCTTCGGGTTCTTCCTTTTGATTTGATCAAAAGGGATCTTTAGGTTGGATTTCTGATCAAAATAAGGACTCTAGGTTGTAGTTAGAGAAGTTTATAGAGTATTTGGTCTGGGGTTGGCCGAACCAAAAGGCTTTGAAGTTGTGAATTAATGAGAAGGGGGAGTGCCCTTTTATAAGAGGGGTGAGGGGCACATTTGGAAAAGCTAGAAATATTAATTTATAATAAATTCATATTCGGTTTCTAATGTCTCCAAAGTTTATTATTTAAAGTTTAAGGTGGGGATGAGGCGAAAACCACTCATCCAATAGAATATAGATCGGTTTGGGTTACTATATTAACCTTATCTTTAATTATTAACTCTAAGTTAATTAGTTTCACTTTTACAATGTCTCTTTTAATTTTTATATTATATGGTTAATAAACTTACTATATACATCCAAGAGACCCCCAAGTGGTCCATTAATGATACACCTATCATGATATAAGTCTCTTGGCCGAACCTTATATTTTTATGAATTTAATATAAATTAATAATATAATATTTGTTTTAAAAACTCTTTTATGTCAATTTTGACACTATTCAAAAATTGATTTTTTTAAAACTCATAACAGAATTATTAATTCTAAGAAATACAATTAAATCAATCCTAATATGTCATATTAAACTATAAAATTAGTGTAATTCAATAAAAGTCTCAAATTATATTTATTTGGGTATTTATAATATCAATTATTTTAATTTTTCACTATTATGGTAATTACTACATCATCATTGTGTCATAAATAAATTAAATTATTTAATGTCTAAAAATTATAAATAAAATATTATTATGTAGAAAATCGTTTTATCTTTCTAATTAATATTTATAGTTGAAACTCCAACATGTATAACCCTATGTAAAAATTGTTTTTCTAAAAGATATATGCTTATGTCATTTTTGTACTTATTTTAACTTAATTAAAATAAAGTTTCCCTATCAGCTACAAGTGGCTCCATGGGGTCCCAAAATCAACCCAACGATTCCCATGGTCAGACATGTATCTACCAATAAGGTTAGGACACGTTTTAGGGTAATTAAGTATTATTATAATATTATTTTTTAACCCTTATTTACTGGATTTACCCTTAACCATGGTAAATAAAATATTTACCGCAGTAATTATTCAAAATGTCTAAAAATAAAAGTTACCTATTTACACAATATGAACATCCTGATTCAAAATATGGAATCCATTTTTCCAAATTCAAAACAGATAAGTGGCAGAAATTAATTTAAAATTAATTCCCGTTGTTAAAACAAAAAGTGTGTTTTTAAGAGATAATAACTATAAAAAGATTGACACTTGTTTATGTCCGGTTTAATTGTAAAATTATGTACAATGATGAACATTTTATTAAATGGTAAAAATATATTCTAAATATACTTTAAAACCACTCAAATTCATAATTTATCAATATAAATTATTTCAATTAAAAAAGTTGTTTTTAATTAAAATTTAGTAATTTTCACTATTCATCAAAATATAAATGTTATCCGAAAAGTTCCAAAATTTTACCCTAGGCTAAATTCGATATTCTGAATCCAAAAATGAAGTCCATTTTGAGAGATAAAATTTATAAAATTTCAAAAATTAGGTATTACTATTCATAACTGCTAGTTTGATTGGTTGTGGTGTGTTAGAACTCGATGTTGCGTACAACACATGCTATCGCATTATTCAAAGAGAAGAGTACCGTAGAATCTTGGGGTGTTACAAACATATCAATTAATTTATATGGTATTATGGTACCATTATTTTTTACATATAATGTTATGTACTCACGTCTAACTCAGAAAACCATTGCATAAGGTTATGAGAATATCCCTCACATTTCTTTTGGAGGAATTAGATTGGGAATGGCCCTAGATGATTAATCGAGATTGATTGGGTGTGTATCCATATCATGGGATGTGGTATATCTCAATAATATAATTGAAGACTAGGGTTTTTATTGATTGTTTTAGTTATTTTTATTACATGGTAGGCCCCATGGGAAATCTATCTTTTTGGGTGATTTTATACATCATCGTCATTTTATTATTCATTATTATTGGTCATTTTTTTCTTAATATAATTTATTATTACTATTTATTGTTTATGTTTGATTATTTATTTATTAATTTCACTCAAATATATGTGATAACGTCTCTCTATGATACTATCCTAAACTACAGTTTCTGTTATTCATCCTCTAGAATATGGGGAGGTGCACTGAGGTCACCATGTACCACTGGTTAAGTTAGTATTCAGAGTATTCATAGTCAATATGTTACATTATTATACATGTATATTTATTATTTCCAATCACATATTTTCAAATGTTAAGAATATCTAATATATGTACAGACCATGATAAATTTTTAGAAAAAATATCATTGATTTCGATTATCAATTACAGATTGTAAATCATTCCCAATATTTTTAACTAACCATTAAACTTAGTATCTAGACTCTAATGATCATGGAATGTGCTTAGTGTATGTGAAGGTCTTATTTTTTATGATATAATATATAGACCATGTCATTAAAAGTGGTATTAGATTATATTATGGGTTAACAAGTATTTTATATGTAGAATAAAATGTGTATTCATCCATGGGAAGTAACCCATAAATAGATAAAATAAAACTATTTTTATATAACTATTATATTATTAGGGATTTTTGGGAATTCGATAGTCACTATATATGTGTCAAAGATTATGAATGTTTATCTACAGTATATAATGGTGGAACTTGAGAAGATTAATATAGACCATAATGTATCAATTTTTTCATTGAATCATATATCATATTAACAGTGAAATTTGCTATATCTCCCATGTGATATTTTGATTACTATAGGTGAATTGCATTAATTAATTAAACTATACAAGTAAGGTATTCATTTTTCTTCAAAACCTTATTGAATGATTCAATATTAAATAAATTAATTAAAATTCATATTTACATTACTACTGATGACTTACATTTTGATTAGTAATGCACTAATTGATATTCTACATATCATTGATATTTTAATAGTTAATGATATGTTTATAATTTTAATAATAAAAATAAAACAAATTTTTAATAGTGTGATTAAATTAAAGGGGATTTGAAAAGTTGAAATTTTGTTGATAAAATGGACAAATGTTAAATGTTTATTGGGAAATTTTCTTCCTGAAAGAGATTTATGAAATTTTATTTGTTGTGAAAAATACGGAATCTGACTTGTATGATTAAAATATGATATTAAAGTATTGATACTTTTAGAGAAATATTTTTTTTGTATTCACCTTCAACATAATTTTTTTATTTTATATAATTGATTTTCTAGGTTTAATTATGTGATGTAATGGATTATAATGGTTATACTTGACAATATATTTTCAAATTTTGTTTAAATACATGTGATGTTGATTGTATTTATTATTTTGAGTCTATATATATTTATTTCCTTTAATTGATAATTTTTTCTACTTTTTGGTATAATTAGTTTTTAAATCATGTGGTTGGATTAAGGATATTAAAAAATATAATATTCTTAAAGTGTTTAGAACCAAATGGATATATTAGTCTAATTGTATGTATTATGTATCATATATGTTTGTTATATCATTTTAATGAATTTATAATTTTTATATTCAATGATATGTATTATAGGTGTGATAGATGGATTGGATTCTCAGTGAGAGCTTGGTTATATAAATTAACTTATTTTTGATGAATTAATTATTTAGATATGTTCTAGTTCATTAATGAAAAATTCTATAATATTTTATCATAATTAAAATTATTAGCAAGGTGATTTTCTAGTGACATGTGTTCATAATTTTCTATTAAGGTAATACTTCGGAAGTTTATTTTTTAAAATTTAGTTTTTAAAATATACAAGTTTTAATTTTTGGATTTATATAAAGATATTAAAAAAATTTTGGTGACAATAGAATGTCTAAATGAATTATTAGATAATGCTGATGTGGTTACATAATCCAAAAATTATAATTTGTATGTTTTTAGTGTTTGGAATATAAAATATGAGGTATCACTATGAATACAATTACATATTTGAGCTCCAATGAAATCTCAATAGAATTATACCAATTTATAATGGACCACCCTGTGGATTTTTGAGCGGCGTAAGGTACTTAGTGTGAAGAGTTTTTTTAGATTGGTGGTAGGATAGTATCATCATTACATTATTTTCAGTTATTTTGGGAGATTAAATTGATCTTTATAATTCTAGGACACTCACATGAAATAGGATATAATGCATTGAAAATTAAATTCCATTCCTATCCCCCTACCTTCAACCATGGAACACAAATGTTTATAATTCCCCAAATTAATATAGGATCACACACCATATTCTCTTCCTGTTAACATCTCTCATATCAAATAATTTTTTCATTTTAATATTTTGAGATGGATTTCATCCAAGAATGGTAAAATCCATAATATATTTTGGTTGTTTTATGTTTCTTAGAAAAAGTAACCTATGAAGATAATTCACACCCTACCTCTCATTGTTTTGGTGGATATAATCAATTTCATGGATTGTTTTTTGGAATTTTATATTTTTTTGAAGTTAACGTATGAATTGGTAAACTAAATTTAATGTTTTTAAATATTGATTATATATTAATATTTTATATTTTTGTTTTGGATTATTATTTTGGATTAGTTGTTTCTTGAAAAAAAATTCAATTATAGAGGGATTCATTATTGTGTTTTAGTATTAAAGAGCTTAGAAATGTGGGAAACATGTCCTTAATCATATTACTAGATCACCATAGGATAAGTATTGGTGTAATGGGTCAAGTATAATACTTCTAAAATTATTTTCACTCAAATATATTATTATCAACATGAGACATTAATGAAATTATCAATTTAAAATCTGAACCCAATATGTTTTATGAAATCATTAATATTAATTTGATGAATAAATGGAGTATAGGGGAAATAAAATATTTATATATAAATACATGACATATTTAATATAAAATTATGGAACTATTAAAATGTTTATGACCTAACTCCCCTAGAAATTATTGTACAAAAGATACCAAATACAGCATGGAAACTAATCATATGATCCATTTTGATTAAATATTTGATCCTTTTCCTTTCATGTATCAGGTAAAAATATACCAATTGACAATATTATATAACACTATTAGTGATTACATGATTTATTATTTCTATTTTCCCAAATGGATCCCATGAAATTAAAATAATGATCTATTTCCAACAATTTTATCAATGATTTAAAAAAAAAATTGAAATTTGAAAAGTGAAATAGATTATAAAAAAATTATAAAAATGTAGATAAATATATGAAAATAATTCAAACACCACATTTCCCCAAAAAACTATTAAATATGAAGTTATCTATATTAATTATAGAAAAATTAAATAATTTAAATAGTAAAAAACCTACTTATACTCATAAAATACACCCTCCATGGAAAGTCGAAATCCAGAGTGTTTGATTGAATTCAAGGATCTCAACATCTAAATTAGAACTATTAATCTTCTCATAAAATATACTTTAATTACCCTCTAATATATTTCCAAAACATATCAATCATTTCCTCAAATATGTACTTTAATTTACAAATCTATTTCACTTAAATAATATTTTATAAAAACCAATCCCTAAAAATAAATCTCTTAAATATTATATAATATCAATATATTCCTTAATCATATTTAAAATAATTTACCATGGTTTAATATAAGAATCCTAAAATATTTATTTTATCAAACTGATAAAAAATAAATTCTATATTTTTTTAATAAACATAGATCCTAAAAAATCATAAATTCATATCAAAAAAAGAAATTTATTTCACAATATTTCTGGTAATGAGTTAGACTCACCGAATAAGACAAAATCACCAAAATATATAAATCACTAAATTTGTTGATTTCTACCATGAAATTATTTTATAAAACATTATAATTTTTTTTGATCTGATTTTCCTATAGGGTATGATGATATACATTTATAAAGGTGTTCAAAATCACTTAAATGAAACCCTAATTCATATTGAAAATAATACATAATTTTAATGTCTGTTATATAGGTATAATGAGAGTTTTAAAAAGAAAAATAAAAATATTTATGTAAAATTTTACAACATATTTTTGATATATGGTCCCCTTTAATGTTCCTAGGGTTATATAAGAAATTATTCCCACATTACCTTGGATGAATAGATGTGATGCATGGTCCATGAGACTATGAACCGAGACATGTGATAATAATTAGTCATGTATATCATGTTACCATAATTTAAATGATTAAATTGATCAAATACTACCCAATTATGTGTTTTTTGAAATATTTATTATATAATGAAATTGAGATATAATTTAAATGAGTTTTGATAGTTTGTAAATATTTATAGGAATTTTACACCTTAAAACATACATTACATCTTGATAAAATTCAATTAGTTCTTTGTAGGAATAATCGAAAAAATAATTTTTTGTGTAACAATTGATGATATTATCGTAATAAAATTATGTATGAGTAAATTAATGGATAGAATTTGACTAAGTGTTTTTATACCATATTAATAATCCTTAGTAAGATTATATTTGATTATAATGACAAATCAAGGGATACCAATCTGCAAGCATTCACTAGATATATCCAAGGTTTTATATGTGAAAACATTATTAATGGTGAGAGACCACAATAAATAGAGGTTATAGTTTTTGTAAATAAATGTTAATAGTATGGGTCATTATTATATATGTATAAATGAGGAAACTTACAAGAAGGAATCATCTGCAGATCCAAACACCACAGAGATATCACATCTCAAGGTGTATTTTTGTGCACTGAGGATGATAAAATAAACCTCGTAATGCCATTCAAAATAAGGGATGAGGGATGATTTATGGAAACTATTTCCATAGAGAAACTAGATCATAACACTATATGAAACATTATGATGATTAAACTATAGTAAATTAATTTCCTATTATGTTGTCTCCTTCCACAACACACTATACAAACCATGTATAAGATTAAATTTTTGTGAGTTAAGAAGAAAAAATGTCATGGAGTGATCCCCATTCCATTAAATACCATGAAGAGGTTGATATTTTTAATTTAAGGAAATGATTCTCAGAATATAATAATATTTTTATAACATAAACTAATCACATTAAGATCTTGGAAATCCAAATCATTTATAAAAAATTCATGGGACTATTCCAGAAAAATAAAAGGATTTAAATTTTTTATTATAATGTATTATTATTTATTCCATATCCATGTGTATTATATTTAAATTATGATTAATCAAGTAGAATAATTCAATAATATAGATACATAATCAAACAATATAGTTCACTATTCCTTATCCATGTTTAGTTATATAATGAAATAATATTTCTTAAAAATTTAAGGATCTTTCACTGGGATGAATATTTTTATATTTCATATAGAACCTTTATGTTTATTTTTAACTGGGGATTTTAGAATTATATCATTTAATTATATTTGATTTATTCCTTCAATATTATTTGATTCTTTTTTTTATGTTCATTTTTCATCCATCCCATTGGATTATTATTTAGTTGGGATTGATATCCATTCAATCACAAGTATACCCTTAAATTAAGGTGGAGAAGGATTTTGGAGATCATATTTGAATATAAATGAATGTTTTTTATTTTTAGTTTTAAATTTTTGTCAAATTATGATTAACACATAATTTATTTCGTTAGTATTTTTTTATAGAAGTCAATATTATGTGAGCATCCTTAATAATGTGGAGATGGATGTGACAACAAGAAATGTCTATATAATTACTTATATTTTTCAAATTCATTTTTACTGCAAAATATTTTAATTTGGTTTCATTAACCATAATTAATTGAAAATATAATATAGGATAAACTATAACTTAAGAAATATAGCTTAATTTCTTGAAATTATTCTAAAAACTTATCATTTCATGTTCTTCCAAAAGATAATAACTAACATATTTTTTTAGAAAGAATCACATGAAATTTTTCCTCCCCCTTTATTCTTAATATAAAGTGGTCTCATTATGAAATATTATTTTTATTTAACTATTTTCAAAAATATTTCGAAATTTTTCCCAAGGAATTTCCTAGAAAAAATTTAGGAATTAATTAGATTACTTTTATTCATACTCCATTTCTAGCAACATGAAATTATTAATATCAATTGTTATACAAATTTTTCATTATTTTATGGATAAGGTTCTATGCATAAAATTAAATACATTGACCCAATTTTATTTATATGATAATATTATAATTGGAATATCATGTTTATTAAATTATATTTGGGGATGGTTACCACAAAATTAGATAAATATATCATTATTATTTTCTTATTTCAATTCATTTACATTTATATTCACTTTGTAAAATTTTATTTCAATTTATACAGACAATTATTTAAAAAAATTAAATACATTTTTATGCTTTATTTTAGATCCCTAGTACATGATCCATGGATTATTACTATAATGAACCATGGGAGTTTCTTCTTGAGATTGTGCGGTAACATTATTAGTAATGGATAGAAGTGAACGAATATTGAGATCCACATGTTTTGAATGAAAATAATAAAACTGGAATTTTGGAAACCCAACACGAATAATATTAAAATTTTCCTAAAAAGGATTTATGACCATTGATAGATAAATTTAATTTATATTGATTACACTAATAAATGGAATAATGATCATGTTGATGATGATAAAACTGAAAATGATTTGAATCATTGGCTAATTAAATGGATTGAATATTGATTAACATCAAAGAAACCAATAAAATTCATGAAGATATTTGATAGTTTATGATCAATGGGGTTTCTAATAATCCAATCTAACTTTGATCATTACAATTATCAAAGATTAGACATTATAATGAATTATTAAGATCCTCCCACTATGATTCATTACCAAATGAAATGATCATTCATATATCTTCATGTGGATAATGACATAAGATAAATGAGTTTTAATGGGGTAGAAAATTCCACAAAAATATTTTAAAAATCATTCCTATGAAGAATGAGGACAGTAACCAAAAATCATTGATGGAAGAATGGTGTAGGGAAATAAAAATTCATGAAAAAATACACAATATTATCCCGAAGGATAAAAATATAAAACATAAATATATAAATTATTTTTATACACAAGGAAAAAATAAATTAAGTATCCCTAATAATTTTAACCACTAATTAAATAATAAAAACAATCTTTTGAGGAGTTAGTTACAATATACATCATAAAAAATGACCAGTCTCTCTATCTAGTGGTTTATAATGTTCACAAGAATGAATTCATGTTTTAAACACATGAATCCACTATCTTGAACATCATCCATGGTTTTGGATATTTCTCTCAAAAAAACATGGAATACCACTTGTTACACTACTTGTTAAAAATATTATTCAAATATAGGAGAAAAAATCCATTAATTTTATTATTTGATGGTCACTAAAGGATAAGGAACCCCACATGATAAAATATGATAAAATAAAAAATAATTTTGACTGATATATAGATAAGGTACTAAAAATATAGATGTCCATAAACAGAAGAGGATAAATGGAATAAGATGATAAAATCCTAGAGAAGTTCAAAACCACAAAATCCCAAAGTGAAATCCTACTGAAGACCTCTTCTATTTATTGGGTGAATAACCCAAGTGGAATATATATAGAAAAAATTTTATTCTTATATATTTTCATGAAATTATATATAAATATTCCATTCATTGATTAAATAAAAAAAATTGATATATGTCTTATTCCTTGAGGAATATATTTTAAAAAAAGAAGAATTTGGAGGAATTTTTCATGATTCCATTAATAAATGAATGTTTATTTTTTTTAAACATAATCACCCTACAAAATATCATGATATTTTTTGTTTGTAAATTATTCAAACCATCATTTGATATATATTATTGAATACCTAATATCCTTTATTGTAATGTTTAGAATTTATGCCTCTAAATGTATTTAACAATCATGGTATATGGAATCCAACGAACATTAGTGTAAAATATCAACAAAAAAATTAATATATAATTTACCTAATAGAATATTTAAAACCTTCCATGGTGAAAGTTTTTAAAAAAATTCCACCTTGATGATTTTCTTATTTTAGAGATGGTATATTTGGGAGATGTGATTAACATCCTTCCTAAAAAATTCGTAAACCCATTGAAAGAAATCATTGATTTTAATCAATGGATTATTATATTCAATTTTTGAGAGGAATTTTTTTAATTTAATCTTAATAATATAGTGATTAAATAATACAAACATGAAGATTGTAATGTAGTCATCACATCTAAAAGGGATATGGTATATTTGATATCTAAAAAAATGGAGAAAGAAATGATGGAGATAATTACTAAGGAAGGGGAGAAATGTAATGAGGATAGAATTGATAATATATAGTATTAATTTGGTAAAATAGTAGTTTAGAACCATTCTTTTGTTTATTTTATATAATTAGGGAACTAAAGGAGGATTCAGAAGATGATAGAACAAAAATAAATATAAAGAAATATATGAAACTATTTTTTTATAACAACTAGTCACATAATTAATAATGATCCATTTATGTTTAATGAAGTATGTGAAATAATTTATCAAAGTGCTAAAAAGGTGTAATGAATTACATGGGTAATTTATATTATCAGAGGAATATGATACTCTCCTTTTTCACAAAAATATGTGATTTAAGTTGAATATACTTGATTAAGAAATACCCAAAAGATATTTACCCTTCAAATGAAGTATGTTTTAAATATTTGGGATGTAATTCTAATTGATTATTGTTTCATGTATCCCATTTTGGATAAAAATGGTTTATCACAGACCATGTTATTCCCAAAAAATGTTGAATGACTACCTTCCAGAAGTAAGATGTCTTAATATCAAGTTGAATAGAGATGTAGTGGAGAGTTTTTTTCGATTACCAATAAAAAAAATTATAATCTAGAATGTTTATTTCCAGCTCCCATTGATTTAAATAATCCTATAATGACTATCTTGGAATGATAAATAATAATTTTTGTAGGGTTATTAGTTATATTATAAAATTCAGTTAGCCTTGGGTGGTCATTGAAAGAAGAAATCCACATTCCCCTTTGGAGTCATATTCTATAATAAACAGAATTTTGTATGTGTAATCAACATACCACTTTTCAATAATGAATGAAAAATATTTTTTGGGAGAAAATAGGATATTCATGAGGCCATTTTAGGTGATGTCTTTGTTTATTATAGGTATTTTTGGAGTGTTTATTAGTTCTGAACATGGTATTGGAGAGATGTGATGTGAAATTATTATATATCAATTGATATAAAATCCATTTCGTAGAGAATGAAAAAAAACCCTAGCCATGAGAACACTATTTATGGGATAATGATGGATACTATGAAAATTGATTTGATAATGTTAGTGTTATATCTGAAAATAATAAGAAAAATTCATTCATTATTGGTACATGTAGGATTCATATCAAGGATCATAAAATAAATCTCTTAAATTTATCAATACCTTAACAATTATTGGTAATGGATGTGGTGTTTTCCATTGATCTCCATTTCCAAGAATCCTATTAATATATAATGATAAGGCTTATCACATACTCCATAACACTATGCTTGAAATTGGGATGATCACGTTATGCTAATGTGTAATTAAGTTTAATATTATTTCATGAATGATATCAATAAAATAATAGAGAAAATTTTATTTACTACCACTTTATTGCCAAAATATTTCAGGGTAAAAATTCAAATACACCAAGATATGGAAGGATGTACATATATTAGTATATTATTTTTGATATTTTCATAGATATTCATATTCTTTTCAATTTACATTTTCACACTCTTCATTAAAAATTGAAATATTTAATAATGGTGAAATATTAAAAACCACACATTGAGTAGATCCTATAACTCTAGTTGTTAAAATTTAAATTATTGATAATAATGGTATAGATAGTATTATTGTAACATCCCTGATATATATAAAATAATACTTCTTCATATTTATTTCATATTTATGAATTACATAATAATTTTACCTTAATTTGATTTTATTTCCAATATCATAACTGATAAATAGTAATGTGTTTCTCTAAAATCCTATGTCGCACACAAGACTGAATTATACCGAAAAATATTATATTATAAATTTTTTATTTTAAATGGTAGTTATCACTTAAATTTTTTATTGGTGGGAATGAAAATAACATAGTATATTATGTTTACACGGGATTATTAAATATTTTTTACTTTCTCCCAATAAACTTTAGAGGCTAAATATTAGAATAAATCCAATTTTAAGCAAAAAAATACTCTTATAATTTTAAAAGGTCGTTTTAGTACAATTTGATGGAGAAACTTTTTAAATCACGTTTTTTTTACTTTTATATAATTTATTTGAAAAAAAAATCTTTTTATTTGGATTTAGGACATCAAAATTTTATTTGGATGATCTTTTGGTATTTTTCTGATAAATTTAATAATTTAACAAATAGTGAAAAAACTAATTCTAATTCAAAACTCCCTTTTCATATAATTTATTTATATCTTAATAATATCATTTTAAATGGTTTTAAGATATAATTAGATGAATATTTTATCAGTAAATCCAATTTAGTTCATTGGGTGATTTTTTAAATTAAAATTAAATAGAAAAACTATATGAACTTTTGAACAATTTACTTAAAACCATGTTTCCTTGATCCCTCAATGTGATTAATTTTAAACCTAATTTAACCACTTATGTGAATTGAAATTTAAAAAACAGACATATATGGTTGTATTCAATATGAAAGAAGTTGTCTAATAGGATCAAAATAATTTCTTGTGATTAGTATCTTTAGTATTTTACTTACCATGGTTAAAGGTAAAATGAGTTATTAAAGGTAAAATAAACATTTTAATATTATAAAATTACCCTAACATCATACATAATCTTATTGTATGAGTTATTATTTACCATTACCATTATTAGGATGAAATTGTGACCTTTTGAATCCACTTGTGTTTGATTACGACAGTTATAACATTTAAATTAAAATATAAGCAAATATGTCATAAAAATATCCCTTTTTAGAAAAACAATTTAAATGTGGGGTTATGTAAACGATATATTAATTTATAAAAAGTACATATAAATAAAAAAATATATCATCTAAATCATTATTATTTATATATATATATTTGGAATTAAATAATTAAATTTAACTATGACACAAAGATCATGTCATAACAGATTTATTAAAGAACAAATCAAATTAATGATATTAATAATACTAAAATAAATATAAATTTATATATTTGATTAAATAAATGAATTTTTTGGATGAATATGACATTTTAGTATTTATTTAAGGTTTTTTTCGATGAAATCATGTTGTTAGGATTTTTCAAAAAATTCCTTGTAATGAATAATGTCAAAATTGAAATAATTCATATTTTAAAATATAAAATATTTAATTAAATGATATAAAATTTAAAAAAATCAAAGATTTGACAAAAATGTTTGTATATGTGTAAAAATATCATTAATTTATTATTTATTAGTCATTTGTTATTATTTAGTAATTATTTTAAATCTAAAATTGTACATTACTTGATAAAACAAAAAGAGTTAAAAAGGTTAAAAAATATACAGATTAAAATTTATTAAAAACATGTCTAATTATAATTTGATGAACATATTTATACCTATTTAAACCATATATTTTATATAAATATATTTGGACCATTTTAAAATTGAAATTAAATTTATATTAATTTTAAATATTTTAAATATTTTCAAGGGTTCCCCTCTCCTCTCCTATAAAAAGAAAGTCATTACTCTCTATTACAGACACTTTTAAAACCAATTTTTGGAAAATACCTACCTAAAATACTTTCAAGAATCCCTACCCACATTCTTGAATCCATATTTTTTATAAAACACCCTCCTTAGTGTTATTAAGTAGTTATGAAAGGTGCCCATCCGAATGAAAGGTAAGGTTTTTATTAATGTATTTATATTTAATTTATTATTATACTTCCTTCAAATATTCTTATTACTAGATAAAATAATTAATATAGTATACTCAATATATTTATATGTTATTATGAAAATATTTTCAACTAAATCTATCTCCACTTCCATTCAATGTGAAAGGAATTAATCGATCGTGGGTATATGTGAACTACCACCTCCACGAACCAATATAATTCATTTTCCATAAACATCTATCATGAGTGTATATAAATATGTAATTAATGTTTATATTTAATATTAATGAAATATTAATCATTATCTCATACTAATATAAAAATTACATTTTTACTTTCCATGCGTATAAAAATGATAATGTTGATCGTGTGTGAGTGTGAACAATCACCTCCACGAAGCGATGTGAATCACTTTTATTCAACAAATCACTTGTATGACATATATAGGTATATTCAAATGAATATTTAGATTTTAATAATATTATAATAATTATGGAAAGATAAAATAATAATTACCATATTTCTTTAATGATCAATGAAAAATTGAAATGTTACTCCCACATACGCATGGCCTACCGTCTCCATGAATATAACATTATTCATTTTTCATAACCAAAATTCATGGTTATTTTTAAAAGTATATTTTTTTGTATAAAAATTATAATCGTAAAAATAAATATTATTTTTTATATGATGTACTTTTGACCACATGGTCAATTAATATTATACCAAGTTCATTTTCGACTCAATTACCAAATATCTACAAAAAATTCAATTTGAAGTTAAATAACTATGTAATTGTTATAACATGATAATAAGTGATATAAAAAGAATAATGAATGTGAAAAAGGTTATAATTCAATTATAAATTTACCAATGTTTATTATTCATGAAGAAAACAGAACATACATGATGAATCGAACTCACAGTAAGGGAATTCATCTCAATATCCTTTCATTAAGGAATATTTTGATGTTATACACCACCTTATTTTATAAGGTGTATAATCAACCCCTTGGAATATAATTTAGTCCAAGGTTTTCAAAATGAATATTTTTATACAAAGCATTTAAGTTCTTCATAAAATGAAAAAATGGAATGTTTTCTAATGTATGTGGCAACAATGAATTCTTTTCCATCATAACTGTTATTTGATGTTTGGATTCCTCTATAAGACTTATTTTTTAAAAAATGAAAAGAGATAAAATATTCCCTTTTAGTTTTTTTGGTATTAATAATGGTTTTTAAAGTGTATTGACAATTTCAATATCTTGAACAGATTTATTGTGATTGAAAATTACATTTTATAATTGAAATGTTGTCAATTGATATATTTTATGTGTTATGATTATATGATGGTACATTAAATTTGATGGGTGGTTACATGATAAATAAAATATTGGTGGTTGCATGATAAACCAAATATGGGTGGTTCATTGATAAACCACATAATGGTGGTTGCATTATAACATGTCATTCATGGGGTATGTAAGTAAGACCTATGGTTATTCAATTTGTAAAAGTGATGTGTGTGGAAGTCAACCATATGGTTATTACATTTAAGTATGATTATGTCCCAAGTTACCTTTATTTGTTATATGTTTTTTCTATGGGTTTTATATTAATATAGTTTTAAAAAAAAGGTACTTAATGATATTATATTCAGTTAAGGTTATTTAATTCTTTTTAAAGGTGAAAAGTATTAATTTATGATAATTATTCATGGTTTACATGTATTTTAATGGCTAATAGATTTCCTTAATTTTGTATCTCACACTAATATTTTTATGCTCATCTGAAATTTTGAAAAATATTTCATAGGATTTAATGGAGAATAGATTCATGGATGGTATCAAGAAAATGTTATGATGTTTAAACACGAAACAAAACTATGTTTATTTTTAAAATTTCTTGTTTTATGAAAAAATAAATAATGAGTAGTAGTGTATACATTGTAATATTTATGTTATTATGTATTAGTTATGACCTAAGTCTCTAAAGATATAAACTTAAAAAGATCCTAAATGTGAAATAAACCCAAATTATTGACTTAACTCATGATTATGTAATGTTTACAGTTGGTGACTTATAGTTTGTATCAGAGGTCATTTTAGAAAACTTTAGAGGTTAGGGTGATATTTAAGCACAAGTTACATGTCATATATAATGACAATGGTTGGCATACAAGAAAGATTAATTGTTTTTTTATATAAATTTAATGAGTTTGAGATATCATGAATAAGTATATCTTAGTGATTATCTTCCTCATAAGATATTATAAGATGATTTTATTTATATACTCACACTAACCTTTTTGGTTTTAATAAATGGATGGATCCCCCGGGCATCAAGGTAATAATGGATGTGAAAGAAAATTTGGTGGTTCTCTAAATAAGAAACTGAATGAAATATAAGCTCTAATGATAACTCTTGTGGTTATTCTAAACCAATTATTTGGAGTAATGATTAACTTCTTGAACCATGGTGGTTTTTTTCAAGCATTATATATGAGAGAAAAAAATCCATAAGGGATTTAATGCAATAATGATCATAAAGGTAAGCATATTTATCCACATAACGAAATAACATACTTAGGAAAAAGGAAGCATTCAGCTAACTCTAGAAAAGAGAAATAAGTACTTTCCAAGTTATCAATTAAATGTTTCAAATGTGGTGAGTATGTTCATTATGAAAATATATTTCCTACAAAGAAGGTTTGGTAATTGGATTATAAGGACTATATAAATATTTTTTAATCAATACCTAATTCCATTCTAATTAAATATTACGAAACTGAAAATGACATATGAAAGGTACAGATTATTTCTTACTCATATTTTGACATTATTGAATATTAGGAAATGATTTATGTAAATATTTAAAGTAAATAAGTAATAAAGAATAATATGGAATATTTTTTTAAGGGAACATTCATAATTCTGTATGATTAAGTAGTATACAGAAAAAGGATTTGATAGTTATGTCAGATATATGGATAAAGAAATGATTAAAAGTATTTATACCATGTTGATGATGGTATTACATTGGATGACTTTTTAATGTATATGTAACCATGATGTTTGTTATGTGAAAATTTTATTCGAGTAATAATTTCCTATTCTTGTGCGGACATAATTATATAGGTTTGAATAACCTTTAGGGTTTATATGATCTTTATTTCGAGGTAATTATGAGATATTACATTTTGGGATGCAAAATGAATGGTATGAGATAACCATTGAGGTTAAAATATGTTATGGTCACTTTTTAGGATTTAATCTCATTTTTTGAATATTATATGATTTATAATAATTACATAGTGTTAGTAAAATGTCAACCCATAGAATGTGTGACAACATATCACGCCATATAAGGCTATAGGAATCGAACCCATAACCGAAGGGCAATAAGGATTTATTTCCAACCACTAGTCTACTTTAAGTCCTTAGATATTAAAAAAATATTGAAATATTTTATGAAATTAGAATAAGTTTATTTTGGTAACTTATGTTCATTCAAATGGATATCCTTTTTATTGGGAAATTATTTTGGGATTAATTGATAAATCTTATTTTGTAATACATTCACTATTTTGGGAACTTTATATGATAAAGGTAAATATAATTCTATGAGATTTTTTTTGGGAGTAATGGTTGAATTATTTTTTGGAAGAGTCTATGATTTTCAATTGCGGATGGATGTGGATCTTGGTTATTTAAACAAATAACTAACTTATCATGGAGAATATAATATTAAGAAATTAGTTTTTGGTACAAGACATTAAAAGTGATTTATGTCATTTGGATATAAATATTAAAAAAAATTCTGGATTACTATGTCATAAAATCCTTCTGAATTTTTTATTTTAATTTTATTTTTAATTATTTGAGTAATAATAAGAAAATTTATATTTGGAGTGGGCTATGTTAAACTTAGGATATTACAATTGAATTTTGGATATTAAAATTATTTTTTCATCATCCAATAGTTTATTAAATTTGGATAATAATTTTATATTATCCAATACATATTGGTTTTGGTTAATGTTTCAAGAAAAAATAAATATTTAGTTAATATTTTATAGAATATGTGATTCAATAAAAGTTTATTCTAGATCTTCAGTTGTGAAAAAATCATCTTAAATACTCATCAATTATAGAAAAATATGAGTTTATGGTAGAAACAGACAAAAGGATCAAACTCTACTTCTCAAGTAAGTTTGTTTCTTTATGTCCATAGTCAAGGAAGTAAATTAATTCTACAACTCAATAAAAATGATATTAGAACAAAAACATTATCCATTTAATTTTACTAGTATGAAGTTAATGACCATTTAACCCATCATAATTTTATAGCTTTGTGATTGTTACTGTTTTCCTGAAAATGTTTTCTATCACTCTCTATTAGAACATGATGGTTAGTTTTCTCTTCCATATCCATATTTTTCCTATATGGAACCCTATTATTTGTTATCTCATGTGACCTTTTTATTCAACTTATTTCTTTTAAGGTAGAGGTTTTTATGACTCTTTTTCAAATGTGGGATTTCAATGATGTAATTTTGAAAAGAGAAACCTTTTTTAAAAATCCCAAATTTAAAATTTCGAGGCTGTAATTTCCAAAATGGGTGAAGGATATAACATCCCAAGTATATATAGAATAATTCTTCTTCATATTCTTTCATATTTATTAATAACATAGTAATTTTACTTTAAAGAGACACTATGTCATATACTGTACCAGACACACAATAATGGGTTTATCTAAAATTACATGATGCACATGAGACTGAGTTATACCAAAAAATAATATATTATAAATATATTTATTTTAAATGGTAGTTATCACCTAGCTATTGTATTAACATTATTGAACATAACTAACTATATTATGTTTACGCATATTAATTCTGTATTTTTTATTTCTCCCAATAAATTTTATAGGATTAAAATAAGTATAAATCCAATTTCAAGCATAAAATACACTAATATTTTTAAATGGATGGTTTAACACATTTTTATATAGAACCCATTTTAAATATAGTTTTTCTCACATTTAGATGTACTATTTGATAAAATAAACATCTTCTTTAGAAGAGGGACATGAAAATTTATTTTGGTTGAATTTTTGGTATTGTTCTGATAAAATGCATATTTTAAGGAATACTGAAAAATATTACATTTTATTTCAAAACCGCCTTTTGGTATAATTTATATATATTGTATGATTATACTTTTACAATGTTTTAAGGTACAATTAGATGATGTTTTTATCTGTTAATCCAATATAGTTCAGTGGATGTTTTTCAAATTAAAATTAAATAGAAAAACTATGTGAACATTTGAACATTTTACTTAAAACCTTATTTTCTAGATCTGTTAACAAGTTAAGTGATAAAAATAATTTAACTACTTCTCTAAATTTAATTTTCAAAAACAAACATACATGGTTGTACTCAATATAAAAAATGAGTTCCAATAGAATAAAAATCATATTATAATATTATAAAAATATCCTAAAACTTTTCATAATCTTATTGGAGGAGTTATTATCAACCATGACCATCTTAGGGGTGAAATTGTGACCTTTGGAATCCAAATGGGTGTAATTATAACATTTAATTTAATGTTAATGAAAATATGTCATAAAAATGTCTCTTCATAATAAAAGTATTTTAACTTTGTGTTATGTAATTGATATCATCTACTATAAATATTAATTAGAAAGATAAATATATTTTATACATCATGGTAATTTATTTATAATTTTTAGGAATTAAATAATTAAATTTAATTATGACACAATGATGATGCAGTAATAGATTTATTAAAGAAAGAATCAAATAAATGGTATTAATAAAATTAAAATAAATATAATTTGAAATATTTGATGCCATCCATGAATTTTATGGATGAATATGAAATAATAGGATTTATTTAATGTAGTTTTTTTAAATAATGAAGTTTTTATGATTTTTTTAAAAAAAAGTCGTGTAATGGATAGTGTTAAAATTGACATAATTCATATTTTAAGAAATAAAAAATTTAATTAAACGATATAAAATTTCTAATAATATAATATTTAACCATAATGTTGAAATAAGTCCAAGAATATCATTAATGATTCATTAATAGATCCTTCATTATGATTTGGTAATTATTATAACTCTCAATGTATAAATTACATGATAAAATTATAAAAGATAAAAAGTTAAAAACAAAACGATAAGGATTAAAAATTATTCAAAACATGTATAATTATGATATGATGATTATATTTCTACCCATAATCATCCTATAGTTGAAATAAAGTTTCTTGTACCCTTTTGTAATAGAAATTGAATTTAAATTATTTTAATACTTTTAATAATTCCAAGGGTGTCTCTCCCCTCTTCTATAAAAAAGAACCCATTCATCCATACTCCTTAGACATCCAAACACTTTTGGTTTGTCCAATACCGACCCAAAACCCTTATTATAATATCAACCATATTATTGAATCCTATGTTAGGAAGAAAACCCCATAATATGTTTTAAGGTGTTAAGAAAGGTGATCATCCAAAGGAATGGAAATGTTTCTATTTAAGTATTTCTATTTTATTTCTTCTCCCACTTCTTTAAAATTTTATTCCTCTAAGATAAAATAATAACTCTAGTATCCTCAATATAATGAGATGTTATTATGTTAATATAATAAACTAAATCCATCTCCACTTCCATTAAATGGGAAAGGAATTAATCATTCGTACGTACGTGTGAACTATCACCTCCACAGACCGATATAATTTGTTTTCCATAACTATCTCTCATGAACATATATAAAGATGTATTTAATGGTAATATTTCATATTAATGAAATTTTAATCATTATATGATAATAATATATCAATTACCTTCTTACATTCTATGCACATAAATATGATAATATCGTTCATGTGTATGTGTGGATGATCACCTCCACGAAGCTATGTAAATCATTTTTAATCACAACATAAATTGTCTAATATATATAAGTAGATTTAAATTATAATTTATATGTTAAAAAATTATGATAATTTTGGAAATATAAAATAATAATTACCTTATTTCCTTGATGATCAATGAAAAATGGAAACGTACCTCATTTGTACATAGGACCTACCGTCTCCATGAATATAACATTGTTCATTTTTCATAACTATACATCATGGTTTGATTTAAAAGTATAATTTATGTATAACAATGATAAAAATGTCATGAATATTATTCTTGAGATTAATTACTTATGACTACAAGGACAATTGACATCGTACGAAGTTCATTTTCGAATCATATACTGAATATCAACAAAATGTCTGATATGAACTTAAATAATTATGTAATTGTTATAACATGATAATATGTGATAAAAAAGAATTATCAACATGAAAAAGGTTATCAACAAAGTTTAAATTAACCTAAGTTTATTATTCAAGAATAACATGGAACATAGTGATGAATCATACTCAAGGTAAGGGATATCATCTCAATCTCCATTCATTGAGGTATATTTTTATGTTATGCACCACCTTCTTTTATAAGGTGTATAATCAACCCCTTTCACTTTAATTAATTCCATAGGTTTCAAAAGGAATATTTTTAAATGAATCATTTTACATTTTTTAAAACTAAATATAGAATGTTTTTTAACATATGTGGTGAAAATGACTTCTCCACCACTGTAACTGTTATTTAATATTTGGATTCCTTTATAAGCCTTAATTTCATTAAAAGGAAAACAAATAACTTATTTTTTGAGTGTTTTTATATTGATAATATTTTTGTAAGTGGATTTACTATTTCAATAACTTGAAATGTTTTCTTGGGATGAAAAATTAAATTTTATGAGTGACATGTTGATAATTGAAATATTTTATGTTTTATGATTATCTAGTGGAACATAAACATTTTATGGGTGGTTACATGATAAACCAAAGATGGGAGGTTACATGATAAACCATAGATGGGTTGTTCTTTGAAAAAACAAGGATGGGTGGTTACATAATAACCTCTAATGCATTATGTATGGAATTCAATTGTATGGATGTTTCATTTGTAAGAGTGATATGTGTGGAAGTCATCCATATGGTTGTTACATTTAAGTATGATTTTTTCCCAAGTTAACTTTATATGTTATATCTGCTTTATATGGGTTTTATGTTAATTTTTTTATTAAAAAAAGTGAAATAAATGAGTTTATAGTTAGTGAATAGTATTTACAACTTATTAAAGGTGAAAAGTATTGTGTTTTGATAAGTATTCATGGTTTACATGTTTTTTCATGGATAACATTTTTTCCTTCTTCGTGTATCTCTTACTGATATTTTTATTCTCATCCCAAATTTTGAAATACGTTTTTACATTATATAAAGAATAATAGATTCAAATTTGGGATCAAGGAAAAGTTATGAATTTTAAACATGAAATGAAACAATATTTCTTTTTTAAAAAATTTATTTTATTAAAAAATAGAATGTGAGTAATAGTGTATACTTTATAATATTTAAGTTTTTATGTATGAGTTATAGTCTAATTATATAAATATATAAACTTAAAATGATCCACAATGTGAAACAAAGTAAAATTATTTACTTATCTCAAGATTATGTAATTTTTAAGGATGGGGATTTATAATTGTTACATAATTTAATGACCCATAAATAAAGTAAATTAACATTAGATAATTTTTTAGGAATATATAAACACATTCCCAGAGACCATACTATTTTTTTTATTTTGTAAACATGAAAACATAAACATCTAGTTCATGACACATCTACTTCTTCTTCTGCCTATTTTTTAATATTTAGAACCCTTTTTCATATATGAAATTTAATACCTTTCTTCTCATCTTTATGAAATGAAATATAATAATGTTTGATCTTAGATGCTCAGTAAGGCTTGAAAAGGTATATACATAAGAAAAATTGAAAATAGGGGTATGAGAACATAAAAATAACATTTGAAGATTATACCTTACATATCAACGATCATATACATGAGTCATGGAATAAATATTGGAATATCAGAATACATAAATCATAATAAAATCAATTAATTTGATCCATGAGAGTATAACAATTGAATAATGCATGTATGTCATGGAATGAAAATAAGAATAGAATGTAATGGCCTGGACCTCTCCGGTGGTTTTGGAGATGTTCTGGAAGGTCAAAGTGGCTTGGGGTGTGTTTGGGTGGACTTTTAAGGAAATATAAAGGGTTATGGCCTTTACACGGGAGGTGCAAGGTTTGCCTAAACCATGCAGCCAAACCATGCAAGGCTGGTCTTGGAGGTAGTGACTAACTCACGGTTAGTGCACAGTTTGTCTAACCGTGTGGACTAATCATGCGAGGAGTGATTGTCGAGGCAGAAGCTATCGTACGGTTAGTGTACGGTTTGTTAAACCGTGTGGACTAACCGTGAGGGCACTTAAAGTTTGATCCTAAAATTGTGGATCTAACTCGTTTTGCCTTTAATCACCTCATTTAAGCCCCTAATCAGCCATAACTCGGGATTACCCTTCCTTGGAGGTGGAAGAACCTCTCCCAAGCATTTTGGAGGTGATCCAGAGGCTTCACTTCGTGATTCGAAGCCGGTTTCTCAAGGTATGTGATCCTTTTGTTTGGTTTCTTAGATCTACCTAGATTTGCTTTCCCTCTTCTCTTTCGATCTTAGATCTACACATGTTATGTGTAGATCTAGGTGTGTGGATGTCATTTGTGATGAGCTTCAGTCTTGTTTATTTAATGAGAGGAGATCTAAGGAGGATTTGTGGAGAATAGACCCGGTTTCTTAGGCGTTCATCGACCGTTGTGGTTTTCCTCGAAAACCTTTGAGGTAGGGGATTTATGGCTTCTCTAATTGTTTATGTGCAATCGTAGAGTTAGCATGATTTAGCCCTTTGGATCACAATGAAATTGACCAAATTAAATACTTGAACTGGATTAAAATAATTGGTTTGATCACATGTTGTTTCTTTGTACCGTGATAACGGTTTGCCTCTTGATTGTCTAGATAACTGTAATATTTATGCTTTGCTTGTTAGAATGGGGTTCTTGATGAAATTGATAAAGAACGTAAAGCCGTAATTAATTGATAATTGTTTAGCCAAATATAAAGAGGCTTGAAAGTGGACCCGGTTCTTATTGTGACTTGTTTTGATCAAATTTGGCATAGTAAGCATGTTTAATCTTTAGTGATAGCTTACTGAATTGGTTCATGATATTGGAACCAAAAAAATTAATTTGTTAATTCAAGATGGATTAAATAACTTAATTGAGTTCCATGAAGGGTTCAGAGTTACCCTCTTTTTGTGAAGTAGGTATAAAAGCCCAATTGATGTGATTGTTGGTGTTGGTTGTTTGAAGGTCGGATGCCTTACTAAAGGGTCAAGAGCCCAAAATGTTGTAATGTTTGTTTTCCTACTGTTTGTACTGTGTTGTGAAAATGGAGGAGTGGTGTGATATCATGTGTTGTGATGTGACCCTGGAGGGGTCTTGTGATATGTGGAGGCAGGGAGGCCTTGTGATTGTGGCAGCGGATGACGCCTAGAGTGGAAAGATGCATCGGTTTATGCATGTGGGTGTCAGGGAGGACACCGGGGATGATGGAATGGGATGGGTGTGATTATTGGATGTTTTTTGATTCTTGGTTGTTTATATGCTTTACTTTTCCCCACTTCTCAAGGATTCTGGTCTTGCTTTCCCTTCTTCCAAAGGAGGCGAAGACACACGAGGTATGTCACGTGCTTCCATGTTTAGCCTCTCAAGGGAGAATGGGTCTACGCTCTTGCTATAGGTGGAAAAGACTTGACAGGTAGAACGTCTACTCACCGTGTTAATCCCCCTTGTGTTTAGTAGCATAGGTTGATTTTCTAGAATGCCTGGGAATATGGTAAGGTAATTCTATAATGAATGTTTGAATAAATTATGTTAACCCATGGGGTTGGATTTTGTTGGAACTTATTGATGAGGTTGAGAACTTTTGAAGGGACAGTGGTTTTTGGATGTGATGTTAATGGGATTTGATGTGAAAATTTGTTCATGGTTAATTAATTTATAAATAATTAATTAACATATAGTGGAATTGATAAAAAGGGAATGAAGTAATCTAATAAATCCATTTAAAAGGTTGTGTGCTTATAGGATACCTAGTCTTAGGTGTGGCAGTCCGGATTCCAAGAGACGTTAGCTACAGTTGTGTCTAAGACTAGGTTATTCCCATAGTGTGGTTCTGAGTTATAATATATTCTGTAATTTTTGTGTTTCTATACATTACTCCACCCTTTCAGTAAGGGAAACTGACACCCTAGGAATTCTGAGCCATGGGGGGTGTTTTCCCCAACATTCTGGTGGGAGGATGAATGGATGACTACCCCCTTTTACCCCGCTCTCTTCTCTTGGTAGATACTAGTGTGATGAGGCACAGCGGTTAGTTTTTCCCATATATGTGTGTAGAGGGTTATAATGGCTTATTGATTTTTCACAAACATATATTATGGATATAGTATCTTATGGACTGCTATAGGTGTAACGTGTATAGGTTGTGATGGATTGAGGATCCTTACTCGGTGTATGGGCTATAATGGCTTGAGGTATAATACCCGACATATGATACACGTTATGTGAGATGTGGTGGCTCCCAGAAACTACCTGGTTACTTTTGGTTGTGAGGATGGTGTGGTGCTTCGCCCAGGTGTCTGCGGGCAAGCCTTTGTAGTGTACGTGGTGCAGATTGCGGAGCTTATCCCAAGTTTATACGGGAAAGCCTTTGGAGAGAGATGCACAAGACGTATGTCTTTGGGGAAAAGCAGAAAACCAGTGGGGAAGTAGTATCGGAGTACCCTTGATATTCTTTACTATACGATATATTCTTGTATGCGTTACTTGGTGAGAGTAGCCATGGTGAGTTTGGGAACATAGCATACCTGTTTAGGTGACGAGTTAGGTTCACGGTTGTTCTCTGTGCTTTAGCATGATTTCTTTACTTTTTCATGAGAGGCTTTAGGGAGGATCCTACTGAGTATACTGTTATACTCACGCTACGTATATATAAACTGTTTTTCATGTCACTTGGAGCAGGTTGGAGATCAAGCTGGTTTCTACTAGCTTGGGGTTTCTGGAGCTGTTCGGACTTGTGGTCGCTGCTGTTTTTACTTTCTTTTGGGTACTTGTAGTTTACCCTTTCATTTGTTGTACTTTTTCATGGAATTTCATATATGTACTTGGGTTTCTTTTATATTTCAGTTCTGAGTTGGATTTGGTAGGTGTCTATCGTATCTCTCTCTTCTGCATGTGTTCTCTTAGAGGGTAATGCCTCCCATTTGTGTGTTTATTATACCCTTGGTGCTAGTCACCAACCTGAGGCTTACTGAAGGTGTGACTCAGGGGTCATTATCTCCCTTTCCACATTGCTAGCCCAGGAGGGGTACACTTTGTGGGGAGGGGGTCATGATAGAGTGGTATCAGAACCCTGGTTGAGGGATAGGATGGAGTTTTGAGTTAGGCATTAGTGAGGTTTCATGGGTTGGTATGGAAATGGTGTCATTCATGTTTAGAAACTGAGGTAAACACTGGAGACCGGTTGAGACATAGGCATCTAGGGCCCCCTATGATCTGATGCACGGACCTTTAAGTTTACAATGGCTACTAAACAGGGTGATATTAGTTGCAGGGTAGAGACCTAGGAAAGGATCATGCATCATTATTATTTGTGCCTGTGTTTGAATGGGTAGACCTTGGGATAGGTTAACCTAAAATGAATAAAAGAAAACAATTAATTAATAAATGTTGAGTCTTACATATTCCAAGACTAGGAGCTCAAATTGTTTGTTATTTTCCAGGTATGGATCTAGGTCGACGTCCTCATTAGGTTTGCGTAGAAGATGTCCAACAGGCTATTCCAGTAGGTCTTCGCAGTGTTGAGGTTGACAATGATGACACTTGGAGTAAGACACTCAGAGAGTTTCAGTGCCAGAGTCTGCAGAAGTATGAGGGATCTGTTTCAGATGCAGTCACAGAAGACTGGTTGGAGGAGGTCGAGATAGGCTTCAGTTCGATCTGTGCTCGGAAGGAGCACTGGGTGTCCTTAGATGTGATGATGCTACGTAGAGTAGCAAGGCATTGATGGTTCTTGTTCCTCGGGGATCATGAGGAGTCAGCAATCCCACGGGAGGAGTTCCGAGACAAGTTCAGATTTGATTTCCTTTCCCCAACTGCAAAGGCGTCCAGTCGCTAGGAGCTTCTTACCCTACGATAGGGGAGCTCCACCGTTAGAGAGTTTGGAATCTGTTTCCGGAACCTTTTACGATATGCTTCATACTTGTTACTAAATGAGGAGTCTAGGGTGAGTCATTTCGAGGGGGCTTTGCGTGAAGAGATCCAGCGCCAGGTCACCCCATTTATGCTGAAGACATATATTGAGGTGTTGGCGAGGGCGGAGGTTGTCGAGAGGACTTTGGCCAGAACCGGATCATCACAATAGGGGAATCAGCTTGATTCCTCAGAAAGCAGAGTTGTGGTCTGGGGTTCCCAGTTTTTAGGGAAGAAGAGTTTCCGTTCAGCCGGGGGTATGTCCCAGCCCTTCACATCTCGTTTATCTGGAATCAGCAACTCTCAGGACTATGCCAAGGGATCAGGATCTTGTTTTTCTTGTGGTGGTCATGGCCATATGCAGTGGGAGTTCCCGACCTTTCAGAGCAGTCATCATGTGTCAGGCGCTCCACTCCAGGTTCCTCCGTTGAGGCAGTTCCATCCGAGGAAGCAGCAGCCAGTTGCACCAGATTTCGATCAGTAGAGGGTAGATGGGGCATGCAGAGGACAGCCCCATGATTCTCCTCATCCTCAGAGAATAGAGCGCAGCCATGGTGGTGGTCATCATTAGGGTCAGAGAGGTCATGAAGGAGGTCGTGGTCAGCTTCATGCTCTAGTGTTGCCAGCTCCAAGCAAGCCAGACGTCGTTCGGGGTACCCTTTTCTTGTTTTCTACCTTGGTGTATTCCTTGTTTGATTTAGGAACAACACACTCCTTCATATCACATACCCTTGTCCATGACTTGGGACTTGAGGTAGAGAGGATTCCAGTGCCCTTGGCGTTGACTACGCCAGTTGGAGGTCGAGCTGAATTGTTTGAAGTATGTAGAGATTGTGAGCTAGTGTTGGGGAAGCACCGCTCATGGGGATATTTCCTATATTTACGAATACAACCAAATGATGTCATCCTAAGCATGGATTGGTTGTATTCAGTGTAGCCTATTATGGATTGCTTCAGGAATAAGGTCGTCTTCATTGGTGCGGATGAAGAAAAAGTGGTGTTTGTTGGTGAACGAGATCCTTGGATGGGTCACAGGCGAGTTCCATCCTTATCAACCATGGTGGCTGAGATGATGTTGAGTTCTTCAGAGGTTCAGCAGTTGGCGTTTCCTAGTGTCATAGAGGTGTACCCTGATGTTTTTTCAGAAGAGGTTGTAGCCTTACCCCCTCGACGAGAGATCGAGTTTGGGATCGAGCTACAACCAGGAGTGTCACCTATATCTATATCCCCATATAGGATGGCCCCTTCTGAGTTATGAGAGCTACGTATACAGCTTGATGGTCTATTGCAGTGTGGTTTCGTTTGACCAAGTGTGTCAGCATGGGGTGCACTAGTTCTGTTCGTGAAGAAGGCCGACGGCAGTTTGCGGTTGTATGTCGATTATTGTCGCTTAAACAAAGTTACAATAAAGAATCACTATCCACTTCCGCAGATTGATTACTTATCCGATCAACTGAAGGGTGCAAGTTGGTTCTCAAAGATCGAATTGCGATCAGGATATCATCAGATGCGTGTGAAGTATGAGAATATCCCGAAGACTGCATTTCGTTGTCTTCATGGGCATTATGAGTTCATTGTAATTTCGTTTAGTGTGACAAATGCTCTAGCTGTGTTCATGGGTTTGATGAATGCTGTGTTCCGTGAGTTCCTGGACAAGTTCGTGGTAGTTTTCATCGAAGACATCCTTATGTACTCCACATCTAAAGAGGAGCATTTAGAGCATCTACGAGCCATTTTTGGAGTTCTTCGTCGACATCAGTTGTTTGGAAAGTTGTCGAAGTGTGAGTTTTGGACTCGAGAAGTCCATTTCTTAGGGCATGTTGTGTCGCAACAGGGAGTAGCTACGGATCCTTCTAAGATATAAGCAGTTGTGTCTTGGGCAGCCCCCAAGACAGTTTCAGAGGTGAAAACTTTCCTTGCATTCGCGGGATACTACCGGAGGTTCGTAGCCAATTTATCACGGGTTGTGACTCCTCTGACAGCTTTGACCTGGAAAGATCAGGCATTCATATGGACTGATCAGTGTCAGGAAGATTTCGAGTATCTAAAAGATAAGTTAGTAAGTACTCCAGTTCTTTGTCTTCTGGTTGAGGGAGTTCAGTTTGATGTTTTCTGTGATGCTTCACATCTGGGGTTAGGGTGTTTCCTCATGCAGCGGAGGTCAGTTGTTTCTTATGGGTCTCGATAGTTGTGTTCCCATGAATGCAACTATGCCACTCATGACAATGAGTTGGCAGCCATAGTGTTTTCTCTGAAGTTGTGGATACATTACCTCATTGGTGAACACTTTGTGGTTTTTAATGATCACAAGAGTTTGAGGTATGTTTTCTCCCAGCGTGACTTGAACTTGCGACAGTGTCGGTGGATGGAGTTCTTGCAGGAATATGACTTTGAAATATCATATACACCTGGAAAAGGGAATTTTGTGGCTGATGCGCTGAGCTGAAAGTCACGTAGTGATGTTGTGCTTGAATCCGCTGATTCCTGGAGAGTAATGGAAGAACTGTCAGCATTACATCTTGATATGGGAGAAGTTGGGGGTAGATGATGTCTTTTTCAGATGACGGTGTAGTCATCCCTGGTGCAGAAGGTGGAAGAGTCCCAGTTGGGGGATCTTGAGGTAGAGGACTGGAGAGACCGATTTGTTTTTGGTGAGGCCCCTGATGGTTGGTCTGAGGATGAAAAACATAGAGTGTTGTATCATGGAAGGATTTTTTTCCCTTGGTGATACACGAGACGGTCCTCAGAGAGTTCCATGGTTCTCCTTTAGCGGTGCATCCTGGTGTGACAAAGATGTACTGATCCTTGAGGAGCTAGTTTTGGTGGCCTGGTCTGAAGCATGCAGTTGCGGAGCTTTTGTCTCGATGTTTAGTCTGCCAGAAGGTGAAGGCCGAACACCGTGTTCCTGGTGGAATTCTCTAGCCATTAAAGATTCCTCAGTGGAAGTGGGAGGACATCTCAATGGACTTCTTTACTGGTTTACTGCGAGCTCTGGGAGGATATGATGCTATTTGGGTGGTAGTGGATCATTTAACGAAATCAGCCTAGTTTATAACAATCAAGGATTCAAGCTCAGTGGATGTTTTTTCGAGGCAGTATCTGGAGGAGGTGGTGAGACTTCATGGAGTCCCTAGGATGATCATTTCTGATCGAGATCCTCGTTTTCCCTCCAGGGTGTGAAGAGGTCTCCAATGTGCTTTTGGTTCTCAATTGTGCCTTATCACTGCTTTTCATCCTCAAATGGATGATCAGACAGAGCGAACCATCCAAACTCTTGACGACATGTTGCGCTCTTGTATTCTTGATTTTGGAGGTTCATGGAGGAGGCACTTAACCTTTTTGGAGTTTTTCTACAATAACAGTTTTCACTCCACCATTGGTATGGTGCCGTTTGAAGCCTTGTATGGCCGGCCTTGCCATTCTCCGTTGGGATGGATTGGGGTCGGAGAGTCAGAAATTCTCAGACTGAATCTAGTGTAGAATACAACAGAGATGGTTCAGGTGATTCGTGAGAGGATGAAGACTGCACAAGATCATCAGAAATCATATGCTGATCAAAGGAGGAGATCCTTATAGTTTAATGTTTGGGATCATGTGTTTTTGAAGGTGGATCCCCATCATGGGCAGCGAAGGTTTGGTCGTGGGAGTAAGCTTTCTCCCCATTTTGTTGGGCTATTCGAGGTGTTAGCTCAGGTTGGAGCTGTTGCGTACCGAGTGGCACTTCCCCCACAGATGAGTCGGATACATGATGTTTTTCATGTATCGCAGCTCCGTCGTTATCTCCATGATGACTCTCACATCATCGATTGGGATATATCGATGTTGATGATGATGCCACCTTTGAGGAGTGACCTGTGGAGATCCAAGACCATAAGAAGAAGGTGTGCGGGTGTTCCATCTCCTTAGTTCGTGTCTTGTGGAAACACGGTGGCATGGAGGAGAGTACTTGGGAACATGATTCACATATACGTGCTCAGTACCCAGAGTTGTTTGATGTTTAACTCATTTCATGTATCATTGTAACTTATGTGGTTTTGAAACCTTCATGTTTATGAGATGGCTCCCTTTGTTTCTTTGGTGGCTTTCTCTCTTTTGAGAGGTATCTCGGTGGGTGGTTGTTCAGACCATGTTTAGTTTTCGCTTTAGGTGGGTTTTGGATTCTCGAGGATGAGAATGTTTTGAGAGGTATCTGATGTAATGGCTCAGACCTCTCCAATCCATTCCATTGTGAAAATGTGGTGTTTCAGGTGTTCTGGAAGGTCATGGTGGCTTGGGGTGCATTTGGGTGGACTTTTAAGGAAATCTAAAGGATTATGGCCTTCGCATGAAAGGCACGCGGTTTTCCTAAACTTTGTGGCCAAACCGTGCAAGGTTTGTCTTGGAGGTAGTGGCTAACACATATTTAGCACACGGTTTGTCTAACCGTGTGGACTAACCATGCGAGGAGTGATTATCGAGGCAGAAGCTACCAGACGGTTAGCACACGGTTTGTTAAACCGTGGGAACTAACCGTGCAGGCACTTAAAGTTAGATCCTAAAATTGTGGATCTAACTCATTTTACCTTTAATCACCTCATTTAAGCCCCTAATCGGCCATAACTCGGGATTACCCTTCCTTGGAGATGGAAGAACCTCTCCCAAGCGTTTTGGAGGCGATCTGGAGTCTTCTCGTCACGAATCAAATCCGGTTTCTCGAGGTATGTGATCCTTTTGTTTGCTTTCTTAGATCTACCTAGATATACTCCCCCTCTTCCCTATGGATCTTAGATATACACATGTTATGGGTAGATCTAGGTGTGTGGATTTCATTTGTGATGAGATTTGGTCTTGGTTGTGTTAAGAGAGGAGATCTAAGTAGGATTCATAGAGAATCAACCCGGTTTCTTGAGCGTTCATCGACCGTTGTGGTTTTCCTCTAAAACCTTTGAGGTAGGGGATTCGAGGCTTCTCTAATTGTTTATGTGAAATCGTAGAGTTATCATGATTTAGCCATTTGGATCATAATGAAATTGACCTAATTAAATACTTGAACCGGATTAAAATAATTGGTTTGATCGCATGTTGTTGCTTTGTACCGTGATAACAGTTTACCTCTTGATTTTCTAGATAAGTGTAATATCAATACATATTTATAAGAATCATTTTCAATATACTTTATCAATATCCATACTTTAACATCATAAATTACTTTTTAAACCGTCTTTTTCAATAATAATAGTCAAGAAAAAATCACTACAAAGTCAAAATGAAGGATTTTTTCACAAAAACATCCCATGTTGGGGTTGTTAAAAACTATACAAACATTGATACCACATTAATTCCTCAACCGCCTTCTCATAGATATATCCTTATATACTTCAATATATATCCATAATATATCTCTTTAAACTCCATATAGAGATTATAGGTCCTCTCATCACTTACTATTATCTAACATTATCCATTCTCAGGATGTGAAACATGTGTAGCATGTAAATTCCATCAATGGATATTTTTATCCTTGAGACGCTCCTTTTAAAAACTATACCTTTAAAGTTGAAACATTTCATATTATCTAATATGAATGATTAGACACATCCACATCTCACTTGGTGAAAACTTTTATCTTGAAATCTATCCATAATATATCAAAATTTAAAGAAAATCATCAGCATTAATATATTTATAGCTCTCCCACACCCCTACTTAGTTACATCATCTTTCATGAACTGGAATTCTCCCCCTTTGTAAACATTATCATTTTTCACTTCATTTTGGTCTATAAGAAGGTAATGAATACATATCAGTATCTAGGGAATAAATAATGATACCTTAGGGAGTGGGGTTCAACTTCAACACATGTTCATGTATGGGGAGTCGACTATACTACAAGATTAATTTGATGAAATTCAAATCCTTATTTACGTATGGCCTTATAAAAATTAATGAAATCTATTGTTCTGTTGAAACATACACCATTTTAACAAGACCATGGTCTATATAATCCATGATAAATGATAAATTATATTTGTTTGAATTGTTATTGAGTGATGGATATGATTTTTTATAACATTTTAGTGACATTAATTGATACAATAGATTATAATCATGTACTTTACATCAACTCCCGTATCATCACGTTATAGTTCCATCAACACAAAAATTGTGTAATCATTAGTGGATTTGATATATTATGATTCTATAGTGAATGAAAACATTCCATCATATTTCATTCCATAAAAATAACTACACAATTCCCCAATATAGAATCTACTACTAGGCATTCACTTTCCATTAACTACTGAACTAGCCCAATCTGAATCTGTATTACCCAAAAATTCTTTCTATAAAATTTATTTATATAGAAAATTGAAATCCACTCATCTATTCATATATGAAGTATTCTTCTCACCAAAAATAGGTGGATTTACTTTGTATTACATTGATTTTTTGTTTCATAGTGTAAGGACCCAGCATTAAATATTACATAATATTGAATAATGTCAAGAATTCACAGTGATTATCTTTTTAGGTTTAGAGTTTTAGGGAATTAGGACATAACTATTATATAACAACTCGAATATTACATATAGACACTACTACCTAGTATATATTTTTCATAAAATAAAATCTATTAAAATGAAACATGTCAAGTTCCATGTTTTAGACAGCTTGACTTTTCATTCATCTCATCCTTGACCCTATTCATCTTTAAGTCCTATTGAAACAATTTCAAAATCTTGGGATGAGCATAAAAAATCTCACTAAGGGTTATAAAATGTGGAAGGAAAACATTAGCTCATCAATAAATACAAATCAACAAAACCAATACTTTTCAATCATAACATACCTTACAAACTCATAAGATTTATGAATATCACACATAAATCATAAATCTTAAAGGTAACTTATGGCATTTATAACATACATACATTGTAGCTATCACAGCTACATAGGGATTCACATTTGGAATACCCATCATAGTATATTCCCTAAATCTATTAGGAGAAACATTAATGTTTACATACATCACATTACCCAATGCATTGGAGAGCTATCTCGGGCTCACATGCCCTAGGTTTCTTACAGAACCACCCATATACATAAACAGTGCCCAAGAACCATAACATAAACATAACAAATTAACAATCATAAAGGAAAGTAACATTTACTCATTGCAATCTCAATATGTCATTTTAAGATATTGACATAATCAATGCTTTGTCAAACCATTTTCAAATCCATTTAAAACATTTAATAAATATATTTTTCAATCAAATTATCCCATACCACTTTGAAAATTTTGAAGTAAGTAACATTTTATAACATTAATATCCATATAAATAAATTTTAAAAACCATTTTGAAAACATGGATATTAATGAGAATGATTTATAAGAATAAATCCTTAAAACATTTAAAATGATATTTTAGTTAAAGAGTATTTAACAAAATGAGAGAGGCTTGAATACAAATAATTGAGGAATAACATTAATCAAAACAATATAATATCATGAAAATAAAGGTATTCATGATATAATATTCCAAAATTTATATACACCAAATAAAGGAGAATTGGTGTATAACGACAAATAAGTTTTAGTGGAATGTAAATGGAGACAAAGTCCGTTTCAATGATCATATCCTTAGATTGTGGACAAATAAATGACATGATTATGTGTGGAAAATAATAATACACCCAATGTAAGTGGATATTAAGTTTAAATCAATCATAGGTCATTCACACATATTCATATCATGACATAATCAAGAAATATAATTTTAACCCAAAGAATTGAAATTGGGTAAAGCGGTTCCCCTACAAAAATTTGACAGCCTAACGGCGTCACTTTAAAATTTAGAAAATGAGTTAATGGGAGAAAAAAGGGTATCTCAGAACATAGACATAATATTTATATAAATAAGGATATATAATAACATATTACATCATAAGAAGATGTAAATTAAAAGATATAACAAAAATAAGTCTTTTAAAAAGAGGAGGGTGAAAGGTTCCCTTACCAATTTGGTAACTTACGAAACATAAAACCCATGATAGATGGATCATACAATAAAGATGTAAATTCCCATAAATTAAATTGTATTAAAAAAAATAATACAATCATGTGTAGTACATACACCATACAAAAGGAAATAGTGGCAAATATAGCATGAATTTCACGGGAATAAAAAGTGATATGAAAATCTCATACCACGTTGTAATAAATCGAGTTGTATGAACAAAAGTTAATAACCACAAAATGGATCACATAATAACAAGAATATGAAGATAATAATGATAATATATATCAAATTTAAGTACACAATACACCACTTGCGAGAAATAAGTGGCGAACAATGGAAATCTCATAGAATTAAAAGTGAGATAAGAAACTCATTACCTCTTTTTCGACTTAACTTGTATGTTCCTTGATCTTCCTGAATAATAATCTAAAGTTAATTTATAAATTATTAAGAAACTTTTTCATGTTTATTATTCCTTTTATATTACTCATTAGCATGTTATAAACATTATGTAATCATTTAAGTTAATAATGGTCATTTTGTCAATATTTGGTACTTGAGTCAAAAATGAACACCTTATCATCACAAGTTGACCTTGTGGTCAAGAGTCCATTATCTCAAGAATGATATTAATTATTTATATATCATATATATCTATTAGATATATGTATTTATAATAGTACATGGCATTTAAAGATAAGAAATGAAATGAACCGTTCATGGAGACGGTAAGCTGCACGTACAAATGAACGCTACTTTCATTTTTATTTCGTATTTTAATTGAATGAAAACATAATGATACATAGTTATATTATAATTATTGTATAATATAATATATTATTTAATTAACTCCATCCTTTATACATCCAATTTATGGCATGAACAAGTCATATCACTTTGAGGGGGTGTTAGTCTGCACTTCCATAAATGATATTATCATGTTTACCCATAATAGAAACCATAAAGTTATGATATAAATGAAGAAAATAAAAAATAATAAAGAAGAAATATACATAATATATATATATATATCATATATTAATACAATTCAATCATAATGGCCACCATGATAGGAGGTAGGAAATATTTGAACAATCATTGTTTTGTGAGGTAGTAGTTCACCATCCACAGAAACAGTATGTTCATTACCCATTAGATGGTGGTATGTGTAATCATAGTTCAAATTAATCTCATAAAAAAATACTAGAATATTTAGGATAATTTTTTTGTTATAAAATGAAGAAATAAAAAGATTTTAGGGGTTGGAGAAGTAAAATAAAAGAAAAGAATTTAAGAAAAGTTGTTACCTTTAATTTGGGTAACTCCCTTTGGTTTGAACCATAAGGACTTATTGAAGTGCCTTTTGCCTAAGGTAATAATTATAAGAGGAAAATAGTAATCATGAGAGCTTATTTTGGAAGGGTTTGGACGATCCACGTTTCTTGAGAGGTGTGAGAAATGATTTAGAAGTGATGTCCTTTTATAAGGGGGACGTGGGGTTCTTTACAAAAGTGTGAAAATATTATTTTATTATTTAATGATTTTCAGTTTCTAAAAGTCCAAAACTAATTATAGTAGACGATAAAATGACTAATGGTCGAAATAAATTCATACAATAATAATTGGACAGGTTTTGGATGTTATTTTAATATTTATAATCTTATTTATTTAAATCATTTATTAATGAGGTAAATACTACATCATTTTTGTGTCATAAATAATTTTATTTATAGGATGTATAAAAATTATAAAACAATACCATGATGTAGGAAATATATTTTTCTTTATAATTAATATTTATTTTCGAAATGATAACTTATATGACCCCAGATAAAAACTAATTTACTAAAATATATTTGTTTGTATCATTTTTGTCTTTACTTTAAATTAATTAATCAGAAGTGTCATTGCCACTCCCAAGTGGCTCCATGGGGTCCCAATATCGACCCAAGGATTACCATGGTCGGTCATGACTCATATAATGAGGTTAGGACAAGTGGTAAGGTAATTTTGTATTATTATAATATTCTCTTTACCTTAAATTGCCCTATTTACCTTTAAGAGCGGTAAATAAAAGTCAATAGTTGTTGTTCACCAAAAATTATTTTCATCTTATTGAACCACATTTTACTTAATAATTACAACAATTTATGTCGGATTTTCTAAATTCAATTCACAAAAGTGGTAAAATTTTCAATTAAATGAAAAAGTCGGTATTTTAACTACTACTTAGTGGTTTCACTATTCATCAAAAATTGAAGCTTTTCAAAAAAATACCAAAAAAATTTCCTGAGCTATATTTGATATTATGAATACAAAATTGATGTATATTTTACAAAATTCAAAACATAATAGTTTAATTAATTAATTTAAAATTAATTCCCACTGTCAAAACAAGTAGCGTGTTTTTAAGAAACAATATCTATCCAAATATTGACACTTGTTTATGTACAATTTCAAAGTGAAATTAATTCCAATGACCACCATTGTATTAAATCGTAATAATATAAATTAATTACACATTAAATAAAATTTAAAATATAATCTAACCATATAAATAAATTATATTAAAAAGCATATTTGAATTAAAATACAGTATATTTCACTATTCATTAAAAATGAATTTTATTAGAAAAATACCAAAAAAATCCCAAAGTGAATTTTGGTGTCCCTATCCTAAAGAAGAATTTTATATGGTTAGATATAATATATAAAAGTGACCAAAACATTATTTAAATATGGTTTTCCATCAAAAGGCAGCAAATCGACCTTTTAGTGAATATTACAGTATTTATGAATAAAAGCAAATTATTTTCTTATTTTAAGCCTCTAACTTTTATTGAATAAATGTAAAAACATTTAACAAACATGTATAATATTTTTTTAGTTAGTTCTGTACATTCCTGACATTATAATGGATAGGCGTTAACTACCATTTAAAATAATATTATATTATTATTTAGTATGACTCAATGTTGTGTGCAACGTAAGATTTCAAAGAAACTTATTGTTGTGTATCGGGTATGCCATCGAATATATCATACCCTTAAGAGAAAAATTGATAATTAATTTAAAAATATTAATAAATAGGTAAATGTCATATTTTTTATTTACTTGGGATGTTACATCCTTCTCCCCTTTTGGAAACTGATCCTTGCAATTTTAAAATTGGGCTCGGAAACTTCATTGAAAGCCCCACATCGAAAAAAGAGTCAACAAAACTATCACTTTAAATCAAATGAAGATAAGTAAAAATGTTACCCAAGACAACGGATACTAGGATTCCATGAAAACATGGATATTGAGGAGAAAACAAACCATCCAGTTCTCATGGAGAGTGATAGAAAACATGATTAGGAGAAAGTTAACCACTATAAAATCACAAACTTGTGATAGGTTAAATAGTCTTTGATTCCCCAGTAGGAAATGTTAACAAACAACATTTTTGTTTTAAGATAATTTTAATTGATGAATATATTTATGACCTTAACTAAAAATATAAGGAAACATACTTGTCATGTAGACTTTCATCTTTTAATAGATTTCTAACACAAACTTTTATTTTCTTCAAACAGTGATTATTTTGGATGACTTGTTCCCATTAAAAGTGTTATAATCAACTTTGATAGAATCACATAATCCAAAAATGATGAACTATATATTTCCCATGTCTTTAGACCTTAACCCAAACCAAAATAGTTAGTGCGATATCAGATAATACTCAAAAAGGACAATCTTTTACAAAAAATAAAAACTACTCTAATCTCAAAAAAATTTCAAAAAAACCCAAAGTTCAACAAATACTATTAAATAAAAAACTTCCCATAAAATTATTCAAAGTAATTCAAACAAGATTGAAACCCAAATATTATAAGTATTTAATCACATAGTCTTCCTAACATTTATCTCCAAATAACATCAGTTACTCTTAAAGTATCATATTGAAATGTAATTAACCTAATCTCATATTCTCCATGATAGGTTAATAATTTTCATAGATAACTAAAAATAAACTTATTCTTTATTCATAAGATCATCTAACTAAAAATAATAGTTCATACTAACCAGGGACTTCACATAGTCCAATTGTAGGTGATAAATCCCAGTCGTACTTTGGTTGTGAGTTTGATTCCCACATCTTTGCTCAACGCGATGGGTTGTCACACAGTCCGCGGGATATCCTTTTTCAAAAACAATATAATTTTATAACATTCCCAAAAAAGATAAATTCATCAAAAATAACCATAACATATTTTGACCACAAAGTTTATCTAATAACTTTCATTTTGCATCCCAATATGTATTAACTTGTAATTGCCTCAAATTCAAGGACAATAAAAAACCAAATGGTTCTTTATAACTATATCCACAAAAGAAAATATAATTATTCCTAGAATAAAATTTTCATATATCAAACTTCAGGGTTACATATACTATAATAAGACTTCGAACATAATCCCATCTTCAAAAGATCCTTAATACTTTTAAGCATTTAACCATTCTAAAATCTATCATAACTCATTAATACCTTATATATTGAATTCATACTCCTTTAATGTTCTTCATGATCCATTAACCATTCCCTTCCAACTTATTCGAAAATACTTCTTTCCTACAAACAAAATAATGAATCATATCCTAGGATTCAATAATATCAAAACATATGTTAAGAAATAATCCATACCTTTCATTGGTCATTGTCTATTTCTTCATCCTCAATAGGAATGGCATTAGGTATTGGTAAAAAAATATTTGTATGATCTTGGTGATCCCATTCCCGAAACATCTTCGTAGGACATCTGTTTGTATAATTACCAAGCACACCACATTTAAAACATTCAATTAATCCCTCATAAAGAACTTATTCTATTTCTTAGAGTCAACTTGATGCTTTTTTTTCTATGGTAGGTTCTTTATTTATGACCCTCATTTTCACATCAAAAGCATATTCTCTTCCCATTGAAACTTTTTCCTATGTGTTTCTTTCCACATCTTTGACACATGGGTTTTTTAATATACTCTCCTTTATTATTATTACCTAAAATTTTGTGGGGATTTTTTTCTCGCATATATGATGCCTTATAAAAATCACCAAGGTTCAGGTGGTCAATCATGACTGCGGATAGTTGGTTGATAATAACCACAAGAGTTCTCATTGCATCTCCCATTTCATTCAATTTCCCATTTAGAAAATTGTCGCATTTTTCTTCACATCCATTGTTACATTGATGCCTGCTAGATCCTGTCAATGACTAGAACCAAAAATTTCAGCGTGAGTATATCAGTAAAATCGTCATATATTATCTTATCAGTAATAAAACATACTTTTTCATTTTATCTTAAACTCATTCGATTTATCTAAAAAACTATGACTCTTTCCATTATACTAACCATTATGGTTATGTCACTTATGATTAAATAACACCCTAACCTCTAAAGTTATCTTAACCGGCCTTTGATACAAACTATATGTACCTGGCATTAAAAATTACATAATCTTGAATTATGTATAGAATTTACATTGAGTATCTTTTTTGGCTTAGAGTTTTAGAGAATAAGGCCATAACTATTACAAAATAAATTTAACATTACATATAGACACTACTACCCAGAATCAATTGTTCATAAAATAAAAACTCTTAAAAAGAAACTTGTCTAGTTCCAAGTTTTAGACAGCATGATTTTTTCTTGATCGCATCATTTACCCTATTCATCTATAATTCATGTGGAAACCATTTCAAAAACCTAGTATGAACATAAAAAAGCTATGTAAGAGTTATAAAATATAGAATGGAAACATTATCCCTTCAAAAAATACAAATCAATGAAACCAATACTTTTCAATCATAACATACCTTATAAAGTCATAAGATTTATGAATATCACATAGAAATCATAAATCTTAAAGGTAACTTAGAGAATTCATAACATACTTACATTTTTTCTATCACGGCTACATAGGGAGTCACATTTGGAATACCCATCATAGTATATTCCCTAAATCTCTTAGGAGAAACATTAATGTTTACCTCTGTCACATTACCCAATGCAGTGGAGAGTTATCTTGGGCTCACCCGCCCTAGGTTTTTTACGGAACCACCCATATAGGTAAACAATGACCACGAACCATAACATAAACAAAAAAATTAAAAAGAATAAATGAAAGATTACATTTCCACATTGCAATCACAATATATCATTTCCGGATATTGACATAATCAATTCTTTATCAAACCATTTCCAAAACCATTTAAAACATTTAATAAAGATATTTTTCAATCAAAGTGTCCCATACCACTTTGAAACTTTTATAGAAAGTAACATTTTATAACATTAATGTCGATATAAACAATTCCTAAAAACCATTTTTAAAACATGGACATTAATGATAGATATTAATAAGAATAAATCTTTGAAACATTTAAAATGATATTTTTGTAAAAGTGTTTTTAACAAAATGAGAGACGCTTGAATACAAATAATTGGGGAATGAAATTAACCAAAACATTATAGTATCATGAAAATAAAGGTATTCATGATATAATATGCCAAAGGATAGTATATACACCATATAAAAGTGAATTGGTGTATAACTACAAACATGTTTTAGTGGAATGTAAGTGGAGACAAAGACCCTTACAAATATCATGTCCTTAGATTAAGGACCAATAAATGACATGATTATGTGTGAAAAATAAGAATACACCCAATTAAAGTGGATATTAAGTGTAAATATTTCATAGTTCATTAACACATATTCATATCATGACTAAATCAAGAAGTTGAAGTTTAACCCAAAGAATTGAAATTGGGTAAAGAAGTTCTCATAAAAAAATTCTACTGCCTAATGGCATCACTTTAAAATTTAGAAGATGATTTGACGAGAGAAAAAATGGTATCTCATCACATGGAGGGTGAAATATTCCCTTACCGATTTGGTAACTTACAAAACATACAACCCATGAAAGATGGACCGTAAAATGAAGATGTAAATACCCATAATTTAAGTTTTATTAAAATACTGAATAAAATCATGTGCATTACATACATGAACCAAAAGGAAATAGTTCCAAATATAGCATGAATTTCACGGGAATAAAAAGTGAGATGAAAATCCCTTACCACGTTGTAATCAATCAGGTCATCTTACCAAAAGTTAATAACCACCTAATGTATCACATAATACAATGAATATAAACATAATAATGATAATATATATCAATTGGCAGTACACAATACACTACATTCAACAAATAAGTGGTGAATAATGGAAATCTCACGGAATTAAAAGTGAGATAAGAAATCCCTTACCTCGTGTCCGACTTGACTTGTTTGTTTCTTACTCTTCCTGAATAATAAACTTAAGTTAATTTATACCTGATTAAGAACATTTTTAATGTTTATTATTCCTTTTATATCACTCATTAACATGTTATAAACAATATGTAATAATTTAATTTAATAATGGTTGTTTTGTAGATATTTGGCACTTTAGTCAAAAATGAACACCTTATAATTACAAGTTGTCAATGTGGTCAAGATTCCATTATCTCCAGAATAATATTCATGATTTAGATATAATATATATCATATATATATATCTAGTATATATATTTATTTATAAGAATATATAACATTTGGAGATAAGAAATGAAATGCATCGTTCATGGAGACGGTAAGCCATATGTACGCATGAACACTATTTTAATTTCTATTTCATATTTTAATTGATTGAAAACATAATAATACATAGTTATATTATAATTACAGTAAAATATAATATATAATTTCATTAAATCCATCGTTTATACATCCCACATATGGTTTGATCGAGTCATATCACTTTGAGGGGGCGGCAGTCCACACTTCCCCAAATGAAATTATCGTGTTTACCGATAATGGAAACCATAAAGTTATGCTATAAATGAAAAAAATACAGAAGCATAAATAAAAAAATAAACATAATATATATATCATATATAAATATAGTTTCATCATAATGGCCACTGTGAGAGGCGATAGGACAAATTTGAACAATCATCGTTTCGTGAGGTAGTAGTTCACCGTCCACAGAAACCGTATGTTTTTTACCCATTAATTGGAGGTGTGTGTAAGTGTATATAGAATAGATCTCATGAAAACATCCTAGCATATTTTGGATAATGTTTTTTTTATAAAATAATGGAATAAAAAGATTTTAGGGGTGGTAGAAGTAAAATAAGAGAAAATAATTTAAGAGAAACGGTTACCTTTAATTCGGGTAACTCCCTTTGGTTTGAACCGAAAGGACTTATTGAAGTGACTTATGCCTAAGGTAAGGATTATAGGAGGAAGATATGGATCTTGAGAGCCTATTTGGGCAGGGTTTGGACAATCCAATGGGTTTGAGAGGTGTGAGGAATGGGTAGAAGTGATTTCATTTTATTATGGGGAGGAGGGGTTCATTAGGAAAGTGTGAAAATAATATTTTATTATATAATGATTTTCAGTTTATAAAGGTCCAAAGCTAATTAAAATCAAATAAAAGATTACTCATGGTCAAAATAAATTCATCCAATAAAAATTGGATAGGTTTTTGATGTTATTTTAAAATTTATAATCTTATTTATTTAAATCATTTATTAATGAGTTAAATACTGCATCATTTTTGTGTCATATATAATTTTTATATATTTCATGTCTAAAAATTATAAAAAAAATATCATGATGTCGAAAATTTTATTATCTTTCCAATTAATATTTATATTCGAAAATATAACTTGTATAACCTCATGTAAAAAATTAATTTACTAAAAGATATTGGTTTGTGTCATTTTTGTCTTTACTTTAAATTAATTAATCTAAAGTGTCATTATCACTCCCAAGTGGATCCATGGGGTCCCACAATGAACCCAAGAATTCCCATGGTCATCCATGACTCATTAAATAATTTTAGGAGAAGTGTTAAGGTAATTTTGTATTATTATAATAGTCTTTTTACCTTTAATTACCCTATTTACCTTTAACCGCGTTAAATAAAAGTCAAAAGTTACTATTCATCGAAAATTATTTTCATCTTATTAAAACAAATTTTACATACTAATAAAAACCATGTATGTTGGATTTTCAAAATTCAATTGACAAAAGTGGTAAAATTTCATTTAAATGAAAAAGTTGGTTTTTTAACTACTACTTAGTGGTTTCACTATTCATCAAAAATTGATGTTTTTCAGAAAAATACCAAATATTCATCATAAGATATATTTGATATTCCAAATTAAAAAATTATTTCTATTTTAAAAAATTAAAAACATATAATTTTCATTAATTAATTTAAAATTAATTCCCATTGTAAAAACAAATAGCGTGTTTTTAAGAAGCAATATCTATCAAAACATTGCCACTTGTTTATGTCCAATTTTAAAGTGAAATTAATTCCAATGACCACCATTGTATTAAATGATATAAATATAATATAATTACACATTAAAACCCATTAAAAAATAATCAAACCATATAAATAAATTAGATTAAAAAGCAAATTTGAATTAAAATACAGTATTTTTCACTATTCATTAATAAATGATTTTTATCAGAAAAATATCAAAAAATTACCTAAAGTAAATTTTGGTGTCCTGATTCTAAAGAAAAATTTTATTTGGTCAAATAGAACGTATGAAAGTGACAGAAACTTGATTTAATGTGGGTTCGACATCAAAAAATGGTAAATCTACCTTTTAATGAATATTAGTGTATTTATGCTTAAAATCAAATTATCTTCTTATTTTAAGCCTCTAACATTTATTGGATAAATGTAAAAACATTTAAAAAATGTATAATCATTTTTCAGATAGTTTTTTTCATTCCTTCCATTATAATGGCTAGGTGTTAACTACCATTTAATATAATATTATATTATTATTTTTCAGTATGACCCAACATTGTGTGCAACATAAGATTTCAAAAAACACTTTATTGTGTATCAGGTACGCCATCGAGCATAGCATCCCCTCTAAAGTAAAATTAATAATTAATTTAAAAATATTAATAAATATGAAAATGTTATATTCTTTATTTACCATGGATGTTACACTTAGAATGTGGATAAATAATTTTTAGAACTTTTCATGGTTTTTTACAATAAGTATATACTAATCTACTTATACACTATATCATTGATCATTTTTTCATTATCATCCTATGATAATTGAATCTAGGTTGTACCAATGTTTCCATCTCCATGTAATTTTCCATTCCATGTTTCCTCAAAATTACATTAGAATGTTTATATTGAGTAATAAATTATCCATTCCTTAAATGAATCAATAGTAAACGAAATAAAAACATCATATCACCAATCAAATACATCCTAAATATTGATTTTCAAAAATTAATAAAAAAACATTAAATCTTTTGGTCTGTCTAAGAATATTTTTTCAACATACACATGTACCATAATTCATTGATATATCTTATTATTTACCCATATATTTTAAGTAACTACACTATAATGGAAACCATGATTCTAAAAATATTCATCTACTCCTGAATACCACACTCCCAGTGGTTATTTTTTTCCATATAACACCATCTTGAGTAGATAAAATTTCTTCTCATCTTCAGGAAAAATAAAAAATATAGATGTTCTAATTACACATCCTCATATATAACACAATCTGGAATTATAGAGTTGACATCCATCTAAAAAACAATTATTATTCATTTCACTATTATTGAAAATAATAGGATGATTGTTTCTAGCATTCAACTGGTTAAATTTTTTTCATCTACATTGATTACCTGGGTTAAGGTGTATTCATTTCACACGAGATGTGCTTTGATTTAAATAAAAACGCCTTCTTCGCATATATTTTTTGTGAAATATGATTTTATGTTATGATATTTTTATCTACTGGCCTCAAAAAAATTTCCCATGTTTAGTTATTTTATATTTGTTTAATCAATTGTTTCATAACATAAACCCAATTTTCATACTAGGATACATCATCAAAACGTTTCTTCTCTACCTCATATAAAAATTATTATTGTTGAATATATTTCATTATATTCATTTAAACTAGCATTGAAAAATCATTGATGATGTTATGAAAATCTATTTCTTATTGAAAATTAAAATTTTGTGAATATATTTGTCTAAAATTATCATTATATTCATGAATATCTTCTTATGAGTCAATATTTTCCACTTATTCTCCCATTTATTTTCTTACACCCTCATCACTATCATGAATATACTATTCACTATGTTCTTAAATATTATGATCATCTTAAATTATGAGAATATTGTTTCCTTCAACCATTTTTCTAGACCACATGTTAAAGAATTTATATGGTTTTTTTCATAGTATTAATATAATATCCCCTCATCTAAATGGTATTGAAATTTATTTTCTATCCTTTTTTAGAATAAAAACCCTACTTTCTAATAATAGAAATTATTTCAATGTTAGATTCCATGTATACCGTTACATGTAGGGGGTATTTTCTTCTTATAGAAGAAACAAATCCCTATTGGTAATATATGATGTCAAGACTTCTCCCTTCTAAAAATTTTCTGGTATATCCTTTTCAATAAGCATCATTGTAGCCTAGTTTTAAAAAATTTTATTTCCCAACATGATGACTATATTTTTTGATGATTTCTTCTTTCTATACCATGGTGCCTTATACTGTGTTTTTCAAGATTGTCCTAAAGAGGGTCATTTGAAAACATTGTACTATTATACAACCAAAACATCGTATTTTTTTAAGGAATAATCTTTTCATATTACCTCATATTTTATGTTAAGCATCCAAACACATAAAAAATTTGTTCAAGGAAAAATATCCATGAAAATATACTAAAATAATAAATTAAAAGAATATATTATATCTTACTATCAATGTCTCTTGGTGATATATTCACACACACATTATTATGTACCAATTCAAGCATAGTTATTAAATTGTGATCTTTTAGTTTGTACATATTTGGAAATATTTTCCCTTGTTAAAAATAATATTACAAGTGATTAATATCATGTGATGAATTTTTGAGAGCTAAATATGCATCTCATTTCACCAGATCATAAAAGGATAATAGGTAGAAATGTTTTAGTCATTTATACTGTAACACCCCAAGCTTCTACGGTACGCTTCTCTTTGAATAATGTGATAGCGTGTGTTGTACGCAACACCGAGTTCTAACACACCATAACCAATCAAACTAGCCGTTATGAATAGTAATACCTACTTTTTGAAATTATATATATTTTATATTTAAAAATGGACTTCATTTTTGGATTCGGAATATCGAATTTATCCTAAGGTGAAATTTTAGTACTTTCCGGATAACTTTAATATTTTGATGAATAGTGAAAATTACTAAATTTTAATTAAAAACAACTTTTTTAATCAAAATAATTAATAGTGATAAATTATGAATTTGAGAGGTTTTAAAGTATATTTAGAAATAATTTTTATCATTTAATACAATGTTAGTTATTGGACATACTTTTACAATTAAACCGGGCATAAACAAGTGTCAATATTTTGATAGTTATTATCTCTTAAAAACACGGTTTTTGTTTTAACAACGGGAATTAATTTTAAATTAATTTCTGCCACTTCTGTGTTTTCAATTTGGAAAAATGGATTCCATATTTGGAATCAGGATGTTCAAATTTTGTAAATAGGTAACATTTATTTTTAGACATTTTGAATAATTACCGTGGTAAATATTTTATTTACCATGGTTAAGGGTAAATCCGGTAAATAAGGGTTAAAAAATAATATTATAATAATACTAAATTACCCTAAAACATGTCCTAACCTTATTGGATGATACATGTTCGACCATAGGCATCTTTGGGTCGATTTTGGGACCCCATGGAGCCACTTGTAGGTGATAGGGACACTTTATTTTAATTAAGTTAAAATGAATACAAAAATGACACAAGCATATATCTTTTAGAAAAACAATTGTTACATCAGGTTATTTATGTTGTATTTTCGACTATAAATATTAATTATAAAGATAAAAATATTTACTACATAATTATATTTTATTTTTAATTTTTAGACATTAAATAATTTAATTAATTTATGACACAATGATGATGTAGTAATTACCATAATAGTGAAAAATTAAAATAATTGATATTATAAATACACAAATAAATAAAATTTGAGACTTTTTATGAATTAAACTAATTTTATAAGTTAATATGACATGTTAGGAATTATTTAATTAAATTTTTTTGAAGTAATCATTCTGTTATGAGTTTCAAAAAAATCAACTATTGAATAGTGTCAAAATTGACATAAAAGAGTTTTTAAAAAAAATATTATATTATTAATTGATATTAAATTCCTAAAAATCTAAGGTTCGGCCAAGAGACTTATATCATGATATTTGTATCATTAATGGACCACTTGGGGGTCTCTTGTATGTATATAGTAAGTTTATTAACCATATTATATAAAAATACAAAGAGACATTGTAAAAGTGAAACAAATTAACTAAGAGTTAATACTTAAAGATAAGGTTAATATAAGTACCCAAACCTGTATAAATTATATTGGTTGAGTGGTTTTAGACCCATCCCCACCTTAAAATTTAAATAATCAACTTTTTATCCATTAGAAACCGAATATGAATTTATTATAAATTAATATTTCTAGCTTTTCCAAAGGTGCCCCTCACCCCTCTTATAAAAGGGCACTCCTCCTTCTCATTTTTTCACACCTTCAAAGCCTTTTTGTTTGGCCAAACTCTGCCCAAATACTCTCCCAACTTCCCTCACTACAACCTAGAGGCCTTAGTTTGATCATAAATCCAACCTAAGGAGCCCTTTTGATCAAATCAAAAGGAAGAACCCGAAGAAGAGGTAATGATTTCACCACCCTTTTCCAAGTTCCTTTCTTCTTCCACTTCTTCTTCCTTTGTTGTTACCATTGTAAAATAACAAATCCAGTATCATATATATACTATGATGTTATTATAAATATGGTACAACCATAATCATTATTCTATCCACCCTATGAATAACATGTCACCATACGTGCGTACGTACGGCTTACCGTCTCCACGTCATGGTGTAATTGTTATTCAATATATTATTATTTGGATGGGTATGATAATGATGTGTAACTCATGTAAATAATAAATATAACATGTTAATGATTCTTTATATGTGATATAACATCCATTTATATATTATTTTAATATCAAAAGAATGATATTGTCGCTCGTGCGTACGTACGGACTACCATCTCCACGAACGCGATGAGATTCATTCTTCATCGTATCCATTCAATTATAAGTCCCATTTGATGGTTAATAATAGTATCTAAGGACTTGATATCATTATATATATGATTAAGATACAACCTATCCATTACAAACATGGCTTATGTAACAAAACATATAAAATAAAACAAGTAAGTTAACACCCGAAACAACGATAATACTAAGATATTATTAACAAAGCAATGTTAAAAGATCATATATGATATCATATGAATGTATATGATTCTTGTATAATTTAATAACAATTATTTCACTATTATATAGGAGGTTAACCTACCCCAACCAAGGAAAAGTATAAAGGTAAGGGTTATTTCACAATCTCTTCATTATCCGAGGTTGTTTATACGTAATAATCTACTGGGATCTCTTTATCATCCACATCCATGTTTCTTAAAAATGTATTTCAAAACATTATTACTATTTAAAATAATATGGGTTAAAGTCATTTATACCCTTTTTTTACTTTTATAAGAGTTTAGTAATGTAATCTTTCCGTCGTTTTCCAAACAAGGTGCTTTTAACCTTTTCGACAGAATTAAGGTAAGAATGTTTTTTTTAACTTATATGGCGAGTGCGGTAATTTTCCTCTGTTATAAAATCGTCGAAGCTTCCATTACAAGCTTATAAGAATATTTTCAAAGAAAATTTTTTATTAAATTATTTCAAAAATAGAAAGAGATATTTCTCTAAAAAGAGTTTTGATTTCATTTATGTCAACATCCTTTGATGGATTTTACGCTTATTTGAAGTTGATTTATTATGATACAAAAATTCTATATTGTATTGAAGGTTTTGTTATATGTTTGACTGTGGATGTTCTATTTTTATATCATTCATAGTTTATGATGAAAGTATTGACATTTCGTATGCTAGTTTTAATACGAATGTTTATGTTATGTTTAAACCTTTTCATATGGGAATGCATTGGACTTAATATGTGACGGGTGGAGCCCGTTATAGCTCCTCGATGCATCGGTAGGTCTCATGAGACAAACTAGTGTCTTGGCACAAGGCCATGGCAAAATCTTATTTGTAGTCTTGGCACGAGGCCTTGGCTATGTGGTTATGATAGTCTGGAATTATGCATTCCATCATTATGAAAGTGGTTATTGATATTTTATGTGATTATTCGATTAGTAGAATATCCATGTGTATAAGTAAATGGAATTATTTCAATTTACTTTTGCCATACTATGTTGAAGTTCAAGTTTAAAAGGCTTTTTTTTAGAAATGCATTGCCTTAAATGTTTATGCTTATTTTTGAAAGTTTTCGATATATTGTTATCCTTACTGGGCATTTGAGCTCACCCCTTTTCTATGTTTTATTTTTCCCAGGATTTGAAGAAGTAAGTTATGAATGACCTGCAGGGATATTATGAGGGGATAATAGTGTGGACTATGGAGACATTATGTTGTTGTAGTAGTTTTTCACTTTATGATGTAATGTAAAACTTTATGAATATATCTAGTGTTTCCAAGGCTACTAAACCAATCAGTCTTTCGAGATTTGTTCTTTCTTGTGATCATGCCAATGTTATGTAATAATGAACCGACTCTAGGTAACTGGGGTCGGGGTGTTACAGTTGGTATCAGAGGAAGTTTAGTACAAACCTTGGAAGCTAGATTTAGATAAAATCTGATTAGAGCACGTTGACCTAAGATGAACTTTGAGGATTAGTATAGAATAACTTCCTAGAATTTTGGTATTGTAGAGATTTTGTGAGTTTTCTGAGCAATACATCACTGTCTGGATACGAGCAGGTAGAGGCGGCTCTGGAACAGATGTACCTAGGGGTAAAACCCGAAAACACCGCTTTGAGCTAGACTCGAATGGGAACTGTTGTACGACAACGGGCCTTGTTGCACTCTTGGTTACGACACTCCTGGGGGATATGCTTAGGATAACTCTCATTTTCTTTACAAATCATTATGAAGGGTTTATGAGTATATACTTCCTTAAAGAAAACATTTTTATGATTATGGATTATATCCATAAATAGTTCAATTTATGTTAAGTGTTTTATAAGTATGGAATTATGTATTTTTATTCATAAACTGATCTAGTTTATGCCATTGTTTAGAAATGGTGCCTAGTGGAAGAAATGGAAACTATATCAATGCACGCACTCCATGTAGAGATTTCCCTCCTGCTCAAGATAATTATAGTGGAGCTGGTGATGCAACTGGTGCCGATCATCTAATCACCATACTGGGACAACTCACTCAGGTTATGAATAATAACCTTACCCGTATGGAGCACCCTGATCCACAGCGTGGAGGATCAATGTTAGATCGATTCATGAGGCAACAACCACCAACGTTCAATGGGAGTACAAATCCCTTAGTAGCTGAGCAATGGATAAATTCCCTAGAGAAAGTATTTCAGGCTTTGGGGAGTAGTGAAAGGGAAAAAGTTATCATGGCAGTTTACCGCCTCACTGGAGATGCTGATCAATGGTGGTCATTGATTCAAAACACGAAGGAAGATGATGAAGTATCAAATATGGAATGGAGGGAGTTCAAAGATCTATTTTTATAAAAATACTTTCCTCGCGACCATTGAGCAGATATGGAAAGGAAATTTCTGAGTCTGAGACAAAAGGAGGATGAGAATGTCACAAAGTATGAGTCTAACTTTACAAGGTTAGCAAGGTATGCTATAGATTATATACGTAACCCAAGAAGTAATATTGATCGTTTATTTGATGGGTTAAAACCATTTCTCCGTCGAGAATTAGTCTCACAATCCTTTTCTTCGTACGAAGACATTGTCTCATGTGCTATCAAGACCGAAAAGGAATTCTCTAAGTCTTATGACTTTAAAGAAAATCAAGAGAAGAAGAGGCATGTTGATCAATCTGGGAATGTAAATAAGGGGAAGAAGGGAAAGGTTGAATATCCATCCTATGGTAAATGTGGGAAGAAACACCCTGGTACTTGCTTGAAGGGAACGTGAGTCTGTTACAAGTGTGGTGAAAAAGGCCACCAAGATCTTGATTGCAAGGGGAAGAAAGAATCCACCAATGTTCAGTGCTACAATTGCAGGGAGACGGGGAATTATGCAAATGAATGTCCTAAGTGTCAAGAGAACTTATCTCAGAAAAGGCCAAGGGATCAAGGCCAAGCTTATAATATCACTACTGCTGAGGTAGAAGCTCTGAAAGACGTGGTGGCAGGTAATTTAATGGTTTCCTCAAGTTTAGCAAATGCATTATTTGATTCTGGATCATCGCATTGTTTCATATCTTCCCAGTTTGCTAAGAAAATTAGATATTTCCAATTTGATTTAATAAGGGAGTTGTCAGTTAAAACTCCTAAGGGAAGTATCATTGCAACAACGTTTTGTGAATCAGTCCCCATTAGAGCACATAAATGTTCTTTATCTACTGATCTCATCGTCATACCTATGATTGAGTTTGAGATAATCCTCGGTATGGACTGTCTTTCGGACTATGATGTGAAGATTTATTGTAAGAAGAAAGAGGTTATGATTCTTGATGATGATGATAAGAAACACCTTATCTTTAGAGCAGAATCGTCACCACTTAATTCTTATTTAGATCCACCCCCAGTAGTTCAACTAAATTCAATTATTGGGGAGGAAGAGAATGAAATAACTGTGGGTGAGGAAAGTAATGTTCAAATAGAGGATGTACCTGTTGTGAAAGAATTTGTAGATGTATTTCCGGAAGATTTACCTGGACATCCTCCAGAACGAGAAGTTGAGTTTTCCGTTGATTTAATTCCTGGATCAAGGCCTATATCGAAGACCCCTTATAGAATGCCCACTGTAGAGTTAGTCGAACTAAAGAAACAACTAGAGGAATTGAGTAATAAAGGATTTATTCTCCCTAGTGTTTCTCCATGGGGATCCCCTGTTCTTTTTGTTAAAAAGAAAGATGGATCTATGAGGTTATGTATCGACTACAGGGAGATCAATGCTATAACGATAAATAACAAGTATCCCCTACCTCGCACTAATGATTTATTTGACCAAATTCATAGAGCTCAATACTTTTCAAAGATTGACCTTAGATCTGGATACCATCAGTTGTGTGTGAAGAAGGAAGACATTTCGAAGACAGCATTTCGAACCAGGTACAGGCATTACGAGTTTACTGTAATGCCTTTTGGTTTGACTAATGCACCCTCTTTATTCATGGATCTGATGAATAGAGTTTTCAAGGAGTATCTAGATGAATTTGTGGTGGTATTTATTGATGATATCTTGGTATACTCCAAAAGCTACGAAGATCATGAAAATCCCTTGCGCATTATCTTGAAGACTCTGAGAAGACATGAATTATATGGGAAGTTTAGCAAGTGTGAATTCTGGCTTCATGAGATTTCTTTTCTTGGCCATATTGTCTCTAAAGATGGAATCTATATTGATCCTTCTAAGACTATGGCAATCCAAGAATGGCCAGCACCGACCAGTGTAACTGAGGTACGTAGTTTTATTGGTTTGGCAGGTTATTATCGACGATTCGTCCAGAATTTTTCCCGATTGGCTAACCCATTAACGAAGCTCACACGTAAAGGGGTTAAATTTGTTTGGAAAAAAGAGTGTGAAGAATGTTTTGAAGAACTGAAGAGAAGATTATTCAATGCTCCTATATTGACTCTACCATCGGGGAATGATGGGTTCGTTATTTATAGTGATGCATCGAAGAAAGGACTTGGTTGTGTCCTTATGCAGAATGCTAGGGTTATTTCCTATGCATCACGATAGTTGAAAATTCATGGAAAAAACTATCCTACTCATGATCTCGAGTTAGCAGCTGTGATCTTTTCTTTAAGATATGTAGGAACTACCTCTATGGTGAAAAATGTGAGATTTATACTGATCACAAGAGTTTGAAGTATATTTTCTCACAAAAAGAACTCAACATGAGGCAAAAGAGATGGCTTGAATTACTCAAGGATTATGATTGCACGATACACTACCACCTGGGGAAGGCAAACAAGGTGGCAGATGCTTTGAGCAGAAAAGATCATGGAGTTTTCAACAATATCAGAATTGAAAGGGATCCAATTTTCATGGATCTAGTGAAGATGGACATGGGAATAACCAGGGAAGGCGAAACATCAATTCTTTTTCAAATGGTTTCCAAACCATCTTTACTAAAAAGAATTAAGAGTTCTCAGACTGATGATGAAGAATTTCAAAAGAATATTAAAGCTGTGAATGATGGGAGATTGAGAGATTTTGTGTATGAAAATGGAATTTAGAAATTCGAAAAGAGGCTTTGTGTTCCTGATATACCTAATCTAAAAAGGGAATTGCTGGATGATGCTCATAGTTCCAATTTCTCTATACTCCCTGGGAGCACCAAAATGTATAGAGATTTGAAGGAACATTTTTGGTGGGACAACATGAAGATGGAGATTGCTGATTTTGTGTCAAGATGTATGGTTTGTCAACAAGTGAAAGCTGGAAGGCAACAGCCTGGAGGAGTCATGCAACCTCTTCCCATACCGGAGTGGAAATGGGACAATATTACGATGGACTTTGTCATGGGTATACCAAAGACTCCTAGAAGGAATGATGCAATATGGGTTATTGTTGATCATATTACCAAGTCAGAACATTTTCTTGCTATAAGAGAAGATCTACCCCTGGAACGTCTAGAAAGACTATATATTAATGAAGTTGTGAGACTTCATGAGTACCCCTATCGATTGTTTCTGATCGTGATCCCCGTTTTACTTCAAGATTCTGGAAAAGTCTTCAAAAATCCCTGGATAATGAACTTCATTTGAGCAGTGCTTACCACCCTCAGACAGAGGGACAATTAGAATGGACTATTCAAACCTTAGAAGACATGTTGAGATCTTGCTCACTTGACTTTCAGGGTATGTGGGATCAATATTTACCTCTGGTAGGATGTTCCTATAACAATAGCTTCCATTCGAGTATTCAGATGGCACCATATGAAGCGTTATATGGAAAGAGATGTCGTACACCAACCTGTTGGGATGACGTTGGTGAAAGAAAACTTGTAGGCCCAGAACTGGTGGAGGAAATACTGGAAAAGGTTAAGGTAATCGAAAATCACATCAAAGCAGCTCAAAGTAGGCAGAAGAGCTATGCCGATAATCGAAGGAAGGATTTTGAATTTCAAGTCGGTGATCATGTTTTCCTGAAGGTATCTCCATGGAAGGGAGTCATACATTTTGATAAGAAATGTAAATTGAGTCCCAGGTACATCGGATCTTTCGAAATTCTAGAACGAATTGGGGTTGTAGCTTACCGATTGGGAATGCCGCCAAGTCTCTCCAAAGTTCACGATGTGTTCCACATATCTCTGTTGAGTAAATACATGCTAGACCCAATGCATGTACTCACCTATGAAGAATTAGAACTGGAACCCGGTCTGTCTTATTGCAAAGAGCCCATCAGGATTCTTGATACGAGAGAACAAGTACTGAGAAACCAGACGACGCGTCTGGTAAAAGTCTTGTGGAGAAACCATAAGATGGAAGAGGCAACGTGGGAACCTGAGGAACTTATGATGAAGAACCACCCGATTCTTTTCATGTGATAAATATTCTAGAAATTTCGAGGATGAAATTATTTTAAGGAGGGGAGAATGTAACACCCCAAGCTTCTACGGTACGCTTCTCTTTGAATAATGTGATAGTGTGTGTTGTACGCAACACCGAGTTCTAACACATCATAACCAATCAAACTAGCCGTTATGAATAGTAATACCTACTTTTTAAAATTATATATATTTTATATTTCAAAATGGACTTCATTTTTGGATTCGGAATATCAAATTTATCCTATGGCGAAATTTTGGTACTTTTCGGATAACTTTAATATTTTGATGAATAGTGAAAATTACTAAATTTTAATTAAAAACAACTTTTTTAATCAAAATAATTAATAGTGATAAATTATGAATTTGAGAGGTTTTAAATTATATTTAGAATATATTTTTACCATTTAATACAATTTTGGTCATTGGACATACTTTTACAATTAAACCGGACATAAACAAGTGTCAATCTTTTGATAGTTATTATCTCTTAAAAACACGCATTTTGTTTTAACAACGGAAATTAATTTTAAATTTCTGCCACTTCTGTGTTTTGAATTTGGAAAAATGGATTCCGTATTTGGAATCAGGATGTTCAAATTGTGTAAATAGGTAACATTTATTTTTAGACATTTTGAATAATTACTGTGGTAAATATTTTATTTACCATGGTTAAGGGTAAATCCGGTAAATAAGGGTTAAACAATAATATTATAATAATAATAAATTACCCTAAAACGTGTCATAACCTTATTTGTTGATACATGTTCGACCATAGGCATCTTTGGGTCGATTTTGGGACCCCATGGAGCCAGTTGTAGGTGAAAGGGACACTTTATTTTAATTAAGTTAAAATGAATACAAAAATGACACAAGCATATATCTTTTAGAAAAATAATTGTTACATAGGGTTATTTATGTTTTATTTTCGACTATAAATATTCATTAGAAAGAAAAAACTATTTAATACATAGTGATATTTTATTTATAATTTTTAGACATTAAATAATTTAATTTATTTATGACACAATGATGATGCAGTAATTACCATAATAGTGAAAAATTAAAATAATTGATATTATAAATACACAAATAAATAGAATTTGAGACTTTTTATGAATTAAACTAATTTTATAAGTTAATATGACATGTTAGGAATGATTTAATTAAATTGTTTCGAAATAATCATTCTGTTATGAGTTTCACAAAAATCAACTATTGAATAGTGTCAAAATTGACATAAAAGAGTTTTTAAAACAAATATTATATTATTAATTGATATTAAACTCCTAAAAATATAAGGTTCCGTAAAGAGACTTATATCATGATAGGTGTATCATTAATGGACCACTTGGGGGTCTCTTGGATGTATATAGTATGTTTATTAACCATATTATATAAAAATACAAAGAGACATTGTAAAAGTGAAACTAATTAACTAAGAGTTAATACTTAAAGATAAGGTTAATATAAGTACCCAAACCTCTCTAAATTCTATTGGTTGAGTGGTTTTAGACCCATCCCCACCTTAAAATTTAAAAAATCAACTTTGTAGACATTAGAAACCGAATATTAATTTATTATAAATTAATATTTCTATCTTTTCCAAAGGTGCCCCTCACCCCTCTTATAAAAGGGCACTCCTCCTTCTCATTTCTTCACACCTTCAAAGCCTTTTGGTTCGGCCAAAATCTGCCCAAATACTCTCCCAACTTCCCTCACTACAACCTAGAGGCCTTAGTTTGATCAGAAATCCAACCTAATGAGCCCTTTTGATCAAATCAAACGGAAGAACCCGAAGAAGAGGTAATGATTTCACCACCCTTTTCCAAGTTCCTTTCTTCTTCCACTTCTTCTTCCTTTGTTGTTACCATTGTAAGATAATAACTCCAGTATAATATATATACTGTGATTTTATTATAAATATGGTACAACCATAATCAGTATTCTATCCACCCTTTGAATATCATGTCACCATACGTGCGTACGTACGGCTTACCGTCTCCACGTCGTGGTGTAATTGTTATTCAATATATTATTATTTGGATGGGTATAATAATGATGTGTTACTCATGTAAATAATAAATATAACATGTTAATGATTCTTTATATGTGATATAACATCCATTTATATATTATTTTAATATCAAAAGAATGATATTGTCGCTCGTGCGTACGTACGGACTACCGTCTCCACGAATGCGATGAGATTCATTCTCCATCATATCCATTCAAGTATAAGTCTCATTTGATGGTTAATAATAGTATCTAAGGACTTGATATCATTCTATATATGATTAAGATACAACCTATCCATTACAAACATGGCTTACGTAACAAAACATATAAAATAAAACAAGTAAGTTAACACCCGAAACAACGATAATACTAAGATATTATTAACAAAGAAATGTTAAAAGATCATATATGATATCATATGAATGTATATGATTCTTATATAATTTAATAACAATTATTTCACTATTATACAGGAGGTTAACCTACCCCAACCAAGTAAAAGTACAAAGGTAAGGGTTATTTCACAATCTCTTCATTATCCGAGGTTGTTTATACGTAATAATCTACTGGGATCTCTTTATCATCCACATTCATGTTTCTTAAAAATATATTTCAAAACATTCTTACTATTTAAAAGAATATGGGTTAAAGTCATTTATACCCTTGTTTGACTTTTATAAGAGTTTTGTAAAGGAATCTTTCCATCGTTTTCCAAACAAGGTGCTTTTAACCTTTTCGACAGAATTAAGGTAAGAATGTTTTTTTAACTTATACGGCGGGTGTGGTAATTTTCCGCTGTTATAAAATCGTCGAAGCTTCCATTACAATCTTATAATAATATTTTCAAAGAAAATTTTTTATTAAATGATTTCAAAAATAGAAAGATATATTTCTCTAAAAAGAGTTTTGATTTCATTTATGTCAACATCCTTTGATGGATTTTATGCTTATTTGAAGTTGATTTATTATGATACAAAACTTCTATATTGTATTGAAGGTTTTGTGATATGTTTGACTGTGGATGTGATATTTTTATACCATTCATAGTTTATGATGAATGTATTTAAATTTCGTATGCTAGTTTTAATACGAATGTTTATGTTATGTTTAAACCTTTTAATATGGGAATGCATTGGACTTAATATGTGACGGGTGGAGCCCGCTATAGCTCCTCGATGCATTGGTAGGTCTCATGAGACAAACTAGTGTCTTGTCACAAGGCCTTGGAAAAATCTTATTTTTAGTCTTGTCATGAGGCCTTGGCTATGTGGTTGTGATAGTCTGGAATTATGCATTCCATCATTTTGAAAGTGGTTTTTGATATTTCATGTGATTATTCGATTAGTAGAATATCCATGTGAATAAGTAAATGGCTTTATTTCATTTTACTTTTTCCATACTATGTTGTAGTTCAAGTTTAAAAGGATTTTTTTTTAGAAATGCATTGCTTTAAATGTTTATGCTTATTTTTGAAAGTTTCCGCTATATTGTTATCCTTACTGGGCATTTGTGCTCACCCCTTTTCTATGTTTTATTTTTCCCAGGATGTGAAGAAGTAAGTTATGAATGACCTGCAGGGATATTATGAGGGGATAATAGTGTGGACTATGGAGACATTATGTTGTTGTTGTAGTTTTTCACTTTATGATGTAATGTAAAACTTTATGAATATATCTAGTGTTTCCAAGGCTACTAAACCAATCGGCCTTTCGAGATTTGATCTTTCTTGTGATCATGCCAATGTTATGTAATAATGCACCGACTCTAGGTAACTGGGGTCGGGGCGTTACATATACCGAACCTATTTTATTTCTCAATTCATAGAATGTATATATATAATTCTAAACATATATGTTTGATATTACTCTTTTTTCACATACCCTATAAAACAATTACACAATCGTTTCACTTGATGATACACCATTTCTTAGTAATGATGATAGTAATTCTTGAGTCATATAATTGGAAAACACCTAGAATTTGTGAATGAGACCTTTAATGACCAATAAAACAACACAAGTATTATATTTTCTCTCAAATATATATTTGACTTAAAAAATAATCTTTACGCAATCATATTTTCCAAATTTTATGAAAAAATCCTTTTGTTACATGATATTGGTCACCAGATCCATATTTTAAATCATTTTGTAGGTCTATCGACTATCAATGATCCATATTACATGAAATATTTTTCATTAAAATAAATCTATAAAACCATTGACAACTCAGTTGATTTAATTTTGATCCATAACTTTGGCTTTTTTTCATGATGTTGAATGGTATTTTTTGATTTTCCTCTAACGATGATGGAATGACATAGTCTTTCAAATCTCTAAATTGAGTTTGTATTTTTATCTCAATTTATAATTCCTTAATATTAGGTATCAAACTAATTTAGATATACATTGAAAATCACCATGCATTATTATTGAATGTTATCTGACCATGTGTCTAAATCCTCCATAAAAGAAATAGGGATCATCAAATTCATTACTAGAACATTAAACTCTAAGTGGCCTCATTTGATACTCCTATTCCCTTCATCACTTTTCGCCTATGGAACATGAATTCTAGGAATTTAAAATAATTCCATGTAAGTTAACCAATGTAAAATATGCATTCATGTGTGTTTAGGTATCAACACTGATTAATCTAGTGTTCTATAAAAATTATGATTCTGATTTATAAAAAATTATTTTTTCAATTTTAGTGTTAGAGAATTTATTCAAGCATAAAATATCAAATATTTTGTTTCAATGAAGATACATACTGGTTTTTTCTTTTTAATATGTATTTTTCTTATATACTGTTAAACCACCTTACTCCAGATTAACCGTTTCCACCTCCTATTTTATTTCCATTACCAATTTCATACTGGGATTCAATATTCTCCCCTAATCTTCTACATTCAATTTGGGACAATGAATCCATCTTCATGTTATTTTGTATTTTTGTTGGATCATACTTTGTGCTAGTTAAACATTCAAAAACTATGGTTTCTTATTTAGGTTTGATCATCTACTCAATGTAATTTTCTGAGCTACCTAGAATAGAAGATATAACATTTTCAATTTTTCATTCATCATATAATTCACTTATCTATCTGGTGCATATAATGTCTAGTATCATGAGCCACTTAGCTAACATTCTTTGTTTTGGAAATCCAGACTTGACTCTATGAAGATAAGATTTTAAATCATTATGGAGATCGACTCATCCTTAAATTTCTCATACATCATTATCACTATATTTTATTTTCTAGTAATTTTACACAACATCCACCATAGAAATTTCATTTTGGTCTTTGCAATCATAATTATCATTTTCCTAAATCTCTAAATTTTTTTCATTCTCATGAAAAAGGAGGTTATTCTTCTATGAAATATTTATATGATGAATGTTCTATTATTCATATTTAAGGATGTCTTATTAATGATAATTTCATCCTAATCCCCATCATAATCTTAAATATTCTTGAGGAACCATGCAGAAAGATATCTAAAAATTCAACATAAAATGAATATATGTGGATGTTTCCCTTGAAAAATTACTTTTTATATTGGTGTATTTGTGTAAATAAATAAAATTTATTCATCTAGATCTTGTTCTTCCTGTCCATCCTCAATAGAGATAATATTTATAGCCTTCACTGCCAAGTCATTTGATATCCCATTTTACATAGCATCATTATCATCTATTATCATTAAGTTGTTTAGAAAATACATTGTAGACTATCCAATGAAAACTCCTTCAGATCTATTTTCCTCCGAAAAAAATAATTTGATACTGGTATACAGTGAATATTTTCCCAGGATTCCTATAATGATATTTATATTATCAAATAACTCTCTGAGATAAAACACATCCTTAAAAAAACATTCACCCTTTCAATCAATGAAACAACCAACTCATTAATGTGAATTATTAGGTCACCATACTTGTTCCAAAATTACTACTACTTAAATTATCAGAAATTTGAACCATCTTTATAGTTATATAGTAACTTTTCCAACATGGAAATTTATAACTTACATTACATCGGCTTCATGTAGATTGTATTGGATAAAGATCCCCCTAAATAATTGAATCCCATTGAATCAATAACCAATTATCTTCATTCTACATATGTTAAATATCCACTAACCATATATTCTAAAATATCATGCATCAATGTTATAAAAAATCCATGCCTAAAGATAAAAAATATTGGCACACATGAATATTTTATAGTAGATGTTTTTTGTCAATGATTATAATCCAATTATGACTAACAACCTAAATTTCTTCCATTGAGATAAAAACATTTATTTTTAGGATTCCCCCTAATATAATTTGTTGACTACCCTAGTTTAATTATTCATAGATGTGGTTTAAATTGTGTTATGCAATATTAAAACAATCCCATATTTTCACTCTGATCCATAATTAAAAAATGATCTTATATCGCCTTCCCATAATGATGTATTACAAGAAATTAAAAGATACATGATGCAAAACAATTTTAATTGGTTTACCCTTAACTAATATAAAACAAGGAACATACATAGTTAATGTGTCGATGTACAAAAATCACTATTGTTCAGTACTATTAAAATGTTTGGATCTGAATAACCTTCCCTCCTAGTTCACATCCATTCATAATTTAAAATATCATTTCTTGCCCAACTGAATCTCACTCACTGATTCTTTGGAATATTCATTACTTTATTACATGATTCAATATTTTTTACATAATAATATGGTTTTTGATAATAATTGAACTCCAGGAAAGAGTTATACTATATGGTTTTCTACACTTTTTCCATAAAAGTGTCTTTAATAAAAATATATATTTGCTGGTGATAATAATTGAACTCGTGAAAATGATGAATAATAATTCACCACAAAATTTTTGGAAAATTAATTATAGTTCACATAACTTATCAATGTCATGAATCTATTACACTACTTATATGGAACATCCATAACATTCACAGAACATTTTTGATCTTTTATGGAACATCCAATGGTAACAAAACTATTATGTTTTTCAGGAATCTCCCTTTATTCTCATAAATATCTAGTAACATTTTTTGTGTCATATTCCTCACTTGGTTATATTTAAATAATCCATTTTTATAATTATTACTAATATTTACCTCATTTTATTATATTATAAATACATTTGGAAAACAATTTTATGATACAGATGTCTTAATGTAGCACCCCCATATTTTGTAAAATAATTTATTTCAAATTAATTTAATCGTTTTGATATTTTATTTTACAGTAACCATGATTTTATCATTCATTACACTCATCATTGATTTAATCATGTGCTTCACAAAACACTTATTTTATCTTACACAAAATTCAACACTAAGAGTAACTTGTGATACAGAAGAAAATGAGTTTATTAGAAGCATAACAAACTGTTAAAATATTATTAATTAACTTGATATTTATCAAATAGTCATTGCACTGGTGGATATGAATAAGATTAACTAAATTATGAAATTATATTGTCTATGAATATATATAAAATTAGTTCTTTTGTAACTAATTCATTAAAAAATAAAATAAAAACTATTTTAAATAGGGAAAACTTTTTTAGAAAAACAAATTTTATAGACAAAGATGGGTTTTAACTCAACAAAATAAATCAAATAATTTGTGGTTACTGATTTCAATTAAATTTTAATATTATACATTCAAGATTATTTTTAACATTATTTTTATTTTTTTATAGAAACAATATAATAATAAATCCATCTTTATGAATAATATATTACTTTTCTAAAAACCAGTTTTGTTGCCTATTTGAACACTTATTTTAAAAGATTTTTTGAGACCATTAAAAACATTAATTAAGAAAATAAGTTCAGTTTTTTAAATAATCATGTATATAATAAAATATGGTGAATTATTGTGATAATTATGAAAATATTAATTTTTTTGATAAATAATGAAAAAATATATAAATTTTAATTGGAACTGCATTTTCATTTAAATTAATAATAAACATAAATTATGTTATAAATTGATTTTAAATTAAAATTAGTTAAATTTTTTATATATTAATAAAATTTATGTCATTTGAAACATTTTGATATAGAAATTTAATGTTAAAACCTTGTAAACTTTTGAACATTTTATCATTGAAAACCAGCTTTCTCGTAGCTTATGTAGGATTAATTTTAAATTAAAAATTTTCATATTAGGGAATTAAATTTGGAAATACGGATTAAATATTTGTAATCAAAATATTTTAAATTAGCTAATAATTTCATCATTTATTTTGAAAAAAAACATATATTGAAAATAGTAAAAAAGAATTACCATAATTAAGGTAATAATGGGGTCACCGGAGGTTAAACTAAACAAATAATGGTTAAAATAACCTAAAAACTATTATAAAATATATTTAATGGCCATATTTTTACCCAATAATTATTGTATCTCAATAATACACCATTTTTTATCCTTTTGGATTCTGAAACACATGGGTACACATTTTTCCTTTAAAAAATTACATGTATGTCACTCACCTAACTTATGAAAATTCACCCCCTTTGCTCCCATATTCACTCCTTTAAAGAAACTTTTTCTACCAATACCTTCCCAAATCACTTAACTAAATAATTACTATAATACAATATTTCTTCTTGGCATAAAATCAACCTATTTTGGAATTTGTTGAAAATTTTAGGATGTTACCCGAAGAGTATATAATGTTCTCCAATGAGTGTTTTTATTATATTTAATTATCCACCTCATTTAAGTGTAATAATAATATGATGATATAATTAGATCATAAAATATCATATATTGAGATGATTTAATTTAAATATAATGACCTAAAACCATCCCTATATCGATCAAATAGGTTGCGAAATTAACATTCATGTGTATGGTAGACTATCTCCTCAAAAACATATAACATTTGTTTTTTCCATTACCATATCTCACGGATAGGTATGATGATAGATATAAATTATATTTATTATATTTATAATATTATTAGTAATATTTAGTCCTTATATCATAAATACAATTTTCTTTCCATTCAATAGGGTATATGATAATGTTGAGTGTGTTTACAGTGGACTACATCCTCATAAAGCGATGTGATTTGTTTTTTGTTAACTATTTACATTGAAGCTAATAATGACACATTTTATGAATATATGTAATATTCATGAAATAATGATGATATTAATGAAAAAAAATATCATTCTTAAATGGTAATATATCAATTTATTTTATACCATTTTTACTCAGAGAATGATGAGAATGTTGTTCATGTATGTGTGGATTACCTCCTTCATGAATTCATGTGTCAATATATTTTAATCACCACACTACATGGATGATAAGTATAATCATATTTAAATAAATAAAATTTTATTTAAATTATTACTATAATTGTTTAGATATAAAAAGTTACATACAACCTTTCTGTAATTATATTTTAAAATTGAAACATTACTCATGTGTTTGAGTGACCAACTGTCTCCATGATCGTAACATACTTCATTTCTCAAAAATACCTCTAAATAATTGCAATAAATGTACAATTTATTTATAAAATTGATAATTGGGTCATTATTATTAATGTTTATATGATGGAACATTGATCAAAGTAATTGGATTTAAAATTAAGAATCAAAACATATATAAAAATGAAGCTGTTATTATACAAAATTTGAATTAACAAGGTATTTTTAGTAAAAGGGAAGTAAATTTTCATAAGTAAATAACATATGGTATTATATAAAGAATTATGGTCCAATAATATATTTAATATAAAATTCTATTTTTTATATTTTATTTTATAACATGTATGAATAAATCCATGACTTAACGTAAGGGATTTATAGTCTCTCTTTTATTTCAGGGATATAAATGAAAATTAAACCCCTTATTTCTCTTATGTGGTGTATATAATACACTATTTGGATATTATATAATACATAAGCTATATAAATTGATATTTAATGTTTAATTTCATGTAATAATTTATTGTGGATTAAGATTAAAAATATTATTAAAGTGGAAAGGGATTCCATTTCTATATTTTATTTATGGGATACATATACAAATTCACAACTTGTTCATTTAAATAGTGTATATACTACTAATTTGGCATGTAATATCATGAATATATTCATTTTCATGATATTAAAATTTTAATATGATTTTATCCTTTATTTGGTAGTATTATTAAATGGATTACCAATGTGGTAAGATATTTCTTCCTTGATTTTTTACTTCCATACAAAACATACAATATTAACCACATATTTATTTAATGTGGTCTATATAATACCCATTAATGAATTTTATCATTTTCTTCTAAGAATTATAGGGATCACATAACCATTTTATGATTTATATTTCTTGGCTATTATGATTCAAGTAATCACCAAAATGGTAATTCATTTATTTTAGATGAAGATTCCTTTATATATTATAAATTTTATTTTCAAATAAATGTATTTTCATAATTATTCATAAATTTTTTGTTTTAAAAAGTGAATTTCAATAAAAAAAATTCTTTTCCTCAATAAATGATGCAAGTGATATTTTTAAAATTATTATCCACATTTGATGACATCTTATGATGTAACTTATTCTTTTCTATAGATATGAACAAAGGATAACATTATTTTTCATTCTCATAATGGCTTTTCAAAAAATAATTTTTATGAAACCTATTTCTCTTCTATGTTTTATACCATGATAAAATTATTATGGAACCCTCTTTATATATATAGGTTAGGATATGATAAAATGGTGAAATTAATGGGAAACCATATGATATTCAATAGTTTATTAAATGGTTAAATTTTTATAAATCCATATTTTTCATGGGTTATTATATAACTAATGATTAATGATCTTGTGGAACACATATTCATTATTTTCATTTTGTGATGGGAAAGGTACATATATCCCTCAATGTAATTAGTTAAATATGCATTAATAATGAGTAAATATGTAATGTTTGGACATGAATACATTTTAACATTGTTATACGTGGACCAGATTACATGTTCATAATGTTATTTATTAATCTGATTAAATGTTCACAATGTTTTTCATAAACCAATTTACATGTTCACAGTATTATGAATAGGATTATATTTCATGTGCTTGATTTTATGTGTTTACTTGGTTGAATTTCCATAAGTTTATATGAGGGTATAATTTCATGTCCTTGAATTAGTTAGTGAACGAATCTATATTTATACATTTTCACTATTTTATAAGATGAAGTGTATTCTAGTGATCCATTTCATATTCCAATGTTTTTCTCACATAGCTAAGGTTATTTAATTACCTTTTTATTAATGTCATAAAACCATCCAAACTTTATTCCATGACTCAGTAAAATATTATTTTGATATTTAGGGTATGGTTTTCATATCGTTTTTTCATTTTCATATACCCTTGTATAATTCGTATGCTTATGTATCTTCTTTATTTGCCCTTACTGAGAATCTGTGCTAATTTTTTCTTATATTTTATTTTCCTATGTTATAAATAAAGTGGTTAAGTAGTTTATTTTATTAAAGAGTTATAAAGTGTATGTTTTTTATATTAGAATTTGATGATCATTTTAAAAGTTTATATGACTCTGTACCTAGTCTCCAAAGACTCTAAACCATTACAGTCCTTAGGTGGGTGTTTTTATAGTGTATTAAATATTAATATAAGAATATGTAATAACTATGTATGGGAATCTTGGGTTTCTATAGTTTTTATAAGTGGATAGTTTTTGTTATAATTTGGAATATAAGATGAGGGAAAAGTTTTTTTGGCTCTATCACAATGCACATAGTGGTAATAGATTTAAAAAGGGTGCTCAGATATGGGCTCAATCATCACCTAGTGCATGACAATATGCCTTTTTTCACAAAATGTTTAACACTACTATGGGATATACTTTAGAAATTCACAAACACTTTTTGATTCATTATAAAGGATTAAAAAATATGATGACTATGAATAACCATGTATAAACCTAAGGTTTTATAGATTATAATAAGGTGTCATGAGTTAGACATCATATAAGTTATTTTTCAAAATTATAATGTTTTCAACTATGATATGTTTTTTCCATAGTATGTTTTTGGTTTCAGTCAATGGATAGAACCATGATTAATCATGTTTATGTATAATATGATGGATAGTTTCTGACTATGAGCATCCAAGTTAGATGGTGATGGGAGATAATGATATTATTATTATTCCAAATCAGATATATCTATATATGATTAACAATTTTTTATTCAGTGAGATTCCAAACAAATCGAATTAAATGAAGATGAATGTTTATGAGAGTACATATGGAAATGAACATATTCTAAAGAAGGGTCAGCTAACTAAATCTTATGATTTTGTAAAAAATGACATATAGAAATATCTAATATGTTGTGGGATATTTTACCTATGTGATAAATGTGGTCATATAATGACAAATTTTCAATGATTTAAATTTATTATGTGTGGGGAACATATGAATTAACCAACTCAATTCCAAGACACACGAATTAAATTGTAGACCAAAGAAGGAACTAGTTGCTTTCAATCATTAAAGTGGACGTATTGGGTATTTTATGTATTTGGATTCAAGAATTATGTTTCATAAGTATTTTTTAAATGATATTTTTGTTATAAGAATAATGAAACATCTAAGGATTACATCATTTTTTGAAGCATACACATCTCCGTGTAAGATTAATTTAAGAGGTATGGATTCGATCATAGATTTTTGAGTAAAAGGTGGATCATAATTTAAAATTATTAGAATCCCCTTTATAGATTTTATATGTAGTGAGTTTATAAAGATTAATCTTATTATTAGATACATTTATTTAAATAAAATGATTTTTTAGGAAAAGGAATTCCTTTCGTGGACATATACTTCAAGGTATTGATAAATTTTTTGGTTTATCTTATATTTGATATTTATTTAATTATGAATTTTGGAAAAATTGAAATGTTTTTATTAAAATAGTATATGGATAATGTATAACCTACAAGAAAGGTGACAACATGTTGAATCTGTAAAGGCCATGAGGCTTGAACCCTCGACCAAATGGAGAAAAATGTATATACACCTACCACTGGACTACATAAAAGATTATTATCATTAGGAAACATTAAACAGAAATATTTTTGAGTATGTATGCTGATGATTTCTATTTGATAAATTCAACATTGTGATAAAATGTTCTAAAATTATGATAATACCATTATCCACAATAAAAAATAAACTGTAGGAAATTACTATGTGTTTTCATGTCAAAATCCTCCAAAACGACTCACCGGTATAATGATGCAAGGGTTAAATTTGATCTCTTTAAGAAGTTATCACATTTTATATCTATCTTATAAGAGTTATATTTAGATAATATTTAATGGATATAAATTTATTGTGTCTTAAATGTTTCATATATTATATCATTCTATTATATTATATTGGGATCCAATGTCTAATTTGATGTTTCGGTGAAGTCTTAATCAAGCTATTTATGTATAATTAGGTTATTTATAATAATGGATTTCACTTAAGAATATAGATGGATCCTTATGAATCCCATATGAAAATATGTGAAGAACTCCAATGTAATAAAATTAACTTGTATAAATAAAATTATAAAGATCTTAAATCCATTTATACACACATATGGGAAACATTAAAAAATATTATGTAGATATTCATCCATATGATCTAGAATTTTATGTTGGTTTGATTGTATTTCAATAAATTTCACTGTTTAATGACAAAGGAAAAATTTTCCAATGAGCCTATACCCAAGTGGTACAGGCTTCTGATTGGCATCTTAAAGACCCAGGAATGAATCCGGGCAGGGATGAATTTATGGGCGTCGTAGCAACACTGTAGAAATATTGTGTTGTGGGGGGGGGACTATAGCAGTAATGACACTATAGAGGTATAGGAATTGTAGATGTAACTGTAGCATTGGTGGTATTGTAGTAGGTACTATATAATCTCATGTATTGTAGTGGTACTATTCACCGAAGGGCCCTTTGGGCCAAAAAATTGGATTTCAAGCCAAGTATTTCGGCCACTTGGCCTTGGGCCCTCGGGCTACATAATGGGTCTCTGTCTACCCAGTGAAAAGTGGGTTTTATTTAATAATAAAATGAGTCTTTGTCCCCATCCTTTTAAAAAATTATTGAAAAATTAAACCCCAGGTATTTCAGTCTTATTGAAATTCCTAACTGTAATTGGAAAATAGTTTATCACTTAGGACTTCCACCAAAACACACATAGAATCAAGATTTGTTTCATGTTTCTCTCATGAGTATGTACATAAATAATCCTCACATTTATTAAACAAAAAATTCATACCACTGGAGCATGATATTACATATAAGGAACAATTGGTTTGGATTTCATATCAACTAGAAAAACATCTTTGAAATAAGAGCACACACATTGTAAATTTTTTCTCGTGAAACCACCATTTCAAGGAAGATATGGGGAAACTGAGGTTGTAATGAGGTATAATTATCCTCAATCATTTGGTAAATATTATTTTCAAATTATTTTTATCTTTAAGATATTTTTTGTTACATGAAAATATGAGATTATCTTCAGTTATACACAAAATATATTTTATATTTCATTACTTTCATCATGTAGTTTTGTATGTGATACATGAAACACTGAGTGTATCTTGTATTACATGATACAATGACTATAAATAAAATGAAAAATATTATTAAAATATTATTATATAATATTATAGTTATCACAATACTATTAGACTTTTGGGTATTGAAGGATTAAATAAATAATAATATTATATGATCTACACATGGATAGCAAATTAATTCTTTGTTGAAAAATTAATTATAAATGAAAATAAAAATAGATGGAAATAAATGAAATCTTTTTCTACGGAATCATTTTCATGCACAAATTTTTTTTAACAAAATAAATTAAGAAATAAATTTTAGTTAATTATTTTAATGGTATCTATATATTATATATTCAATAAAATTTTAAACATTCATATTTTTTCCTTGAAAATAGTTAATAATAAAAAAATATATGATTACAAACTATATACTTCTAAAAAAATTATATCATATTTTTTCACACTTACATTAAAAATAATTATTGAAAAAATTAGAATTTGTTTTGAAGAAAATCATTTTTGAAATCATCATCTTAATAAAAATTTAGGTTTATTTTTTGAGAATTTTTTAAAATGATTATTTTTTTGTGAATCCGGAAAAAAATTAAATTAAATTGGAAAATTCATTTTGGTTTATTTTTTTTAAACATATATTTTATTTTGATTTTTTTAAAATTAAAATTACTTTAATTATATATATATTATTAAAATTTATGTCAGTATAATCATTATAATATTCAATTTTGATATAATTCATGGTATACATATGAACATTATCTCATTGAAATGTTGTTTTTTCATCACGTATGTAGGATTAAATTTAATTTAAATTTTTTATCTTATATGAATTTATAATTAATAAATGTATTATATATTTATAATAATAATAATTTATATTATGTAATAATTTTAACATAATTTTTTATCAAATTAATAGTGAATACTATAATAATTAATTACTACGGTTAAGGTAAAAATAGTTTTACCAGTTGTTAAACTAAAAAGATAAGGGTCAAAATAAAAAAAATTAACTTTTATAAAATATATTTTATGGAAATGGTTTGACCATATCATTTAATAAACTTGAGAATACTCCAAATTTGTCCCTATTGGAATGTAAAAAATGTTAGGATTCTTTTTTATTTAAAAAAATAATAAGTGTTCCCCCCACCCCACATATAAAAGGCCACCACTCTCCTCTTTTATTAACACTATAAAAAAAATTCCCTAAAAAACATTTCAAATCACATAAAAAATCCCCTTATATCATCCCATAATAATAATTTTTGGGTATAATTACATCCTAGTAATTATATTTTTCAAACCTAAGGTGGTTACCCGAAGAAGAGGTAATATTCTTTAGTGAGGGATTCTATTATATTCCATCATCCACCAATTTAAATAATTATTTAACCATTGTGATAGAATATACTCAAAATATTATATATATTCAAAAAAAAATATTTTAATTTCCCATCCTACAACCATCCCCAGTTCCATAAAATGGGTTATGAAATCATCAATATTTGTATACACTGAACTATCGCCTCATGAACCGATGCCATTTGTTTTTAAATTACAACCTCCCACAATTAGGTATGATGTTAGATATAAATTATATATATATTTGATATTTATAATACAATTATACTTATGGAGTCACTTTATCATATATAATTTTTTAATTTCCAATACATAGGGGATACGATAATGTCACTCATCTATACGGTGGACAACCACCTCATGAAGTGTTGTTATTCATTTTTCAATAACATAATTCATGGATGATTATAAATATAAATCTAATGAATATATGTGATATAAATAAAATCATTACAATATTAAGGAAATTCATATCATTCTACACCTATATTATATCATTTTCTTGCTTACCTTTTCACTCATTGAATGATGATAACTTCATTCATGTATGTTTGTACTATCGCCATCGTGAAGTGATGTGACTATCTATTTTCACCAGTATAACACATGTATGATATTTATAAGTATATTTATAGGATTATTATTTTATTAATAAAATTATGATCATTATGAAATGTAAAAAATTTACTTATCTTCTTTCCATACTGATCGGTCAAAAATGGAAATGTTACTCATGAGTACATATGACTTACCTCTCCATGATGATAACGTACTTTATTTATAAAAACCATCTATAATGATTGGACATAAAATTATAATTGATATGTAAAAATCAGATCATGTATCAAAAACAATGAATTTATGACAGGAATCATGATTTTAGCCAGAAATTGGTAGTAAAAAGATAATAAATTGTCATGTGTAAATAATAAATTTTATGATATATATATATATATTCCATAATATATTTATACTAATATTATATTTATTATAAAGGATTTTGGAACATGGACATAGGATTATGAGACATAACATAATGAATTTCTAGTGTCTCTTTTATTTTTTGAAGACATATACAAATTCATCACCGGTTTATTTTGTTTGGTGTATATATTTCTAATATTAAATGTTATATAGTTAATATAATCTTTTTAAATATATATAATGTTTAATTTTATGTTATTATTTATTAGGTCTTATGATTCAAAATATTACTAAAGTGGTAAGCGATTTCTAGTCTCTCTTTCATTTCTTGGAGAAATATGAAAATTCGCCGCACGATGCCATTTTTATTATAGGTATGTGAAACAAGGATACCCTTATTATTCATTCAATGAATTTCTTTAAATGATAAGATGTTTACTAAACCCATTTTTATTCAATGGGTTATACCATGATAAAATTCTTATGAAAATATCCTCTTTTTCAATGCGAGTTTCCGTGATAAAATGATTATGAAACCTCACTCATTTACCCGAGTTATTATTTAATAAAATGTTTATGAATCCTATTTCATATCTTGGGTACTAATATATTGAATTTGTTTTGAATTTTTTGATTACATATGTATGATTTTTATTATGTGACATGTGGGGATTATATTTACCTCTAATTCTTTGGTTATATTTTGAAATATTTTTTTTAAATATGTTATGAATGAAACTAATTAAACGTTATAAATGTAATGTGTGAACTAGATTACGTGTTTGAAATGATATTTTCTTACCTAATTACATGATAAAAATTTTATACATGAAAATAATTACATGTTAAAAGTGTTATTAGATGGAATCTCTTTAATGTCCATTATTTTTTATGTGGAATTCTCTTCATGCCTATAAGATTATGTAATTGTTGGATACTAGGATCTTATATGAGGTTTGGATATTTTTTATTTTACTTTATATTCTTGGTTTTTACATAATGTAATTAAATAATGAGGCCATGGGGGTTTCAGGGGGTTTTGTGTCTTGTTTGGATCCTGGAAGCCCAGTTTAAAGAAAATGCACATGAGCTGAAAGTTAAGTAGAAACTGTTTAAACCAGGCCCCAAGGATTGATAAAACCATATTGGTCAATTTTCAAGGCTGAAGGGGGTTCACAATTCACCCTAAATGTGAACTTATGTCCAAATTACCATGTGTGTCCACCTTCAATTTTTAGAATATTCCAAATGCACAGTCGGCACACAATTTGTCTAACCATGCACCATGAACGTGTGATGGGTGATAGGGGATAGAGAAATATGTCAGGGTTCACCCACAAATATTGAAACCATGAGCATGAACTATGTAGATTCCCTATAAAGATAGTGGGGTGCACATTTTTGTCATAAGGTTTGGAAAACTGTGAAACAAAACCATGATTCGTAATTAAAAAATGGGAAATTACTAGTATACCTTATCCCTTTTAATGTTTAAACAAACATTTATTTTTTTTTCAATGCATAGGGGATCATGTTTTCTACTGTGAAGAATGCCTATTTTTTTCTTTGATCTTGATTCACCATATGGACTCATATTAGAGAACTAATTATCTCAACGGAACTACAATAGTGATTTCTTCATTCGCCTTTTGCCTTTTTTTAATTGTCTTCATATTTTTAGAGTTATTTTTGTTCAAGAAAATATTCCCTATTTACAAGGTATTTTTCTATTTCTCCATTATCGTTCAATATGTCTTGAGTTTGGATATACTCCAAGATGAGTGTTCTACCATGAGTATATGGTACATGTTCTATATAATTCTCTTAAATTTTGATGTTTCATATACCTTGTCGTTGTTGTTCTGCTTGTCAGACCTTCTGGTGATTCCATTAAAATGAAAATTAATGTATTGATAAAATTTTTAGGAATGTTTTTAGTTTCCAATGAGTAAAATTATATAGTAGGAGGTCATTCATCTTAAACAATACTACATTTTTAAGGGGTGTTTATGTTTTTCTTATGATACACCTCTTCGTTTTATGTGTGTAAACTCTCCATTTTAGTGGGTTCCCTTTTTAATGAAATGAATATTGAAGAAATTAAAGGAGATGATTAATTCCTTGTTTCATGTGATTTCATATGATTGATATGGTTAGTTTTTTAAATGGAAATGTGGAATGAGTTTGCGGAGATCATGGTATGTGAATGAAAATGATGTGATTTATGAAATGTGATGATTAATTTATAATAGTAGTGGATTCCTTCTACATTTCAACTCCTTGGATCCTGATTATATTAGATCCCATGGAAATTTGTACTCCATGTATCCATATTGATTAAGATAATGTATTTTATAGACATCTCTACTCCTTTGATTATGAGTCCATAATATGTCAAGGAACTCAGTACTCTATGGATCCTGCCTACTATGAATGCCATTAGGGCTCTCCTGGGAGTCCACCCAAGTCATTACAATGTTCTAATTGAGATCCAACCTAGACTCGATGATGATTATTTATTATTTTACACCTTCAATCCAAACCTGTCATTCCTATTAAATGATTACCAATCATAGGTGATAGTTGATTCTTATCATGTTTCATTGATATCCCTAGAATGGGTATTTCATCATAGTTGTTAAACTGGACTATGTCACACATGATTATTTATGATTTAGAGTAATTCTTTGTTTATAGATTCTCGATTATAGTTTCCCCATGTTCATGGGTGATTTATTATTGTCCACAAGGAGCTATTTTTGGATTGATACGATCAAATATGCTTTTCACATTTTACTTTCATTATTTTTATACATGTGATATATTGCACACTGTTTAATTTTTTATACATTGACTAGAATTGTTATAGACACTGTTTTATGGAGATTAATTAGTGTTTTCTAACACCATGTTTTGTCCACCTTTAGTTACCCATAAATACTACATGGATTCATTTAAGGACCTGGGAAATTTCCCACTATATGATGCTGGAGTTGATCATTTAATAGGAATAGGGGGCATAAAACCGATATATTATCATGATAATAACTAGATATTATTTTATAATGGTCTTTTTATACTCTTGAGACTTGAATTATTTTGGATTCATGATTCCTTGTATTTCCAACCATTTTTTAAAGAGACATGACACGATCATCATGTTGTATATGAAAATACTTTTGTATTTGTTATTATTACAATATATTGGATTTTATCCCCTGTATTGAATTATATTATGCTTAATATTTTAATATATGTGATTAATATACTATGTTACACTTTGATATGATGGAATAGTAACCCCACAAGCACAACATAGGCCCTCACTACATTATGGTAGCCTCGGGGATATGGGGAGGTGCACTTGAGGCCACGTGACTCAACATATCAGGGAACCATTTAGTGGTTCCCATATCGATATGTTACAAAGAGGTATCAAAGTAATAATTTTATGTTTTTACTATATGGTGATAGTAGACATGATATTATCAATGAAATGTAATTTTCTAATGTGTTGCGCTTATGAGTTTTAATTCCACATATAGAAAAAATCCAAATTTCCTAGAATGAATAATTGTTTTTGATTATTCTTTCTAGCATAGATGATTTGATTCCACCATTAGGTGACATATTAGAGGTTTTAGGTTTATTATAATTACATATTATCATACTTGGACTGATGAGATGAGGGAACTCTATATCCTGAATTATAATATGTGCCTTATAGGATTTACCTTCCCTGAAGTTCTAGGCCATATATGATGCATTTTTGGAATATATGAAATTTATTATGTGTTCATTGTGTGATAATGTTTTTATTAAATTATTCATTTGTGTAGTAATTGATAATCATACAATTTACTTAGAGTTGATGTCATAACCTAAATAGTGTTTTCCAGCAAAGGCTACAACATACACCCTGTGCATTCATTTATGTCATGTTGATTCAGGGACCGTTGGTCACATGGACATGAAAATGGTATGGTTAGGATTAAATGGAAACAAATTTATTTTTATAAGGTGTACTATCCCTTATAGATTGTATGTTCCAATCCTTTTGGTTCAACCATTAATGGAGAATTCTGAATAAATTTTATTGTAAATTAAATTGAACATTACAAATGGAATGGTAATAATTTAATATAAAATAACCCATGTTGTGAAACATAGAAAATCACTTATTCCTAGATTAAGAGAGGTAAGTATGAAGTTTAATTGTTTCTTTTAAAAAATATTACTTTTACCCAATCATATTTTTTAGAGTACACTAAGGGTTATGAATTTTTTATAATAAGGAATCCACATATCCTATGGTTTTATATTTTTAACTCTATCTATTCTAAATTATTATTTTAGCTGTGAATTTTTAATTTTTAGTGACTTGTAACCATGAAACCATCCAGTCATGATCTAGGAGGGTGATGGCGATCAGGCTTCATAGGTGGTTGGCCATGATCCTGTAGTATAAACTCAATTATTTACACTTTTAGAACTATATTTTGTTCTTGATATGGGTAATTATTCCTAGTTATGAGAGAGTTTTAAACACTTTAAAAAGACCACTTAGGAATCCCCACATGATGACTCATCTATGTAATAGTTGGTGTGTGTTTTCTAGTAGTAATATTCACTAAAATGTTTTAGGGATTTTAATCCACAAGCTATGAAACTGTGTCTATAGACTATCATTCTGATTTTAGATCATCAGGTGAATCCTCCAAAGAGGAGAGTGATGCCCTTAACAAATATGCTATGAGGAGAAGCTAAGTTCTTATGGGATTTTTTAAACTAGGATGATGTGGTTTTAGGTATGTTTTGGAGTGATTTCAAATGTAGTATTTATAGTTAATTGTTTCCAAAGACCCTAAGATCTGAATGGACTATTGAGTTTATGCGACTATTTCTAGGTTCAATGAATGTTATGGAGTATTCAGTCAAGTTTGCAGAGTGTTAATTTTTTTCACAGAATTATCTTGGTGGTGATAAATTGGTGGTGAGATGCTTCATGGAAGGTCCCAAACATGTTGTTTGATCATAGTTAGACATGTTTTGTCTAAATACTATTACATAGATTGTGAATGAAGCTCCTTTTACTGAGTAGAATATGAAGGAAGGTGGGTGTGAATAGAAAGTAAATTCATCCTCAAGACCGAGTGGTTCATTATCATTTGAAAAAATAACCATTTTTATATTTCTCATGATGGGAATAACAACTAGGATATTAGTAATATTACTTCCATTTTCTGTCATGAGTGTGGTAGATGGTGACATTTAAGGAGTCACTTTGATAGAGACCCAATCGATTTCCCAACATGTAGTAGTATAGGACATGTACATTGATTCATTATGAACTTCCCTCCAATGGTAAGTGGAAGTAGTTCAACACTGACTCTTTTTTTAGGATTGTGATTCATAGTTATATTAAAGTATGAGTGATGGGTCACTATCATCCATTATGGATGAGGTAGTGGTAATGATCGGGGTATCCTAGCACTAGTTTTTTCTCAGAATAATAGTACCCTAGCTCTGGGTAGTGATGTTGTTTGACTGGGCCATCATTCAGGATATATATATATTCTATATAGCCTACCCGATATAAGCATAGAAATATTACATCTATGATTAGAGGTTTGATATTAGTAGCCTCTAATTTAATATCATTCTGTTTTAGTATATTTTCTTCTCATAGATTCCTATGTGTTCTTATTGTGGAGATCTTTGGGGTTGATATTCAATATTCTGATCGTGTTATTAATTTGTACACATTATTAGGGATCCAAATCAAGGGTGTGTTCTAGTTCATAAAGTTACCCTTGAGATAGTTATGTGTCACTTTTTATGTAATCTTTTTCCCTTTGGATATAGGATTTTAAATTAGACTCAGGATGAACTAGATAGTTTCATATCATGCTTAGGTCAATTTCTATCCATGGATGATGATTTTCACATCACCAAGGGGTGGGGTATTTATTCATGAGTGTGAATGGGATGTCCACACAGGTAGACCTAGACCTGGTCATCATGGGATGGGTGGGATGATAACCATGATTTCTAGATTATAACTTGATGACTAGGGATCGTTTAAAGAATATTTCCCTTCAATGGTAGATTTTTTTAGGAATAGTTTCCTAGAAAAATTATCTATTTTACCTTCAGAATGAGAGGTGGAGTTATAATTTGAGAAAGTTCTAAGAGAAACACTGGTATCCATTAATCCTTATTAGATAGATACTACCTTTTTATAGGATCTAAAGAGGTATATAGAGGACATGGATATAAATGGATTTACACAACCCAATAATTCTGTATGGGGTTCTTATATCATATTAAAAAAAATAGGGGAGTAACACTTGGGATTTGTGTGGATTAGCGAAAATTCAACAAGTTTATAGTTAATAACTATTGTCCATTTCTGCCAAAATATGATCTCTTTTTCTATATTTGAGTATATTATGTGTTCTCAAAAATTTATTTGAGTTCAGGTTATCACTAGGTATGTGTTCCACCTACAAACCTACCATGACCAACTTTTTATAGTAGTTATGGTCTATATGTGTATCTGGTTATGTCCTTCAGTCTAATGAATGGGAGATCATATTTCATTTCCTTAATAAACATATTTTTCCATCAATATATAGATTAATGTCTTGAAGTATTATGGATGATAAATTGGTGTATTCTCACAATGTACATGACCATTCCAAACATATTTAGATCGTTTTGGATGCACTACGAGAGCATCAATTATAATCCACTCTCACAAACTGACACCTCTATATGGATAATATTCACTTCCTGGGCCATGTTATCGTAGAGATATGAGTATCTAATGGACATGAAAGTGTAAGAGATATATTTTTAAATGAGAATCCCAAGAATGTCTTTAATATATAGATTTTTGTGGTGGTAGACGTATATTACATGATTTTCATACATGGAATATTAAGATTAGAACCCCCTATTATGGGATTTAATAAAATGGGTGTGATGGTCAAATGGTTTTATACATGTGAGACATACTTTTAGAATGATGATAGGGTGATTGACTTCAGTACCAGTCATAAATCATCCATATATGGATATAAGTTATTTACTATAATTAGATGCATCAGGTATCGGGCTAGGAATAGTTTTGATACAAGAGGAGTGAGTCATACATATAGTTATTTGTATTTTATATTACATGAGATGAACTACCTAACACATTATCTGGAATTATATTTTGTTGTATGCCCCATGTACTATTAGAGTAGTTTTTCACTGGGAGATAATTTTGTGGTATACATCAACCAAAAATGCCCCAAGTACATATTTACACTGTGTGAAAAGAATTAGAAACAATGAATGTGGGTTGAGTACCAAAAATATTATAACACTGAGTTAACCTATACACTCATAAAAGATAATGATGTTACTAATGCAATGAGAAAGAGTACTCAGATAGAGGAATTTTAAGAGTCCATTTGTTTGTGGAAGTTTATCGAAATATTTTTAGGGATACACTTGGAGTTGTAAGATAGTCATGGATATACTTGCCTTTAATCTTTGGCAGTGACTTCCACTCTTCTCTATAGAGTGTTCATGATGTATATTTCAAATATTTTGGGAATATTCTTATGGTAGAGTGTGGTAGTTGAGGACCTGTGTCTTATTTAAACCATGGGTGTGGATGAAATACTACATATTTTTGGTATCGTTTGGGTTACAACAAACATATGAGAGGAGATTATTTGAGAATTTCATGCCCTATATGGGGATTTAAATCCTATTATTGTAATGATTTATCTAGATATTGTCACTATTATTTGTGTTAAGGGATGAAACTTGAAGTATCTAGTTTATATATGAGTTGTTCTACCAATAATTAGGTGATGGAAGAGCACCGGTTACCAGTTTGGATTTTACATCAGTTACCCATTCAAGAGTGGAAATTAAATAATTTTTTGATGGATTTTACAACCAAGTTTCGTGGGGAAGCCTTTAGGTTGTGAATTTTTGTGGGTTTTTGTGGATTGGATCATAAAGGTATACCATTTCCTTCTAACTAGGGAGAACTAGTTAGTAGATGGTCTTGGGATACTTTATATCAGTGAGATTTTTCTCCTTTAATGGGTTCCACACACCTTTCAATTGGATAGGGTTGCATGGTTTACTATTGGGTTTTGGAAATGGTTGTTGATGGATTTGGGCTCATAGGTTCTTTCGATCATAAAATACCACTATTAGACTGATGGACACTCAAAATGCACTATAAAAATTCTAGAGTGCATGCTAAGAGTACAAATCAATGACATAGGGGGGTCATGGGAGAAGAATATAACCCTTTTTGATTTCTCAAACAATAATTTATATGAAATTACTATACATATGAAACCTAATATGATTTTTTATAGAAGTCCATGGTGATCACCTATATGCTAGCTATAAGTTGGATATGTAGCATTTCATTGTCCTTGTCTCATTCTAGAGGCATGATATCATGTTTATATGATCATAAAGAGGATGTCCAATGCAAAGTATTAGAAAAATAATATGTTTATCCCCATCGATGATCATTTGTGTTAAAGGTCGAGTATTGTGCCTTTTTATGTATATCATTGAGGCTTGGACACAAATGTATTTGGACATAAATAATTATTTCACAACATTATTGTTTACTGCACGAGAATATAAAGAGAGTACAGATGGAAGGAAATCAATTATAGTTACATCAAAGGAACTGAGCCATGAATGACATATTACATGTATCTTAGGTACATTTCTACTAGTCAAAACTATCTCATACTCTCCATCTGAATCATGTTGACCTACTGGTAGATGTTTCCTTTGAGGATCATCATATACATATTGTTTACTGGCACAATAATGTTCTCTAAGGATGATTATTTTTTCTATTATTAGTGTTATAGTAGAATCACTATTTATAGGACTAATCATAGGAGTGGGAGATTGAATTTTCTGCCCAATCTCCAGTGATTTTCTCAGATGATACTTTACCACCATATGAAGGTGAATTTTGGGGATTAATTCCTTTCAGGGAGAATATTATAATATCTCATATTCCCCTATGAGTTTCAAATATTTTTAATTGCAATTTAAATTCTTTTTTTGACCAAATGTTAGTTTATAATAATGTCACAGTTGTTTTGGGGGTGTATGGGGATTGTTCATAGATCGAAGGCTCTATTTATGGAAAATGCACCTAAGGTGAACATATAGTAGAAACCATGTGACCTTGGTCACCTAGTATGACAAAACTATATGGGGTGTTATTCAAGGTACTAGGGGACATGGTTCTCCCTAACTATGTGCATAGTGTCACATGCACATGTGTCTTCACATATAAGGCCATACACACAGTTGAAATGTGTTTTTTCTAACCGTTCACTGCAATAATAGAAGGGGTGAAGGGGTATATAGGCATATTTCATTGTATGTAAATATTTTCCAAGATTATTCCCATGAAATATGTTGATTCCCTCTTAAGAAAGTGGGTTGTACATAGTTGGGGAAAAATTTCACCACTGTTGTGGCCGAACCGTATGACCCAGTTCAAATGTAGGAAATGGCCATTTTCTATTATCCCTATAAATTTTTTAACCTGATTTTATTTTTTGTTGTTTCCAAAACATAGTTTATCCCTTTTTGTCTCAGGAAGGGATCTTATGATGGTATTGTCTCCCAACTCTCCAACTTAGACTTAGATTCAAGCATTGATTGTCTCCTTGGATACACTTCGATGAGTTATTTAATCATCTTACGTCTTTCTTCATTCCTCTTAATATCGATGAGGTTATTTTTGTGCAAGCTAATATTCCTTATTATCTATGTATTATTTTGATTCATCATTTTCATCCAGTCCATCTCAATTTTGGATCTTATATTCGATGATTGTTCTAACATGGGTATACTGTATAAGTGATTTACCATTCCCTTAATGTTTGTAATTTTACATACCTTGTTGTCATTGTGATTCACGCTGGACCTTCTGGAGATTCCCTTAAAATTAAATGATTATATTGATTAAATTTTTAGGAAACTTTTAAATTTCATAGGAGTACCAATATATGGTTTGAATTAATTCACCTCTACCAATAAAACCTTTTGATATGTGTTTATTTTTGTCCCCATATATACCACCCTATTGGGAGTGTATTATAACACCATTTTTGTGGGAGCATTATTGAATGTAATGAAAATCCAATTACTTATAAGATAAGGTTTATTCCTCCATGCTTGTGATTACATAATTTTAAAATGGGAAATTTGTTAAATGAAAATTTTCGAATGAGTTAGATGAACTCATAGTATGTGAATGAAAATGATATTATTTATGAAATGAGATGATGAATTGGTAAAGGTAATGGAATCCTTGGATATTTCTACACCTTGGATCTGGATTCAATTGGATTCCATTGGCATTTTTACTCTAGGGATCATTATTAATTATGGTAGAGGATTTCATGTACATTTATACTCCTTGAACCTAATCCCATAGGATTAAATGGACCTTACTAAACCTTGGATAAGAATTTATTGTAATGAGTTAAGCGATCCCATTAGATTCCCCCATGTCTTTCCCAATTTCCCATAGAAATTATTTATGGGCTATTTGGTGATTCCTTGAAAATTTATAACATGGATTCCGGTCTTTTAGGAGTCACAATTGATTACTCAGCATAATGCACAATGGATTTATATTATGTTATAAAGATATCTCTGGTATGGTTATTTGAACATGTTTGATAGAATAGATAGTATCACACCTAGTTTTTCATTTTTTAATGTTATTATATGTTTATATTTTCTTTGATATAGTTTCTCCATGTTCATGGGTGCTTGATTATTGATCACAGCAATCCATGTTTGTCTAGACAACAGTACATAATTTTTGGACCCTTAAATTTTTTTTATAGTTATACATAAGATATACTTCACACTTCCTCATTATTTATACATAGACTGGACCTGTTATAGGTATTGGCCTACTGATTTTTATCTGACACCCATTTCTGGACACCATTTGGTACCTGAATAGTTTTAATGGGTGTAATTATGGAAGGGGGAAAGAACACATTTAGGATTCTTAATCTGATTGTTTCATATGAGAATGTGAGTTGTGGGTCGAGTAATTCTCATGATGATAACCAAGTACTATTTTTTTCTTTTTATTACTCTTCATACATATATTGTATTCGATACTTATTCCCACGTATCGCCTACCATTTTGTATAGATAAATGACATGATTTTCATATTGTATGTGACAATTAATTTTGAATTATTGTAATTATTGTCTTCCATATGTTATCTTGTGACTAGTTTTATATTTTGATACCACTTTTGATTAATTTGATTAGTCCATTGTGTTACACTCGGACATGTGGGAATAGTCTCCCCAAAAAACACCATATACCCTCACTACTAGTATGCATACTCATGTATATAGGGAGGCATGCTTCATTTCATGTGACCCACTGATTAGGGGCTCTATTTATTGAATCCTAGTTTGGGATGTTATAGCGAGGACATTATTTCATTACCTTCTCTTAATTAGTGATCCTTCCACTCTAAATACACGTTCACACTATTTTTAGTAGATGTACATGAAAAAAATACATTTTTTTATGAAAATTTAATACCCTCATGGATAATTTCCTTGATTCCATTATTATTAATTTATTATAAACATCAAATCATTATTATATGACTCAATATTATGATCATTAATATATTGGGTATGGTTTTTAAATGTTATGATCATTTTCTAGTACCATTATATTCATGTTATACATACATATCTCCATTTTTTATCCTTATTGAGTATATGAGTCTATCCATTCTTATGATTCCTTTCTCTATTTTCTGAATAGTTTTTTTAAGTATGGTATGTTTGTAAGGATTACTAGAGTTATAGATATTTATCAATAATGTTGATGATCTTTCAAAAAAATAAAAAATATTTACCTAGTCACCAATGAGATTAAATCTTTATTGGCCTTAGGTGTGATCTATTGTAATGTATTGAATACTCATCTAAAAATATATAATATCTATATATGAGAATACTGGTTTACTATAAATAAAATATCTATGAATGGACTACTCAAAAGAGGTGGTAGTGTGTTCATTATTGATACAGGTGATCCTTTGTAGAACTACTTTGTACACACCAACATGGTTCAAAATATTTGATCCTTACTTAACTCCAATTATTTAATTTATCCATCATTGTGAAACTACATAACATGACACAATTACTATATGTATATCATGGATTAATGAATCTTCATCCATTTCAAGAAGATTAAACTAGAACAGAAGTTCATAACTATAATTAGACTCATTTCATATTCTAAATATTATTATGTGGCTTGAATCGTCACATTTCATAACTTCATGATACTTATACTCCCATTTAAGGAACATTTGAATTTGTAAGAATTTATTCCCTTTTCCAAAAACATATTTAATCTTCCTCCAAACATTAGACTAGAAAAAGATCAAAATCACATGGAAAAATCACCAACTTTTACACACACACACACACATATATATATATATAATAGAGCTTCCATACCCATTTATAGGATCCCTTCAATAGTAATCTATCAAAAACAATGATATAATGTCATAATGGACAACACCAACAGGATATATCTAGAATTAAAATAAACCCAAAAATATAAAAATATCAGTAGATGGATTTTTACCAAAAATTTTTTCATCCCAAAACTACTAAAATATAAACCTCTTAATGAATTAAAATGAATTGAATGATTATTATTTTTTGTTTCTAGAAATAAATAACTTTTATTATAAAAGAAACTAAATATATATGACAAGAATTACATGAAATCAAGTGAAATTGTGTCTTTTTATTTGGAAGAATTGAATTTGAACACTAATGCGCATGTCATATGTGTAATAATGGGCTTGAGGTCACCTATAACCCAGAATATTTCTAGATTAAATATGATGCTTTAAATTTTATCATGAAATTCTTAAGAAAAATGAGTAACCTATACTAGGTGAACCTTAATGAGAAAATGTTTTTTCTAATGGTATATTAAGAGAACATGTATTTTTAAAATGTTTATACACCATAAAAGTAAGGAATATCTATCATAGATGGAATTTTTAAGAAAAATATCTAACATAAAGAAAATAATAGAGTATAGGTATAAAATATTCTTAAATAGAAAGATGGTGTTAAAAAATTATCAATATAGAAAGTGAGTGGATCCAATTTTATAGATCAAGTACACACTATTGTTTATTCTTTACTAACATCTTTAGGAATATATAATTTAATATAATTTGTTATAATTATTGATAGTAATAATATAATGGATTATTACATGTTGTTTAATAACAATAAGGAGGTTATGATGTTTATATATAGGTAATAATAGAGAAAACAAAATGATGTTGGTCTCACCATAAAAACACTATGAACTGATAAGGGAACTGATGATGCATCTATTGAAATAAATAATTAACTAAAAACATGGTACTAAATATGAGGTATCCACATCATATACCCCATAATAGAATGGTTTTATAGAACATTTAAATTTAATAATTAATATCAGGGAAAAATACTACTTTTTGAAAGTGGATATTCAAAATATTATTTTAAGTAGGTTGTTTAGTTTATAATGTCCAATAAAAATAAGACATTACTAAGCCATAACAAGGAATGAATCCCTATTTATATGTAAAATTGAAGGAAGAAATTACTAGAACTAATTCATGGTCTTAGATATAGCAGAAAAATTCATAATAATGATGTCCGTTAAGAAAATATGGTTATGAAATAGATGATGGAGTGTTAAAAAAATATTTAGTGAATATTAAATATTATAGATGGGAATAAAATGTTAAATAATATTTAAAAAAATATTTGAAATCAATGCATGATAATAGAAAAATTATAGGAGTTTTATTATCGATTAAATTTTTGAAGAATAATATGATGTATGAAAAAAATTATTATACTATATTAATTAAATAAAAAATATGGATTTTGATGTTTAGTGAGAAGAGAAAGCATCTCCTAAAAAATGTAATCCCTTATATTTATGAATAAAAACAATTATGGAAGTTAATCCCTAAATATATATTTACTTATAATAATACAACAACTTTAACAAGAAGTATTGGTATAATAGAACATACTGATTTACTATCAACAGTGGATCTAAAATCATTTGTAGATGTTATAATGGATTGTTCATTGGAATATTTTTTGAGTGATGAGCTAGTGAATAATAAGAAAATCTGACAAGATAACTTCTAGAGAGACCTGATCAGTATAACTTGATTGGATCAAAGTAGGAATTAAAAATAAATTTGAATAAATTATAATGTGGTTTCAAATTAGGATATACTAGTACATAATAGGTATACTAATATAGATGTTTTAAATGTAAATTTATCTTTTCACTAGTAGCTCAACATGAGTAATTTAGGATGGTTGTATCCAAAGTGATTCATTGAGGTTTTAATTTTTTAAAAATGATAAGAAACTTTTATCTCATTAATAGTGTATTAAATGATTATTTATATATTGAGAAAACTCCAGACAATTGATTATAAATGATGAACATAAGGTCGGTAATTTAAATATGGACCCATATAGCCTAAATTATGAATTGTGTTTACATTATACTCAACATGACTTGTGTTTGATAAAAATAAAAACTAAAAAGGTTGGTGTTGATCACAACCACTCTATGAATATATGTATGAAAGAAAAAAAATCTACTTCATATAAATGAGGAAATATTAGTGGTTTCGAAAATAAAAAATTTATATTATAATTAATTAAAATTTTAAATTTCAATGATTATTGGGGGCACTTATTTTCATCTATTTCATGTTACTTGCAAGGGGAGATGTAGTTTTATCTCTAAAATTAAAAATTAAATTGATATGTTTAAGCATTTTTATATGAATGATTCATAAATTATATTGAATATAATTATAGTCAATACAAAATATGGAGATAATGAAAATGGTATGTTAGGTAATCCTACCCTATATTTGATGATTATTGGGAGTTTATTTTACATAGAAATAACCCATAATGAAATTTTTTATGCTACTATATTTATGGTGGGATTCAAATAAATCCCAATGTGGATCACTTCGTGGTAATAAAGAGTATAATTGGGTACATTTTTGGAACTCAATAATAAGTCATAATGATTTTTGAAGAAAATAATTTTGAATCATATTAACTTTCATTTGTATGTTCGGATATTTTAGAGGTGTATATAAAGTCAATATGTGGAGTAAAATTTTATATTATCCCTACTTTTGTATATTGGATTATTGAAAAAGAAAGAAATTATATATCATAGAATGATTGAGGTAAAATTATTATTTCTAAAAAAAGCATGAAGAAAATATTAATGGGTATAAAATAATTGAATAATCTAGATTAATAAGTGAAATAGACATTGGTAACATTTTTTAACAAAAAATGTGAAATTGATCTGATATAGAATAAATGTTTTCACACCTGAATTAAACACAATTATATTGGGTGTTATTTTATTTATGAAAATCTTGAGGACTTAGTTAGCAAGATTGATTATATTGGAGCCGATCAATGAGAATATGACATTATGACTATTCCCTTAGCTAAAAAAATTCAGCAATATATATTAAACCATGATGTTCAATAACCTTATTCCACTTGAGGACGTTCAATAGTTCCCATTCTCTCTATAATATTGAATTCATCATTTCTTTATGATTTATTTTTAGTGAATGTGCTTATACTAAATGAATTTTATAATATATTGGTGATTTTATCCATAGATAATTATAGTATAATAAAACAAGAATGATTTGAATCTTATGAAAAAAATGTATACATTATCATCTTTCTTTTGTTTCCTACACAGATAAATGGATCAATGGTCTTGGATAAATGTCTTATGAATGTTTTCTTCAAAACATATATAAATTCATATCAAATAATATATCTGAATAAAGGACACCATTATTGAAATTTATTTTCTAATAGTTAAAATTATAGAATATGGATAGAAAATATGTAGGAGCATAAATAATGGGAAGTAATAATTGAAGGAAGATCATGTGAAAGATTCGAGAAAAAATTAAAATTTCATATAATATCAAAAATAATTCTTATATTATATTATTTTTTATTAATTTTCATTTTTTTATCAATATTATGAACTATGCATGTTGTATGATCATATTTATATTGAAATATTCTTTAGTGCCTAATACATTCAGTGGACTCAAATGATTCAAAATAATTTATGTTCCTTTAATCGTTATGACCTATTTCATTTCATGGTACATTGGGTTGAATTTAAATTTAACAATTTACAAATGATTATCTATCCATATATGACATTATTTTAGATTTCCTATGGTGTTTTGAGATAATGGATTATTTCCTGAGGAAATCCATTCTAAATAAAAAAATTAATTCATTATTTTACATAAATAACCATTCCATCTCACAAACATCCATACAAACTAGTGAATTGATGTTTTATTTTGTTATAGTATTTGATATATAAATTTTTTTTACAACACTCATAAGCATTTCGTCATGCCCAGTCAACTCTAAACACAATTATATAAATCTCATATTTAATACCCATCATTTATATAATTTGAATTAAAATAAATGAAATGGTGATCTCATATTCATAATAAGGTAATTATCAAATGTGGGTATAAAAACATAAAATTTTATCAATAAAATCTCCCTTCTTATAATTTATCCACATATAGTAATGTAATATAATTAACAGAAACTATATGATAAAACAAACTACTTTTCATTATAATAATTTGAACACTAAATTTAGATAATAAAAATTACCACATGGATTGAAAATCTTACAATGTGATAAAAAATAGATAATATGATATCTAAAATATGACAATTTTTATTGTCTTCATCAACCATAATAACTGCACTAATGAAAATCACTTTAAAAATATTGAAGAATAGTACAAATTCATTATAAATAATGAAGATTAAAAAATATATTTCCATTAAATATAATATAAATGAATGTATAATTAATGAAATGTGAGTTATTGGAATAAATTATAGAACTCATATGAATTTTTCAAATATGACTATTGGAATAGTAATTTGACCATTGGAATATTAATATGACAATTGGAATAGTAATATGATCATTAAGAATAGTAATATTATTATTATAATTGTAAAATTATTTATGTTAGTGGACTACAATATTTAGGTATCATATAAAATGAAAATATGATATATAAATAAAATGGTAAGACTATATATGTGTTTTCAAAATGTAAAATTAAGAGTTAGTATTTTTTATAAATCATAAGTGTTTTAATATCACTTTTATAATAAATATACATATATAAAGTAATTTCTAATTTCATAAAATCTGTTTCTAAATTTATATCATGTTTTTCATAATAATATGGTACTTTTATAGGACCTTATTTTATATTTTAGTGGGTCAAAATTATGATCATAATATTAAATTTTGAATTTATAAAATAAATAATTATTTTAGATAAAAATTAAATTTATTAGACATAGAATGTAATATTTTTAAAATGGATATCATTATTAGAATATATATTTCGATAAATGTTATGGGTGAATTTTTTTCTTTTTCAAAAATATTTTATCTTTTACTAAGTAGTGAAATATGATAAAATACATTGTTTTGCATTAGAAGATAAATTAATGATTTTTTAATCCATGGTTGATGTAAACACCCTTTATTTACAACTCAAATTCACCATATACTTCCTATAGTGAACATAATTAATACTATTGGATGTTTTGAGAATAATTAATAATCTAATGAATATAATATTCAGAAATTCACATATTCTCCCATTATAAATACCACCCCTTGACATTACATTATATAGGCCTTACATCTTTCCATATTTCTATAAGAATATATTCAAAAATATATTACCTATATCTTAGCTATACTTGTTTCATCCAAATAAAACCTATAAGAGCCTTAGGGCATAGCTAAATAGGATGAGACCAAAGAAATAGGTAAGCCTTTAGACTAATTTTATTCTTCTTATGCCACCCCAAATATTGATTATCCAACTAAAAATAGTAACATACTTATCTAAACTTTATTAATTTTTTATTATTAATTTTTTATTATCATTTTTAATATACATCGAATCCCCCTCTCCCCACCCTCATTTGTTTTTAAAAATAATGTGTTTCTTACCATATGGTCTATTCATTGCCTCCATGAGTAACACACTTTTTTTCCTACACCATCTTCAAGAATTATCATACATTTTTTATTATTAATACATATATTTATATTTAAAATATAACAAATTATTTTATGTTTTATAATTATTATATTTCCATAATAATAATTTAATTTATCTCGTTCATAAGGGTCAACAAAACCTCTAATATAAACCAACCATGTAACGGTAATGTTTTACTCAATGATTTTTTCCTATATCAAAACACATATTATTATACGAAACCATAAAAATTTATGGAAGATCATGAATATAATTTCATAAGTTATATATTTTTATTCCCGTTTTAGAGTAAATTAAATAATTATCAATTAGTAATCCTTGCATGGAACCATCAAATGAATTCTCCTGAAATAGTAAAAGTTAACATTGTATCTCATTTAAGTGGATGTGAATGAACATAATAAAATAAAAATAAATAAAAAATAATTGAAAATGGTTATTAATTATTTAATTTATTAATCTAATTTGAACATATCAGATGTTAACTAGAAGTGAAGAGTGGTTCTGTAAAATATGGTCAGGGTACTCTCAAAACCACCAAATTTCTATTAGGATTTTCTTTATCTCTCTTTACCTCACTTTTTACCTCTATTTTTTATTTTCAACTTATATATTGAGTATTTATGTCTCAATCATAAATTCCTAGTGTTATTAATATGTTATTTATGGGGATATATATGTTTTAATGGTTATCTTCTGAATTGAAATCGAAGAGAAAAATAAAGTAAACTTATCAGTTTTCATTGTATCCATTAATGTACAACTCAAGGAAATTATTTAAAACATAAATCATTTAAAAAGAACTAATTTTGTATGGCATACCACTTTAGAACACTTCTTGTTTTTTGGAAACTATTATTATATTACCTTTATTAATTAATCTATAACTATTTTCCCAAAACCCCTCTTAAAAAAATATTTCGAAAATAAATTCTCCACACAATTTAAACACTTCAATTAACATGGTTGTAATTATTATTTCAAATGATTATTTTTCACCTACGAACAAAAAAAATTATTTAATGCATTTTTTCGTTGAAAGGATTATGATATTACTTTATTCTATAAGAAAATATTATGCAACCCATTTCTTTCTATTGGTAATTATTTTTTTCTTGCATTATGATTAATTTCATTTTTAGAACACATAATAATGTAATGTTATTATAGGTACACTAAGATAGTTATCCAAATAAAGTGGTGATTTTTTTCTCATGAGATTATTTGAATTGGGTTAGAGTGTAAACATAATCCATGATGGGACTCTTTCTACCATGTCATTTTTCCTTGGTTATTATCCTAGATATATGCTTATGTGGTGTTTAATGATGTTTCCACTTTCATATGACTACATAATCATATAATACCATGATTTCTATGTCATTCAACCATGTGATTATTTATTATCTTTTTATTTTATGATATCATTGAATTCTATTTGACTCTCATGTTATGATTCATTATCATGTTTATCACTTAAAGTGATTTTTAACACACCCATTTTTTATGAAATACCCTGGTCATACAATGTAATTTTAGGAGATAAAAGTTTTTGTGATGCTCATTATTAATATTAAAATAATTTAATTTTTTCTTTGTATCACTGTGATGTATTATGAACCTAGTTGTGTAGATACACTATGATTTTTTAACCTTTGATTGCATTAAATAGATATTTACACTAAATATCAAGTAATAATTATTGTAATTGTATTGTGTTACTAAAGATAGTATCAAAGGATGGTCTAATTACATTATGGATTTTTACTTTAATAATTTAGTGACATCCCTATGGGTAATTATAATTAAATTAAAATACCCTACAATTTGGGTAAATTATAGAGTGAGTTGTTTCTTATCAATTAAATACTTATCTTAGTCCTACATTTGGATATAGATATGGTACATTTTTACCTATGTTTAGAAACAATTAATAGGGTGTATTGGTAATTTACTCGATAATTACATGGTGCATGAAAATGAGTCCTTAATTTTCATTTTGTTTGACAATCCCAGGGGATATGTTTGGATATTCATAAACTCTTTAAGAACCATTATAAATGATATGAAAAAATTATTAGGCGAAAAACACTAATAGGTATATTACCATAGATAAAAAATATTGAAAACTGAGAGACTCATAAGTTTTTATTTACATTTCATTTATAAGTTATTCATTCTATATTCATTGTTTCCTTTTTATTTGTTTAATAGTTAATGTTATCTAATAATATTTTCCATTATTTTTATTGTTGATGAGAAATAGGAGGAATCATACCAATAAACAAAGTGTTAAAAAATTACATGATTTCCATAATTACATGCCTAACATTATTGTACATGGGGATGGAAACATCATGGGATTACTAGCCAAGCTAACTCATGCAATGAATAAATACTTAAATTCTACAGAAAACCCTCATTATCCTATGATAGAGAATGTTTTGGTTGATTACTATATACAACAAATTCCTCCTACCATTAGTGATTTATTTTATCCCATAACCATATAACAATGCATTAACTCAATTAATAATATATTATAGATCATCCAATTCTTATAATTATATAAATTCATGATGGATATCAATCATTTTCAAGGGGAAACTGATCAGTTGTTGAAACCAATCAATAACAGAACGTACATTGAGGAGAATGATTTAATTGAATGAGAATAATTCAAAAAACAACTTATCAATCGGTATTTTCCCAAGAATCACTGTCATAAAATGGAGAGGGAGTTCCCTGGTCTAAACCAAAGGGGAGAAGATTCTATCGGGGAATAAGTGGAAAATTAAACAGGGCCTATATGATATGCCTCTGACATTCACTTTAATACCTAAAGTATGGTAGATCGTTTAATAATTTTTTTAAATCCATGTATGTGTAATGAATTATAATTTCATGATATTTATAATGGTTAATATATTGTATAATTTTCTCTTAAAGTGGTTATGTATATTAGTGACACTCACTTTTCTCTTGGGTTTGGAGAAAAAAGGTAAAATGGAGTTTTTTTAATGAGGAATTATAGAAAAATCTCATATAGGGATAAATAATAAACTAAATATATGTCTAAAGTGTAGTAAAAACAATCCTAGGAACTGTATCAAGGGATCCTAGACATAATTAAATTGTTTAAAAGAGGGGAACTAGGACATTCAATGATGAATGTATATGTGGAAACCCATATATGTGATAAATGAAAAGAAGTTACCAGTCAATTCATATGTTATGGTTTAGTGTATTAAATACAAGTAACAAATACATTATCTAAACCAATTCCCTAAGACAAAATTTGTTAGAGATAATCAATGACATCAACCCCCAAGGCCTAGAGTGTATGTAGGGAAAAATTCTAGCACTACTATTGAGGTGGATCTTAAAAATAATGCAATGATATTTATATAAGATATTCAATAAGTAATATTAAACATGCCTTTTTAATATATTTTTACAAATTATTTGATATCAAGCATGTTTTTTATCATTATTAAATCATGAGTTCAAATCATGGGGATTAGTCAATATTTGAGAAATGAAAATTGGGAAATGATTTCATATGAATTATATAAGTCCTGTCAGGTAAAGTATTTTTGAATAAAACATTAATTAAATCTTATCATACTAATTTTAGTAAAAAATGATGATATATATGTACCATATTATATATTGTTACATGAATCCAATATCAATTATTTGGAGATGGAGATCACTCTTCACATCCTGAGTCATCCTCTAGTTTTTTACAAGTGGAAGGATGAGGATGAAGATCCTAGAGATTATTCATATTAATTGTTGATATTATTTATATATGAAAATTTATATCTTATTCAAATTATTGAGTAAAATATTGAATAATATCAAATGCATTCTAATCGTGAAGTACTGTACTGATATATTCCACGAAGAGTTACATGATCATTCTTCAGACTGAAAGGTTGAGCTCACAATTGAACATATACAAAGATCTATTCCTTAATCAAAGACTACCTATATAAGTTCCACCATTTAGTTGGAATAATTTATGAAGAATTTATGAGAGAATCCGGAAAAGGTTTTCATACACTCAATTGAATCACCATGGGGTGTGTTGGTCTTATACATTATGAGGAAGTCAATGTTCCTCTACATTGATTATATTGAACACAAAAAAAATAATGATAAATAAAATATATCACTTTCCATGGATAGATAAATTTTTGTATCAACTAAATTGGTATTAGTATTTATATATGTGTAACATAAATTGGTATATCCCAAATTAAAGGTGAATAAGAGTTAAATTCCCAAGACTATTTTTCAAAAAAAGTATGGACTCTAAGTGTTCATAATGATTGACTTTAGACTCAATAATTCACTAAAAGTATTTATGGACATAATTAATATAGTATATATAAATTTAATATAGAAAAGTTATTAGATTTATTTGAAGAGGATATTTTAATAAACTACCAAATCAATGAGGATTTTGATGATCATTTTAAAACATTGTCGAAGACTTCAGTAAATGGGAAATTATTTACCAATTACAATGAATTCATGTTTTAGATGGAGGACGTATCATTATTGGTGAATTTTATCACCATAATAATAAAATATAATGAGAAATGTATGATACAAGAAATTGACACGTTCCTTATAATAACATTTGTTATAGATATCTATAGTTTCTCTAGACTAGTTGTGTATTACTGAAATTTTTTAAGAAAATTATTGCAGTTTCCAGACCCAATAACAATGATTACTCTAAAGTAGGTAATTTTTTTCCTAGACCGATTATTGTGAAGAAATATTCATTAAATTTAAAAATAGTTTTATCACTACACCAATACTTGTTCTTTCCTTAATTTGTTAACTTTTATTATTATAAATTGATTCATAAATGATATGCCTAAACTATGTAATAATAAAAAATGATAAATTGATAGCTTATTACTCATGGAAGTAGAATGTTAATGATAATTATTATAAAAATAAATATCTAAATATTGATGTGTTGATCTTCCCATTGAAAATACAGTGTAATTATCTCACTTCGGAGAAGTGTGTGATATATATGTATCATAAGATCCTAAAATATAAACTCACAAATAATAAATGTGATATTTTCTACAAAAAAATGGTTAAAACCGAATATGTACTATCACATAACAATACACTACCATATTGGATGAGGAAATAAAGTGGAATATTCTCAATGTAGAATCAATATGGAAACATTATCAATTATGAGAACTTAGAAGGTTCCAGTACAGTTAGACATATAATGGGTTGAGATAGAAAACCCAAAATAAGAAACATAATTAATCTTTTCTCAAATAATTTATCAAGAATATATTTTATAGACGATAAATCATTTTCACATAGATGATGTGTAAATGAATAAGAAGTTGGAAGCAATAAAGAATGGGAAATATTCATAGATTAAAATTTATTAAAATGAGTCATATGATTTAATTTATTACTATGTGTACAATCAAATTATGAGATAAGGAGTTTTTGAATGATTCACATAGCTCGACATGCCCCATCTACCCATGGAGCATGATGATTTATCGATTACAATAATTTAATTATTGGTGGGACTATTTAAAGAAATAGATTATGGAATATACATGAAATTTCCCTTTATGTCATTAGGTGAAGGGTGAAAGGAAAAAAGACCAAGGAGATTATTCCATAATTACCCACACATAAATAGAATTGGGAAACATATCTATATAAATTATCACTATTATTTCAAATACATATAGGGGAAATAATGTTATATGTGTTTCTATTGATAATATTACAAAATACATCTCACTTTATTGAAATTCAATTGACTTCTCACTTTATCAAATTTTAAGGATATGCATTAAAGAGGTGGCGAGGATGCATTGGAAAAAATATAAATTTTATTCAATATTTATCTATGGATTGAATCAATGTTATATGAATGAATCTAATAAGAAGTAATAATTGAATTTGAATCCATTATATATTATACCCCCAAATTGATAGTTAATATGTGAAGCCAATCTTGAAATTGGAATAGATGTAAAGAGAATTATTGATAGAATTCAATGTAAGATTATATCATCACCTTCCTTAGGTCGAATACTCAAATAATAATATCATTCCCTCATGAATCCAAATGGTTATATATGATTTTATTTATTGGAAGAGATATGAAAAAACTTCAGGTAGGGTTGAGGTTTAAAAATTCAAGCAGATGGGACATAAAATAGTTAAAGTGACTGTAGAAAAGGAAAAGATAATTTAGAATTGCATTAAGGATACAAAATTTTGATAGAGGATGTATGTTTAGAATCATTAGACTGACCTAGATTTTGATTTCAGAGTTAAATTATTCCTAATCATATCTTCATTGTATAGATTCTTGATATTTTGGAGGAAATGTAAGCTAATTCATAGGTAAATCAAACTATTTTTTTATTCCTGATCACATTAGAGTCATTTTATGTCGTCTAGAAGTCCCACCAACCATGTATGAAGTATATCACTTATTCCATGTATCTATTGTAATTAACATCATACCAAATCCATCACATGGGATGAATTATGAGGTGTTTTAGTTGTAAAATTAACTCTCCTATGAGGAGATGCCAATGAATCTCATAGACCATAAAGATAATGATCTATACAACGAGATAACTCACATATTCAACATATTATGGATAAACCATAAGTAAGAGGGGAAACAGGGGATCTAGAGGGAGACATGGAGAATAAGTAACATCATTGATTTTCACCATAGTATGTAAAAATAATTTTTAATGAAACTTTTTTAGGGGAGTGTTGATTGTAATGACCCAAAATTTTATCAATAAAATGTCCCATATTATAGTTGTTTCATATTTGGTAATGATGAATAATTCACTTCACTACATTATAAAATCAACTAATTTTTTTCATAATATTATTAAAATTATATTTAAATATTATAATTATCCATATGGATTTACAATTTTAAAAGGGGATAAAAAGTATAAAATTATATAGCTAAAATATAAATAAAATTATCTTCTCAATCAACCATAATAACCACACTAACAAACAACACTATTAAAATAATGTTAAATATTTGTAATGAAATATCCATCTATAAGATTAATATATATATATATATATATAAATTAAATAAAATATAGTTGAATGATGAATGATTGAAATGAAATGTATTTATAGAAATTAAGGAACACATTGGACTATTATATATTTATCCACTGGAATGGACATCTGACCATTGGAATTGTAATATGAACATTTGAATTCGAATATGAGAAGTAGGAATATCAATCTAAAATTTATTATATTTAAATAACAAATGCTATTATAATATAAAAAAATTCATATAAAATGAAAATATGATATATTTAATCAGTGGTATAAAAAATAATGTTTCAATAATGATAAATTAGTTCATTAGAATTTTTCCAGATCATAAATGTTTTAATTCCACATTTATAAAATATAATGATAAAAAATAAATTTATTATCATAAAATGGTTTAATAAATTAAAATTATTTTTTATATTAATTACTACATTGTTTTATGTCATAGTAACTTATTCTTCACAAGCTCTTAAAATTGATCCTAATATTAAAATTAGAATTTCTAAAAAATGGGGTTTTTCATTTAAAATTAAATTTCTCATATGTAGACTTTTATTTTCATAAAATGGATTTAATTTCTATAATATAATAATATATAAATTGTTAGGTATATATTTATGTAATTTTCTAAAAAAAATATTTTTTTGTGAGTTGTTGAATATGGTAAAATATATTTTATAACATTATAATAAAAAATGTTAATATTTTATTCACTGACAATGTAATCTCCCATTAGATCAAAATCACATTCACCATTTAAAATATGTATTCACAAAAAAAAATAGTATTGGTATCCATTATCCATAATAATAAACTTAATATTATAATGTTGAAAACACCCGACTCATCCCCTTAACAATACCGCTCATCACCACCCTTCTTCTCACAAAATCTAAACCTTATATATTGCCAGAATTTCTTCCAGGATATTGTTTGAAAAAGAATAATCCCATCCTAATACAAATATCCTTATCCAATGAAGATTCCAAATATCCATATTTGGTATCTTGAGAGGAGGTGACTAATGTATGAGTCTTGATTTTAAACTAATTTTATTCTTCTTCTATCACCCCCATAGAGTATTTATACACCAAAAGTTTTTAAGAAAAATATACTAAATATAAATATTTTTTTTATTATGGTGTAGTATCCACCTTAAATTCCCTTACTTTGTTTCTAAAATAAAATAACTATTTAAAATATTGTTAGTTCGCCACCTCTATGAAAATGTGATTTTTCTCCACATATTTATGGCCTTTCATAAAATTATTTTTTTTATTATATAAGAATATAATACATATATTATAACATATTTCATGTTATGGAATAAAAATATGTCTATATTAATAATTATAATGAGTATATTTCTGGGTGATCGATGAACTGACATAAATGAACTAACCACCTAACTTTAATATTTTACTCAATGATATTTCCATATGTTCAAACATATATGGATAAATGGGACCATTAATATATCTATAATTTCATTTTTATGATTATTTATCACTTTTAGAGTTTTATTTCCATTTGATACAAATATGAATAATTAACCACATGTGATCCGACAATGGGACCATGTAATGAAATCTCTAAGAATCGAAAAAAAAAATTAACATTATCTATCCTTGAAAATGATGTAAATGAATAGAAAAAATTTAGAGTAAATAATATACAGATGTAAATTTTTATTAGTAAAAATATAATTTAATTTAAATTTATTTTTGATGATATAATGTTCATGTGCTGAGAGATTTAGGAACATAAGGTAAGGGGTTTCTTTGAACCACACTATTTTCTTTTAGTTATAAATTCTCAGTCTTTACTTTACATTATATCCGTATTATTATTATTTAAATATAAATTATTAAATATATATATACCTTAAATACATACCTATTTTGTTTTATCTTTCCATGATTGGGATAAACATTTTTTAAATGTTCCCTTCTCAATTTTATTTAAAAATAAAATTAATGTGAACTTCTCCATTTTTTCCTAGCATTAATGTACACCTAAATAAAATGTTTTTGAAAACGAAATGGGTTATAAAATAACTAATTTTTAGATGGAATAAAATTTTTTATTACATTAAATTTTATGGAAACTATTATGTTTCTAATTTATTTAAATACTCTTTCACCTTCTTCTAAAAAAACCCCAAATAAAGGAAATATTTCTACAACAAGTTGTCCACTCTTATATTTTTTATTAAATTTATTTTATCATAATTGTTTTTAATAATATCATTTTTTCACATGAAAATAGAAGAATTATTTTATAGAATATTTCATGGAAACCATTTTCAAATGACACTATTTCTATTATAAGACATCATTATGAAACCCATTACATTCAATGGGTAACTGTTTTGTTTATTCCTTGTGATTGACTTCTTTTTAGGCATAAAAATCATCTAAATGGTATTATTAGTGCATAAATATATAACTCAAACAAATTTTGGTAATGTTTTGGAATCATGAGATTTTATGAATTGAACTTTATTGTGACCATAATCAATTATGTGTCTTTGTAAACCATGTGATGTTGTCTTAGAAGTTATCATTGACTTATGATTGTGTGAAGTTTTATTTTTCTTCCAATATCCAATATTTTAAAGATAAAATGGTAACATGATTATTATCTTAGTACCCAATTTGATTATACATGATATATTCATTTTATAATATCATATCATTCCTTATGACTATAATTTTATGATTCTTAATTATGATTCTTCCCTTAATAAGATTTTTAAGTCTCTCTTTTTTATGTATTATCTAGGTTATCCTTTGAATTTTCAGAATCATATAGGGTTTTATGATCTCCTAAAGGAGAATAAAATAATGTTATTTTATTTTATTTCTACATTTCTAAATTATGACCTTGACTTCCAAATACATAAATTTTTTTAATATTTTGTTCGAATTTAATTGATATTTGTTTAAAAAATAAAGTAATAATGTATGTAAAGGGGTTAGGGTGCTATGTCAAGAAAAATATAAGTATATGAGTATAATTAATTGAAAAATATCCATGAAAATATCATTACATAAACATAAAAAGATAAAACATGGATCATAATACAGGATAAATCATAACCGATGTACATTTGAAAAATAATGATAAGGTAGGAACAAGATCATATGAATCATAACATAGTGGATTTGGTATAACAAACTACATCCAATAGTGGGTCATGATTCAATAAAATATATAAAATAGTGGATCCTAAATCATTTATCTATTTCACTTGGTGGATTTGTCCTCAATCCCATGTTTCTGTTGGTGGATCATGTCATTACAACTCTTTTACCCATTATATCTTGAGATATTAGTTGTTAATCAATGAATTAGAGGGATATATATGGCCAAAACATTAAATAATGATAAAAAATACATATGTGTGGTATAATAAATAAATAATTCTACATATCATAAAAACACATGGGATAAACTAGTTTTTAGATTATTTAGTTAATGATTTAAGGAATATATATTCCAAGGAAATGAATCATTTGATATAAATAAGAAATTATATAGAGATAATATAATTTTATTTAGAAAATAGTCTTATCATTGGTCCATAAGTTGATGTTACTGTCACTTTGAAATTTCAATTTCACAGAGTTCATATTTTCAAAATTATAAAAAATATAATTTAAAAATAAATATTTTTAATGAAATAATTATACAGAATCCTTGAAAATACAAACATGTTTCAAAAATTTGATTTGAAAACACTTTGTAAACATTTAATTTTGATATATAATCATTAATAAAGGATCCATGAAAATGACATTAATGTTTCTTAAATTTTGAAGTGATTTTTTTAAAATATTAATTTTATTAGAAATAAATCTTCAATAATATTGATTTGATAAGATATAAATGTTATCAAAACGTAATAAAAAATGTAAGGTAAAATATTGATTTTTGAAAGGGTGTTATTTTATTATATACCTTTATTGAAATATGATAGAATAAAAGACATAAAAACATCCTTATAAAGACATGAAAAAGGAAATATGAAGGTCACATGAAACAAAATTCAATTGGGATTCCAAATATGAATTGGAACATGTGCATGTAAATAATATTTCAGTAAGGAGGGGAAACTATCATTAAACAAGATGAGTGTTATTCACAAAAATGTTATATTTTATATAAAAACATTAATTGAGGTAGAATATTTGAATTGAATGTTTCATTTTCCCTAAATATTATTATAATTTACAATGAAATAACATTATATCAATGATTTCATAGTGCACAATAATTAATATCCCTAAAAAAATTAAATATTAGACTAAAAATATCTTATCTTTGTTTCATACATGATTGAATACACTCTAAGATAAAATAAAAAAATATATCATATTATCCTATTTAAAAACATTAATTATTTAATTTTAATTTTATAGTATTAATTTACCATTTTTTCTTGGTGTATTATATATTTCTATTAATTTTTTTGATATCGTGTGTTGATAATCATGGTCAGTTTCAACTAGCTTTGTAACAATAGTTATTTATTTCATTATTATCCTATATTTCATCATTCATAGATCATAAAAATTTATATAATTTATATTACATTATATTTTATGAAGTAATAATTTCATTCTATTGGATTTTAATTCACGATTCATTAATAATAAATTCATGACATGGATTATTCTGTAATTGTTAACCAAATAATGAGTGGGAAAGTAGAAGAATTTGTATTGTTTTGTTAATAATTATTATTATATTATGTATATCAAATTTATTTATAAAGTTCAACCTTATAATCGTAAAAATTAATTTATGGGAAAAAAATGTTGGTTGGCTATCTGTGTTTGTGGCACTCTCCACAACACATGAATGACAGTTCTATTTTTAATAATATAAAATGGGAAAGGTAATGAATAGTTATTACCAAGTAATTAAAAAATAATAATATATTAAATAATGGGTTCATTAGATAGTAATTAGAATATTATAATTTGTAATATATGAAACAAAAGGATAGAAGTTAAGAAACAAATAACTATTTTTTGTGATGTAGGCTTTCCCTTGGAATACTCATTAGAAATTGTGGTATCATGAAAATATAATATGGTTAAAGGATATGGAAAATGAAGATGATTATTGGGGATAGTAAATAGGTACTTTTTTATAAAGAATAATTTTTTTGTTTGTGATTTATGGGGGTGATGATATGGCTTATTTATAAGTTTTGATAATGGGAGTTTGGTAAATTATTCAAATTATTAAAAAGAAATAACATGGTTTAATTGTTTAGAAGATTTAAAAATAGAAAATAATTTTGTTTTGAATGGTATAATGTCAATAATTCATTACAATATCAACTTTAATCCTATTTTAATGTTTTATGAATTCATTTATGCTTATAATTTTAACATTTACAATTTTGGATTTTACTATGGTAATTATTTTTTACATATTTAATTCCTCTTTACTATATAAAAATGGATATTATTACCTAATATGGGTATAGTTATTTGGAATATAAAATAAACTTTACTAGAAATAGTTTATATGAGTAATAAAAAATAAAATTTAACATTATCACATGTAATGTGTAAAAACTCATAAATAAAAATTTGGTTTCTTTAATCATAAAATTTATATATAGGATAAAATTAATAACATATTTTATTTTAATTATATAAATTTTTTAATTATAAATTAAAGAAAAATTATTTTGATTTTATACCGTGATAATACAAATTTTTTATAAAATAAGATTTAATTAAATGAAAAATAAAAAATTAGTTTCTCTAATTGGAAAAAATAAGTTATGTTGTTAAACAACATTTTACTAATTTAAAAATAAAATTTGGAAATTTATTATTTTAATAAAACATACATATTTGATTTTGAATTTATGTTATGTTTTTATTTTACACATACTTCATTCTATAGTCAAAAACACTTTGATTTTAGTAATAATTATATTATTCACTATTCACCTAAAAGACATTTAATTTAGAAAAATTTCAAAAAGAAAAAATAAGATAATTTTGAAACTCTAAATTGAAAAGTTAAGATATTTTTGTATAACTAAATTGATAAAATTTATAAATTTACTAATTTAAATTAAAATAGAATACAGAAATAAAAACTGCTTTTATTGAAAAATGACATTTCAAAAGATTAATTTTCTTTAATATTATGTCATATAAATTTATAATTATGGAATGTCTTAATATTAGTTTATATAGTGTTATTTATTATCATAATAATCATTTTGAAGTGTTCTATTTAATTTATTATGAACATATAATGTTACGTAGGGAAGAAATTTTTTCAATATGAAATCAAATTGTGTATGTTTACTAAATATATAGGAAATTTTAATTGATTAATATCTTTTATTTACTAAAGGTTTTATTCAACATATAATTTCAAAATAAATTTAATCTAAAATGTGGAGGCTCATTTTAGATTTTTTTCTAGTGAAAGAAGTTATCAAAGATAGAAATAATTTATTGAAAAATATATTCCAAAATCCATAGTTATTATAATTTACCCCAATTAAATAAATAGTTTACTTCGAATTTATATTATTAATAACTATTGAAATAATATGATTATATTCTTAATATTTTTAAAATATATGATATCACTTATAAATGAAATATCCTTTACTATCTTAAGTAATATCATGTTATTTATCTTTCCTAAAACAATATTATTGTTTCATGTGATAATTTAATCAAGTATATATATACACACACAAATTATAAATTATCTATAATTTACCTTTCCTAAAACCATCTAAATCAGAAAGACATTTTTGTATAGGGAAAATATATATCCATCCTTTAATTAATAATATAAGTAATCCTAAAATAGTATTAGTAATTTGGTTAAAATCGACACACCATCCAAAAAATTCTTGAATCTAAAAAAAGTGATGAAGTTGAACAAAAATATCATGGATAACTTTTTTATTAAATCAATAATGAATAAAAAAATTTAAATATTATCTAACTCTCATTACAAAAAATTAACCATCCTTTTAATACTAATATTTATCCGTCACTGAATCTGGTGTTCTTCAATTGGTATCCACAAAAATATAACATTTCTTAAAAATTACATTTAGAATTTATTGATATCATTTAATATAGGTTTTAAAATCATTCATGAAAAGGTAATGATTAAAAGTCTATAGATTTTTCAATTAATACTCATAATTTAGAAATTTACAAAAATATATTTAATAAATAACACCCATAAAGAAAAATGGATAACAATAACAATATTTAATTTTTATTAAGATATCATTCATATTACATTAGTACTACCTATTAAATGAACCTTTTCCTTCATAAAAATCCTATACTGTAATTTTTAACAATTTTATTATGCTACCAAATTCATTTATAAAGACCTAGTGGTTTCCAAATACATACCATTCTCATCTTCATTATCATTACCCTAATTCAATATAATACATAAACATAAATGTAAATAATAATATTTAAATATTAATAAGAAAACATAAATATAAGGATGTGTTACCCTATAACACCTTATCATTAAATAATGATAATTTCAGATCAACCTATATAACTCATTCTTCATTCCTTCATTGTATATATTAATTTATCAATTTGGATATTTTACAAAATTAATTAACATGACACTAAAATCCTAAAAAATGGTTCATTAGAGAGACTATAAATTTACATTATAATATTTCCTCGAAGTGTCTAACTATGTGTGCAGTTAGGCCACATTATCAAGCATCGAGAGAAAAATTAGTAAATATCAAATATGCCCCTTTCAAGGTTACTACCACTATATACATTTATTCTATAGAAACCATCCACTTTTATTATCTTCATAGGTATTTTACATCCAAGGGAATAACATAATATATCATTTACCATCTTTTCAAGATGATATCCAATATAGGTAATAATATAATAGATATTTCCGTATAGTTTTAACTAATGTTATATTAAATAATCCCATTGTTAATAAATAAAACATTGATACCAAATGAGTTGACCCAAGATAAATAAATACATTTCATTAATTATTTTACATTAATAATCATACATTCACACTAGTAGTCTCATAAACTAGAAAATTTAGGGTTTAGTCCCTTCAAAGATTAAAAAAACAAAAAAAAAGTATTTAGAAACAATCTAAAATATTCATTCTTAACCATTCAATTATAAATCCCCTTATAAACATATCACATGTAATAAAAATCTATATATTATGGGAAAGAAAATATTTAAAGGGTTGAGATTGGTGCTCTATAAGTGAAATATTATATGTGAGAGAAAGATAAGTATTTGGGTATGAGTGTGAGATAATGTTCCATGAAAACAACATTAGGAAAACAAATCCAAATAAAACATATAGGATAATCAATGGTAAATCATAAAAAAAGTATGTTGAAAAATGAATGATTTTTTTATAATAATCTAAAATATAATAATAATATTATGTATTGGATATTCCAACCTATTTCCATTAGTGTATCAAGATTCATTCACTTGTTTCCCGTTGTGAAATAGGTTTCATAAACCTATTTCCCTTGTTTAATCATGCATTAATAAACTATTTACCAAAGTAGATCATGTAATCAATACTCATTCCACAATATCTAGTGAGATATAAATCTTTATCAAATGTATTAGTTGTCAATAGAAGGCCCAATAAACACTTAATGAAAAATAATACATTGGAAAACCATAAGATATCAACCATTAAACAAATCATGAAAACTAATGGGAGGGAATGGTTATTATTAATCACATTATAAATAACCCATGGAAAGAAAAATGGTTTTCATAACATTCATAGAATGTATCAAAAAACATTTTCTCAAGAGTTTAAACAGTTGACAGAGAAAAATCCATCACCCCAAAATAGTATATTATTAATATTTTTTTGGGTTGACTCATAAAAAAATTAATAAGAAAATAATTATGTTATAGATAAATATGAAATTTTACAAAAATCATAATATTTTTTTTAGAATATTATTTTATCATTATAGTAAAATATTAAGTTACATTAATATTGGAAATTCATTTCAGGAAAGTTCAATTTTGAGAAAATGAAATGTAGGAATATTAAAATACAAAAATTAAATATATATATATATATATATATATATATATAAATATATATATATATTGAGTATTTATAATACATAAAGGTTTCAAAATAAAGAATGTATTTTTTTTGAAAACATTTAATTTTCTAAAATAATCATTAAAAATAGATCCTTAAAAACAGAAAAAGGATTAAAAAAAGAATAATAGAAATTATTTTGATAAAATTTACATTTTTTAAAAAATAATCATCAATAATTTAGAATAGAAAGGTTGTCAAGGATGTTTTTGGTGCTGAATTCCACATGAATCCATAAACAGTCAACATCATAAAAATCAAATCCATAAAAATATCTATGGAACAACCTGGGAGAAAAAACTAAAGGAACACCCAAGATTTGAGATGTACGTGTAAGACCAAATTCCATGTGTAATATTCATGCATGCCAAAAATGCATCTACTCTACCCATACATGGAATGCCACTCGAATAATGATGTCTAGAATGGAAAACATACTATAATTGCACACAAGAAATTTGATCCTTGATCAATCCCTTTTTTACGGTGAAAATGGGATCATTTAAGCCTCGTTGTAACTAAGGAATCATATTCAGGGAACCACACTTCACCCTTGTCAATCCCTATGCACCTGTCACACCTTATGTGCCCATAAATTCATATACACTCAATCAGAATAACTATTAATGAAGATTAATAGAATTACTATTTGATGAATGGGTATTATATTCTATCCCTAAAGATTTTGGTTATAAGATGATGTCTACCCCCAAGCTTCAGGTTGATCTACTATAAGTTGAACCATCACTCTATTGCATTTATGAATGATCTTCTAGGACACCACGAATGACCTGGATCCCTAAATAGATATGATTTTCTATGAAAAGAACCTTGGGGTCATCCTTTGAGTGGGAACATAGTTTTGTAATACACTCTCATCATATTTTAGCCTATGTTAGGTGTTCGCAAGGGATCCTTCTGTGCACATCCCTGTACTTGCACGCAACACTCCAATGTCGTGAAAAATACATTCTTTGTGTGAAAGTATTCAGTCTTGTGTGCACCCCATATTTTATGATCTTTGGATTCCCATTATTTTAATGCACCAGGTTTGATCATATCTTTTATGAAACCCTCATGTCTTTCCTACACCCCTAGCGCACTCTCTTCCAAACATGTGTGCAACAATTTAACAGTCCCTCATAAGAAATCCCGTATTCCACAAGTGGATGTGTTTCCATATATTTTTATTTGAACCATAGGTTTGATAATTCATTTTTGTTTTCTATATATTCACACTAATGTGGACCTCATGACTGATAAATCCTCCACCCCATTCTAACCCAGAACTGTCGAATCCATGTCCCACCTAGGGGTGCATGTACAAAAGTTATGTAAGTCCAAGAGGTAAGAAGTGAGTCCCCAATGTTTGAGATAAATAGAATAAAAATCATATCAATGAAATACTCAACACATGATGTCAAAATGTGCCTTTAACCCATGAAATAGACATGATATTCCCAATGTATGACAATCTTTGTATGCCACCTCCTTTCCCTTCGTTGAGCGATCCTCTTACATCGGCATATTCTATGTGTAACCTTTATAGGATTCTCAGTGTATGAATCATAAGGAATGATATATTCCACATAGAGAATGATATCTAGATCACATGGAGTGATATCCTTATTGGTATTCTTCCATGTGTAATCCCCACAAACCAGTTATAGTATTTTCAATGCATGACTCATTGGTAGTAAGATATTCCTCACATGAAATTCGATCTTAACCACATGGAATGACATCATCCTTGGGTAACATCAATGCATAAACCCCACACAATCTCTCTTGGGTGCATATTTCATAACATGACCATCACATCTAAGGATTCCTCCTATTTCTCACACTGAGCATGACTCATGTGGGCTTAGAGGATAGTAGTGACCATGAAATCCAGCCTCTACTTCAATGGGAATCCTCCTAAGTTTAAACCCCAAAAAACTAATTATGTACCCCTAAATAGGGATCTTCAACTCTTATAACCCCACTATATGGGCATACCTCCTGGATTAATCACCAATCATATGTTCTTTATGGGAAGCTCTGATGCTTTAGCCCCAACCATGTGCTCCACTTTAATGGGAAACTTACGTATGTGTAAAACCCAATAGCCCTTTCTGAACTATGTGGGTTTTTATTCTAAACCAATAGAGATATGTAGCAAGAAAACCTATCATCCAAGACAAACATTCAATCCACTCCACCCACATACATCCTTTTCATCTACATCCATCCTAATTTTACTAGGTCCAACAAATTTCGGAATAATCATTCCATCCACTTAGGATGCAGCTATGCATAAGTCTTATCCACATCATTAATGATCCATGAATCACCCAAGAAACTATCATTTGTATGCTCCAAACCATCAAACCAAGTGTGATCCTATTTATATGGTAATATCCCATGGTTAATCCCCACACCATCCCATAGAACTATGTGGGTTTTAATCCCAGTTCTCTAGAAAGGGTGCATATGAATCCTCTACGAGTTTAAATCCCAACTAAAGGTAAATCTTAGTTCCCCTACCAAGAGGTGTACCTCCATAGTCCACCTCCAAGGGTATCCAGATAGACCTTCATGGTGTGAAATCTTCCATTTAAGGATACACCTCAACGATCCGCCTCCATAGGGTGTTCAAATCCGTCCATCCGTAAACCTTCTAGGTGTTCCCTCGTAGGGATGCAACTACATGATTTGTCTCTATAGGGAATTCTGATTAGGTTCATTATATCTCTGAAATATGTTAATCTCATGAACCATTTGATACCGATACCTCATGTAAAAAATGGTATTCTAGAGATGAAATACTTGGAAGATATGAACCTATGGAATCATACACCTCATGTCAAACAGGGGATAACTGAGGTGAAGGCTACTGATGATATGACATTAGCATCAGAAACACCGTGATCGGCACAACATTCCTTAGGCATCACATGTAAAGATTCCTCCATGATGTTCCCTTATATGAGGAAGAATAAAAGTGACCAATGTTCCATGTGTCCAGACATACTAGGGATTCCAATCATGACTACACTCTTGATAGAGTTTTTATTCAGTGTCAAAACCCTTTAGAATATCCAAAAAGAAGCAATGTAATTAACTGGTATCCACAAAGATATGGAACCGAGAATGAGTTTCATGAACATGACTTAAACTATGAGGGAGACCCAGACTAGGGGATAAGTTCTAAGGTGTAATAAATAGAATAAGAAACCAGCATACCATCATTAAATTTCGATCAAGGAGTAGAAATCATCGTTGAATGTGATGAAAGATTCCCACCATTGGAAAGGTGGAATATGGGGTAATAGAATATTACTCAAGTGTACATTCATCAATGTGATAGTGGTCATACCCTGAATAAAATTACATAAATATAAATGGTGAACTTGGAGTGAATCTTTTCTCCTTCAACCATGAGGATTATCCATTTTGGTCATCAGATAATGAATTTTACATAGATTTTGTTGATGTTGGGCTAACTAAATAAATGGAAAAACCGACATGAAACTCTTCTCATCAACATGGGGACTAGTATAATTTAAGACATCTGTAGATTATCTTATCACCAAATCATGCTATTAAATTTTGGGAATCACTATGGAAACATTTTCCACAACATAGAAATCAATAGAAATTATGGTAGTTTAACATTTGGAATTCCAGTCTGTGACATTGTTAGTATGGATCTCTCACTCAAAACATGGAAGATTGGTAGACTCTAGAGCATTGGGAATTACTTTCCTGGTATCTATTTTGAAATATTAATCTTCCTACTTTTTAGTAACCAAGTTATAATAAATAAAAAATCCAACACCCAACTATGTAGGGGTAGTATAAATTTCAACGTGACAATCATGCATTACCACACCTCCACTACGACGTTAGGTACTCCATCAGCAACCAGAATCACATGCCCCACCTCACCCTCAAATATCATTCATAAGAGGTTGATTTATGAGCTTTTATGACATTTCAAGAAGGAGTGGTCATTCCCATGAGGGATATGTCTCACCATGACCTATAGGCTTCTACACTGTTTTGAAACCCCCACTGCCAAGGGTCGCGTAGGGATCTGTTTCTCCCCACTCCAACGATGAACCGTTTCGGGAAACTATCCCTATGGAAATCCTTCAACTTTATCCCCTACTCCAATAAGGTGGTATACTCTTCTTTAATATTCAATATGAATACCTCCTGGGAGTAACCAAATAGGGCTCCCACAAGTCCTCATTAACCCCATCAATGACCGGTCATCCAGGATGAAGAACATGTAGATTATTCCCATACTCTATCGTCCCTGGACCATATGAACTGACACCAATATTATGTGATTGCTCACAAGGGTTCCCATCATGGTTAATAATCTTCCATATCAATAGTGGCTTCTATAACCCCTAAATCATTCCACTATATCCCTTCAATTGCATGGTAGGGATACATTAATGCCCGATTGGGATCAATACCTCAACCACATTAGAGGAAGGTTGTGTTGACTCTATCAACTATAGGTGTAGTCAGTAGCCATTTTGGGTCATTCCTTGATTATTAGATTCTTTACAGAGTCCCTCCCTATATGATCTCCAACTAAATAAGATGTCCTCCCTACTGACACCATCAGCAAGGAGCTCCTCCCCATGTTCCAAGAAATTTTCAAAGTGAAGACCCACCCTATTTTATCGATATTTGGTGCAAAGGCGTACCCCATTATTATGGTTCCTGATATGGAGGTCCTCCCAATATCACAAACTGTTAGTATGAATGTCCTCCTTCTGCCATTTCCTACTCAAGTGGAGGTCCTCCCTGCTCTGTCGCTACCCAATGTGGAGGTCCTCCCCGCTACATCGACAACCAATATCGACCTACTCCCCATAGAATCAGCAGCCAATGTGGAGGTCCTCCCCATGATACAGCCCACTAGAGTGGAGGTCATACCCACTCCTATAATGTTCAACATGGAGGCCCTACCCATGTTTCAACCAACCACAACAAATGTATTCCCTATGCATCCAATATCTAGTACGAAGATCCTCTCCATACTAATTCCCACCATCATGGGTGTCCTCTCTACATCCAGTGTGTGAGGGACATTCTCACACTTCTATCCATAAAAGCAGAGGCCATCCCAACTCTCACATATAACTTGGAATTCATACCCATGTTCCCTCCAACCGAATCACAAGTCATCCCTACTACATTGATAGCCTAAGTGGATGTCCTTCCCACTCCTTCAGCAGTCAACGAGTACGACCTACACATGCTGACAAAATCCAATACGGAGGTCCTCTTACATTCCCAACATTTCAAAGTGGATTCACTACCCATTAGATAACCCACCAATAATGAGTTCCTACCTATGTGAAATTACTTATTTATCACAAAGATACTTCTTAGGTTATAAGGTTGAAATAACCCTGTGAAATGAAAAATCTCAGGAAGATCTATGTTCATGTCAATCCCTTTAGCTTCACAGATTCTTATCCTAAATACAATTTATTTATGGAACCTCAAACACAGTAATCTGAATTAGAGTTTGGGGTGGGATCCCTGTAGCTAACATTTTCATTCAAAAATGGTGAGATCCAAAAAATTGAAAAATACCTCCAAAGGTATATGCAGGTGGAAGGAGATATGGATACCTTATAGGCTCTCATAGCACAGTCATCCCTATCATCACCAGCATCATTATCTACCTCTTACTAAGATCATTAAGAGTATCCAGGTGTATGATAGATGAAAAGCATATGGTGGAACCACATATTACTATAGCTTCCCTTTCATATGAGGAAGTTGTAAGTACCCAATTCAATATGGATGAGATAATGTGTTCATAACTTCTCCAAAGAGGTGATCTAGTGCATAGTGACTAGTCATCTCAAACTATAGCTTCTCCATCAACAAATATAATACTACACCAACACTCATTAGTTTCTTCCCCAATTCCTCAGCCATCACTGATTGAAGCTTGGGATAATAAAGAGCTAAGGAGTACTTCTAATAATGGAGTCCTTTGGGACAATCTATCCATTGGCCACCTGTCTAAGGTGTTTTAGCCAAATTTGATTCCTAACATCAACATTATGGAGTCCCTCGTGTAGGATAAGGTCTTGTGATTCTGTCTATCTTTATGGATGACGTTTGTTTTCCTCCATGACTGTCTTTTGGTCAAGCTAATAAGCCTTGAGAACTATGAATTCATTTATTCGTAGTGCCACATGGTTGAGTAGGATGCACTCCCAGTGGATCAGCAACCTTCTTCACCCTATATAATCAGAGACTCCAAAAAATATCCCTCTAGAGCTTCATAGTACTATATAGAATCATTGAAGAAGAATTTAAACAAGTGAATATATGGGGTCGGGGTAGTATTCTACTCTAAAATTCAGTCCTATCTGTCGATAGCATGACATACCATGTGATATTCAGGATATGCCTCTAGGTGTTGTTACTGTGAACATGGGATTTCCTAACATAACCACTAAGGATGGGTGAACCAATTTAGGATCCAATCGAGAGAATCCACCCTATAGGGTAGTGTAGTATCTATTGGACCATCATATAGGTGTCCTCACTCTCATGAAACAGAAGGCTCTTAACCATGGATTTCCTTCTGTATCATGGTATTTCAGTTAGAATATCAACTAGGAAAGGGGGCCTCTCAATAAATTTAGAACATTTGATATTCCATAGATTATAGATTTTGATCCCTCTATTTAATCCTATAAATCTTAGGTTACAAACCATAAGTGGATAATTGATGAGATCCTGGTTGAGCGGCACTAGTATTATGGTGCTCATTGATAGGATTTTTCCCCTCATCCACTAGTGATGTAGAGGAATCCATAATTACTTCTTGGAAAAATGCATGATATTGAGCCCGGTGATCCCATAAAAAAGAGTATAGGTTGTTGATTATAGAAAATGGCCATGGTATGCATCTCTTAATATACCTAACCAGCAGGATAACCTTCATTTAGACCCATACCAAGATACTCTACAAGTCACATTCAAAGACACCGAGCCTACATACCATGTTGATAAGATTGTCAATGCATTGGTGGTCAGGGATTCCTATCAATATAAGTACCCTTCCAAGATGAGTCAAACACTCTCACTGTTAACCTAAAATACCTAGAGACTCGACATGCGGTGATCCCACCTGATACCAATCAATATACAGCATGGTTGTATGCCATCATAGTGAGGATAAATTTCTATAATCCTTATGTTTCCCACTTCAACAGGATGGGAGACCCATAGCTACATCTATCCCACTTTATCTCAAGGTGTAGTCCCATATTGAGAATCCCAAAGTAGTAGGAGGCTTCCAATATCCAACATTTCATTTAGAAATTTGAAGTGACTATGTTCGCCTAGTAAATATAGTTACCAATCAGGTCCATTACTCATTACAGAGATGTCCTGAAATAATTTCTATACCAGTTCCACTCCAATGCAAGTAATATGAGTATTGCCAACCATTTCAAGTGAAATAAACTTCTAGATGAGTGTGTTGAAGCCTTTTACTCTAGGTGTGAGGGCCACATATATCCATTAAATATTCCACTGACCAAAAATATGTATCTAATGATGTATTATGGGAAATTAAAGATTGATTCTATCACTACCCTCATCACTTAGAAAAACCCTAGAGGATTCTGATATCTATCAGATAAGGCACAGTTCCTATAGGAAGCCCTATAAAAGGCCAAGCGGATGCATCTGTTGCCTCCCCTAGCTTCTTTACGAATAACTAATAGGTAAGATACTATATCCATAGTACGGATAGAGTCTCAAACATTGTTAGAACTATTTTCAGTAGATCCTACACCATCACAACCTTTTCGAGTGCAACAAAATCAAGCTCTGCCTCACCCAGTGGAAAATCATAAAGTCCATACTCATCAATAAAAACCATCTATATGAGGTAATTTGTATCTAGACCCTCGTAAGGCACCATCCCCTCATCTTGGTTGGACTCCAAGAGAAAACTTCCTTGACTGGAGAAGTAGGATCTATTCCTTCAAGGAGGATCATGTTTCTAGATATTTCTAATGTACCTTGGATAAGGGGGATAACACTTCTAGAATATAGGAAACCCCAAAATACCAAGATCACTGATCTACTAGACCACTTCTATTACCATAAAATCGTTGTACATATCATCAAGTAACATTATGTGTTCAAATATTGGAACCAAGATCATGGGGATAGTGGTGTTGGGATGATGGGCCATGTCCCGGCAGAGTTGGCACACATCTCTGATGACCTATACAATGATAGTAGGGTTCATGTGAATAAAAATAATATTATAATCATGGGACATAGAATTATAATGAATGGATGGATCACAATTAATTTTCTCATGTGAATGGCTTTATTCGTGCCTCCTTAGGTTAACCTAACTGTCCAGACATTTTTCCACCTTATCTGGCATGAACCTCATAATCCACATCCTAGCCTTCTAAATCTCACATGTTTTTTCACTAACGTCACAAAGAAAAAAATATATATCATTGGTGTTGAATCCTTACCGTACTCTCTATGACTCCATGCCTCCAGATATGGGAATTTCACCAAGGGTCCACCCATTACTAGAATTCTCCTCTAATGTTGAATAAGGGAATTCCTCTATGAATACTATTTAATTATTAGACCATAACATGGTCCTCGCAGATGTGGAATATCCAAAAAACTCTCTGATCCTCCCTGACCAAATTCATCAAAGAATAAATCAATAATATGAAAATTGTCTGAATTTTGAGGCTATGACTTAAAGAAAGGATTTGAATGAAATTGATACCAGACCATATGTTATGTGTATATATTAGTACCGAAAATCATCCCAAATATATTTTGAGACTCCCTAACAAACACTAACCATTATAATTAATGAATCAGGACATCCACAACCACACCCTAATCAGTTTCATCCATCTAAATACATGCCTTTAACAGCTGAAAACCTGCTAGTGGTGGTTCTAAGTGAGTTTTTTATGAGTAGTTGTATATTTCAAGCATTAGATAGAATTCATATGTTTAGAATGGAGTGTCTTCCTTAAATCCTTCCAAATAAAACCCCTATAATGGAAGAAATATATTTCTAGCATGAAAGTATGTTGTATTGAATCACCTCACCCACAAACATTCAAATATCTCAATACTTGAGGAAATACCTATATTATATGATATGTGAAGGTATCTCACAGAATTTTTGATAATACCCCTCTATTTTAAAATAGAGGTAGAGGATGTTGAGTCATTCTATGCTAAGAAATATTGGTGAGAAGAATGAAAAACCATCATTTATTTATATAGAGAAGATGAGGGCTCCCTAGTGAAGAGAAGCATCCACTCATTGTACATTATATTCCAGTTAAATTTCATGGAGTTATATCGATATTAAGTTGACACTATTTCTAGGATTAATCTCATCCTAACATGAAAACTCTATAGGCTTGGACTGATGCAATAATATTTGAGTCCCTTTGACCTAAAGATCCTGGGATAGGATAGGAAAGAGTAGAGACTATGTGGATGAATCCTTTTGAATACCCAGTTTGGAGGCTGAATATAAAACAATAAATTAAGGGTTATATCATAGGATATTACATATAATGTGCTGATAGGTAGTCTCTTGCTCCATATTCATGCAATAGTTCCACCCTTATATCAACAATGCCTCATGTACTGCCTCAACAGTCGAGTGGGCATGATCCAAGGTGATGTGTCTCCCTTCAATGAATGTGAAGCCTTGTATATAGATTACGAATGTTATAAAAGAGAGAATAAGAAGAAGTATACCAATGAGGTAAATCTCTCCACCATTGCAGCTAGCCTATGCTTGCACTTGGTTGATGCTTTCATCATCCCTATTCACCAGTTGCAGGAAACAAATCCAGACAAGGGAAATTTATTTATAATTTTTGGGAGGAATTATTTTCGCTTCCCTGTGCATAATAAATGCTAGAATATTACCATGTACTCCTACACTAATCATGGTCACATGATACCAGATCCCCCTACTCTTATCTATTATTGAGATGTTTTCCTCATGCATACAATTGTAATTCATAAGAACATGTTTAGTGGGGTTGGGTTGAACTAAAAAAACTGACCCATCACCATTTCATTTATATCATGGATGGACCACACAGTCAAAATCCTGATCGAATTGGTATGATATCCTCATTCTCTATATTCTTAAAATTTCATGAATCCCCTAATAAAGATTCCACCTCCAACCAAGCATGCACTAGTGTTCCCCCAAAATTAGTCAGTCATAAAGAACCATATCCCCCCACTGATTCCTCGTCCTCATAAGAAAAAAAAGAATTTGATGACACTCCTCCCACATTTTAAGAGGGTTTCTCTCCCACCATTGATGACTTGGTTAAATGGAACCTTAATAGAATGTTATATATGAGTCCAATGTTGATCATTTTAGCTATTCCGCCAGAGGAACTTCAACATTATAAGGATTTCCTTAAGAAGAAACCTAATGTATTTTCATGGATATATGATAAGATTCTAGGGATAGACCATCACATCATCATCCACCATATGTTTCTTTTAGCGAGTCATCATGGGCTCAAGAGACCTCCCAAAAAACACACCCTTCTAATGGTTCCATGGTAGAGGCCAAATTTGATAATCTAATCAAATCCAATTTTATCAAGTTTAGTACACCAATCAGCCCGAAAACAGCACTCTAGTCAAGAAGAAGAATAGGAATACAAGTGTATGTATAGACTTCCTAGACCTCAACCACCACTGCCCTAAGGATGATTTTTCACTTCTAGGGATATAGTAGACAATCAATTCCATAACTGGGTTCCATGATCTCTCCATTATTGATGGGAAATATGGGTAAAATTAGATCTAGATAGACTAGGAGAATGGGGAAGTTAACTAATTCATATGATTGAAAGGTATATTATATTATTCAGTAATCCCTTTTGATCTGATGAATGAAGGATAAACTTATTTTTGATCCATGAAAAACATCTTTGAATCTATTCTCACGAAACTAATGGAATGTTATATGGATGATATGATGGTAAAATCCGACCATCTATAGAACCATCTCAAAGATATTGATATAATGTTCGGCTTCCTCCACTCCTACAAGTTGAAGATTAATCCCTTGAAATATTCTTTCTGAGTTACCTTTGGTAAATTTTATCAGCTTCATCATTAGATACAAAGGTATCAAGATCAACCCAAAGAAGATCAAGGATATCATTTAGTTTCCTCCTACGACCAACCTCCAATAGAATTAAGGATATTAAGGCCAAATAAATTTAATAAAATGATTCATTTCAAATCTGTACAAAATGTGTGTTCCCTTCTCTAGGATAGTAAGAAAGGTGAGGTTTTCTATTTGGATGAAGAGTCCCATACCGCATTTGAGAATATCATGTAGTATATTCTATACCCCCTAGTCTTGATACCACCCATTTCAAGGAATCCATTGGCCCTTTATGTGAATTCCTTGTAATGACCACTCAGTTATCTATTTCATAGAAGAAAAATAATGATACAAAGAAACTTTTATAATATCTCAGTATCATACTCCTTGACACATAGTCCAGATACACTCCAATCGATAAGATCTTCCTCACAATGGTTTCCGCAATGCAGAATTTGCAGCATTATTTGCATCATCAAGAGATATATATTTTTTCTCTGTAGATCTGCTAATTTATATCAGGAATCACCCAATGTTTACAAGGGAGATAGAATGATGTGTATTGATACTTCAATAGTTTGATGTTAGGTTCATTCTGCCAAGGGTTGTTAGGGTTAAAGCAGTAATATAATTTCTCATCAACCATCTGTCTCTTGAATAATCGCCTCTAGTTTTTAATTTCCTATATGAGGCCATCCACTTAGTTGACCATGCAGGTTCATTCCAGGAGATGATTTTCTATGGTGCCTCTTTGAGACCAACTTAAAGAAGTATTAACGACCCAAAACTAAATTTAGTGAGTCTGGGAATTGTCTTCATCACCCCTGTGCAAGACATCCTTCCCTAGTCATACATGTAATCAGAAGGATACACTAAAAAAGAAAAAGTGTATCATGATCTTATTAATGGTCTTGAGACAGTTTTGGATAATGATGTTCCCAACATTCATGTAAAGGGATACTTTTAGTTAGTCATCAAGAAGACCAATGGATATTACGTACTCATGAATCATAAGTTCATTCCCTTTATAAAGCACACTAGAAAGATGATATCCCAATTCCCTTATCATCTTGAGGTGAATCATATTCCCCAGTCAGGTAATGGAAGTCATGATGCCTTAGTAAACTTGGAAACAACTCTTATAGAGCCTAACCTAGATGACATATTTATTCATGTAGTGCATTGATCAATCATCACTCCATTCAATTCAGATGAGGGTGATAGATAATAGGTAAATCACCCAACCAATGGTTTATGTACATCAAGACCTCCAAATTCCTCTATAGTTGAAGAATAATTTGATTGGAAGACATCATTTTTCGAGTTTCTCAAACATGTAACTATCCTATTGGATCGAGACGAATTTAGAGAATCCTATGGAATGCATCACAGTTCACCCTCCAGAGTGTCCCTAACATTTAACAGACACTTTATTGATGCGGTTTTGATAGATTTCTCCTCTATTTCATTCAAGGATAATATATTTCTCATGTTATGAATTATGTTCATGTCATGTACTATGGTGCTCATCAGAAAGGGGTGAATTTATCTCATCAGATTTATTGGTTGGACTAGTTCTGGCCCACCATGGTCCATGAATGTATTGAGTACTCCAAGAGGTTAAAAGTATTTCAGATCCATTAAATTTTTTTGCACCAACCACTGAATCCCCTCTATATTACCGAGTACACTTGGCCCTTTTCAGTGTGAGGACGCGATGTCAGGAAACCATATCCACCAACAATAGTTTTTCAGAGAAGGTTCATTCTAACCATAACTAATTTCTTCTCCATGTGGGAAGAATTGGTTCCAATCATGGAAGTTCAGGCTCAATCATTGGTTGAATTCATGATATTTCACATTAATCTCTAATTTTGTGTCCCTCGTGAATTTATAATTAACAATAGCACCAATATCCATGCTTATGTGATAAAACAATCTGTACGTCAGGTAAAACATCTGATCCAACCACATGCCTCATTACTTTGTGGAGGAAAATGGAAAGATTTTTTTTTCATAAAGAACCCTCTTCAACATTCTACAGATGATGATGGGATAGAAAAAACAAATGTTTATTGGAATACATCCTTAATTATCTCTAGGATTATCATATGATGAAAATAAATTCCACCCAAGTGACTTCATATTCCCTTTTGTAAAAAATATAGGAAGTTATTACCATCTATATTCAGTTTCCATTACTCTGAAGAGCTAACTACAACATGAATTTGCAAGATAAAATGGTATAATTCCATCTGGATGATTTGGAATTCCTTAAAGAAAATATTATCTAGGAAATGTATAATCTAATGAGTCACTAGAGTAAGATATAAAAATTATTCAATAAGAATTTTCCCCTAGTCTACTTTATCTAGGGTGACATGGTACTGGATCTCATAACACAAATGACACCGGAAAAAAAACTATCAATGTTGGAGACGTAGTGGTAAGGACCTTAAATCATCCACAAGGTCTAACCCAATGGTGCAAACTCTTTGATCATTCTAGAAGGAGAGTTAATCACTCCTCCAACTAAAAAAAGTTCCACAAACAGTACTGCACATAAAGAGGTTGGCATCCCATGTACCAAACAATAAATTAAATATCATTTCTAAGCCCTATGACCTTAAACTAGAATATCAAGTCCAGTGATCATGAAATTAAACAATCATAAATCCTTCCTTGGGAATGTGTTGTGTGGATTTGGGCCTCTTAGGACCAAATTCTGGTTGGGTTATAACTACTGCACAAGGCACATTCTCTCTTGGGAAAATTTTCCCCTTTGTCCCTAAAAGATGATGTAAAACTATTCTACTAGTATCATATTAGTACTAAGATAAACTAAATATCACTAGAATCCAAGTTTCATGATAATAAAATATGTGACTGTAATTGTCTTGGTATTACGATGATAAATTGTACAATGCCGTCAACATATCACCTAATAGTATATCACCCTTAGCATTTCTCATCTACCATTCCTTTTATAAATAACTATTTACATCATGATATGTGTATTTACAAGATACGTAGAAATTCATGGATTTCAATATCTGGGATCAACCACTCAAAAAATGATAAAACAATTCCCCTAGTGTGAACCGGTCTGAAATACAAGGGGAAAATTCCATTCAATGAATGATGTGTGGCTTGATTCCTATCCTTATGGGATACATACCTATAACCATACATTTTTTTCAGGTAAAACTGTAAATTTCTCAAAATTTTGGCCACCTGGCCATAGTATAGTCCAAACACCATGAATTTAAACTATTTTTTAACATCCTATGTAATGTGTTGTATAGTGTTGGGACTCATGTAGCTCATTACCATCTGTTTTTTTTTGTCACCTTAGTATGCATGTTTTCATATTTAGAGTGCATCCCCCCATGGTCTAAACTCTATAACCCTAGGCTAGGAGATGATGGTATAAGAAACATGACCTTAAAATTTTCACATCTAGTCCAAGTATCATTACTTTAAACAGTATAAAGACTTTATTAGGGATGTATTGTTTGGTGTTAGGACTCCTTATCCCTTATTCGAGCTAGGATTTTCATAACACCACACTACACACACCCACTTAAGACATTCCCCCTCATGGTTTAAACTACATGATCTTAATCAAAGAGTTAACTTCTTCAATTCTTGATGAGAAACTGCATCCCTACACTAAAAAAGTGCATTATTCATTCAAATAATTTTAAGATACCCTAATTCCCTCTATAGATAGGATTTACCCCACTAGTGTTGGTATCTAACCACACTGTGTTATAGAAATATGTGTGTCTATTCCCATACTTATGGGATACGTAGTGATGCCCTAACATCTTTTCTATGGGCCCTACCACTAGTCTGTTTATGCTTTGGACCCTTGAACTCAATTATGGTACATACATTAAAACTTGAAACTATATGAAATTCATCTTAATGTTTGTATAAATCATAAAATATTCTATATACTCATTCATATAAGGTTTTACCTCCCAAGTGCACTGCATAGACCCTAAGACTGAACATTTTCCTTAATAGTCCAAGAAACAAGACTTTATACTATTTTCCATAGTCTAATAAACACGACATTAAGATATTATCCATATCCATGAAAAAAGACTTTAATCTAATTGAAATAGTCCAAAAAACAAAAGGTTAAATAGTTTTGACTTTTCTATATTTGATCCCACATTACTATACACTTCATTCCACACTTTGACTCTTTCTCGATTTGGATTTCCATCACCTTTCAAATATAGATGAACCCCATAATGGATTGGTCTCATACCACTATAGTCTCTCCTAGTGTCTTGGGCCAACTCCCTAATCAATATTTGGTAAAAAAAGTATATCATGTGTTTTTAACATGGTCATTATTTGATATATCATTATCTTCCTCCATTCTTGAAGGACATGGTCAGGGTCCATATTCTTCAAAAATGGTCACCAAATGATCCCTATATGTCAATCACTCTTGATTAAGATCTAAAATGCCTCAAATCACCTCCTAACCACTTCCTAGTATCATGGTGGTATTCTATTACCATTGGTGTCTCCCTTAATTTGTGATTCCATGTGTTTGGAGACCCCTTAAACATTCATTGTTTCCCACACCTGGCATGACTCATGTGAAATTAGGAGTTCATGTAGGGTGTCTACTGATGTGATCAATCAACATAAGGGAGTTATTCTACAAACTCTATGACCTTAAAATAATAAGAATATTCCATGAAACACAATATTAGACATTTTCCATGATCCATGTTGTATTACTTGAAACAATTTCCATTTTCTCGGTCACAAGACATTAAACTCTAAGAAATGTCCAGATCACCTGACATTAAATTGCACCATGAACTATCTATATCATATAACATTAAATTGTATTTTTATCATCCACATTTCATGATGTAAAACTATAAGGCATCTTGGTCCCTCATCAAAAAAGGTTGTATTCTCCATTCCGGGTCATCTACCACAATATTTACTTTTGTAGTTTTCACTCGGGATCCAAAAGAACTCACCTCTAGAAAAAGAATTGATCTTTGTTCATATCAATGCACTTACACCAATGTGCATTAAGTTAGAGTGGCTTTGTCCTAAGAGTGTTAGAATCCATTTGAACATTATATCACTCGGTTCCCATACTTCATGTGCCCCTTTTTTGTACCCTCATCCTCTTCCATGTTTGAAGGGACCCACTAACAGTTTTGACTCATGCCACTTTGTCTCACCCACCATCTTGGTCCAACATCCTAAAAGAATTTGGATTAAATTTAGTGACAAGTTTCATGTTTTGAACATGGTTTGTAGAAAAAACTCATTTTTTGTCCCCATTCAAGTCTAAGTGCTAAAGATGCTATTTTTTGAAAAAAAATCACATTTATTTCCCGTCATGATTCATCTATCTTTGTTTTCTAAATTTTGGGGAATGTGATTCATACTTATCATTTCCCTTTTTCAGATAGATTACAAAACCCCTAAATTTATCCCATTCTTTACACTAGGAAACATTCTTAGGAAAACATCGTAAATTTTAAGATCCATATCCTCCAACCACAGCCTCCCTTGGCCTGAACTCTCTTGGTTGTATGATAGGAGTAATATAACCTGATCATTTTATAGTCCACTGGCACTATCATAAAAACTGAATTATTTTCCGGCCATCCATTATTTCTCACACTAGGAATGACCCATTTGATCTTAGGGATTGGTGGTTAGTTTTCCAATACATATTATTGAAGTATAATAATTAATGAAATAAAATAAATATGCACATGCACACACAATATTAAAAACAAAATATGGGTGTTTATTCATAGAAGTGGACATCCACATATGGGATCCTATCATGAGTCTCAGAAAAATAACCCCCATGGCTCTACTCTGGTGATCATGAAATTCTAATTTTCCAAACATTGGTGTGTGTCCTCTAACATGTTTCACCTCCTCCTAGGCTCTGCATCCTCACCTTTAGCAACCAGATGAAGATTATCATCTCATTCCTATTCTTAGAACCAGTCAACAAATAGATCAACAATTTCAGTAGTTACCTAACTAATTTGGTTCTCAGCCTCTTCCTGTTCAACCCTCCATTTTTTGATGAGATCCAATTGAGTTCTAAGGATGTTAGCATGCTCTTCATCTTTCTTCACTAAATAATGAATCTCCTAGTTGAATTATTTATACATGCACACGTGGATGGACTTCTCCTAGATCAAAGAGACTTTATGATTTTGGATTCCTTCTAGCATCTTTTTTAGAAGAAACTCATAGAGAAGAGAATAAAGATCATGAGTGTATTACCCTCCTATTAACATATACTCATTTCCAATGGAACATGGACACCATCCAACCCACTAGTTGAGGATCACTAGTCTAGTCAATGAATGGTCAAATTTAATTCAGTTAACTGCATCGGATGATGCAATTTTCCACAACCACATTAGGATCAGAATCATCCATCTCTTTAAGATTGATATGCTCATACTCTGAAAAAATATAAATAATTTTAATATAAAAGTAATATTATAGAATCATTTATTACGAACTGAGTTATAGGTCATGAGGGTGACATTTCGTTCGTGATTCTTACTTAATATCCTTTCCATCTCCACCTCAAGTCCTGCCCCACTAGTGAAACCACTCGCAGCTGCATCTACTTATTCATCGGGAACCACCAATTCTAGATCATCATTGATGATTGACTCCCCATAAATACAAATACCCATCAAAATAGATCCCATGTATTCCCCAGCCACATCCTCTCAATCAACATGTAGTATTCTGAGTAATATATGGGGTAAAATCAATTCAGTCAATCTGATCAACAAATGAATGATACGACATTGTGAATTCAAGGACATAAAGGAGATGAGCACTGCCTAGTTGGGTTTCTGAGTCATAGTAGTAACCTCCACTATGAACTACATGGGGTAAAATCAATTCAGTCAAACTGATCAACGAATGAATGATAAGAAATTGTGAATTCAAGGACATAAACAAGATGAGAACTATCAAGTTGAGTTTTTGAGTCAAAGTAGTAACCTCCACTGTGGGAGACCCTTGAATATAGGTTATTTTGATGACTGGTACTGGTTCCCCTTGTGTTGATCGAGTCGGGGTTGTATGGATCAGAAGTCATATTGATGAAAAGTATCCACGTAAATATAGATATGGATGAGTGAATAAATATTTGTTCTTACTAGGAGGTAATGTAATTTCAAAAATGATCCATAACAGGTGCTCTACTTTTCCAATAGTAGGTGACTCCATTTAAATTCAAGGGCATGGACTGCCATATATAACCAGGATAACCTGAGGCTCTAATGATGTCATCCTAACCACCTAAACCTTGGTCTTCCCACTAACTACTTCATTCCTTGGTGTATACCCCAGAACATGCTCCTCTACACATGTTGGTGGACTTTCATCACCATCAGCAGAATCCCCTATCATGTTATCGATATTATTATATAAAAGAAATGGTTCAAGTTGAGATTTTAGATGATGAAAAGAATAAATATTAATTAATTTGTGTGATTTAATACTTACCTAGAGGAATTATGGAAATTATTCTTTGGAGACTGTAATATCACCACTCTCTCGGGTTATCTCTAAATATGTGTTCAATTCCTCATCATAATATTCTATCTCATCCCCATCAGTTGGCACTACTTAACTTTAATAATCTTCGGGTGATGTATCCATCAGCCTCATCTCACTACCAAACATCACCCACATTGGGGTGGAATGTAGGATGGATTATCCTAGATAGCATCTGAAGTCATCCATAGATCCCATATAGGTATGTATTTGGTTAAATTCCTCCTCGAATATGACCTACATGAGCCCAATATCTGGAAACTCAACCCCACCTTAGGTCATATACCGCCAATGGTCATCTAGCATCAAATATGTATGTATCTTTCTCCATGTTTTCCTAATAGAAGGATGTGAAACATCAGTATTATGCTGAAGAAAGTGTCTCAACAACATCCCAGAAACCACATTTTCCCCAAAAAAACTAATGATATGGTTATCCTCTAGTATGAGTGGGTGATAATATACCTTTCCATGAAAATTCCACTACAGTATCAGTCATATCCACCCATGAGGCATTACTTGTCTTCCAAGGAGCATCTCATCTACTTCCCCACTACTCTGGTTCTTTTCATACTAGTTCAATTACACAGATATTCTTTATTAGTGTTAGATCCAAATATTATTACACCTATTTGTTGACATATTTCCTCGATAGGATACCATATATATTGTTTAGTGATAGAAAAATTGTCTCAGTGAAGCCCGAAATCACCAGTATGAACCATAACTGGTGAAGGATACAAAGGTTCTGATCTTCGCAGACCCCCATGTAAACTCCCTCCTCCACATGTTGAAGGCATCCAAACTACTTGAAGAAATGGTACAACTTGTACGGATCCATGAAAACATTTTCATTGATATGGGCCACCAGAACACCACTTATGAACATTTACATATACTCCCTTTTCTCCCATGAGACTTGCAGGTTGTATATCATCTGACCAAATAGTTTTTCAAATGTGTGGAAAATGAAGCTTACAGGGTTTCTAATTCAAACCATGATCTCTTCCTCATTAAGTGTCATTGGATGAACCCCGTATATATTTAGCAGTGATGTTCATTGACTATATTATGGATTCCTAATAAAATTTTGGAATTCATAACCCCTAATATGCATTGTAATCCAACTTTACAGAAACTGGAATGGCCTGCAGATCCTTCTAGTCATGTTCCCCCTTGTGATGTAGCCCAGTATGCTATAAAGTTTGGGAAACATGGGTAATACTAGGTTGAACTTGTTAACAACCTCCTGAATTCCAATCATCATAAATGTTCACAGAAGAATCCACATCCTTTTATCCCTCACTGGAAGCACCAATACTCTCAGGAAAGTTGTAAGGAATAGAGCATACTGATCATGTGGGTCCCAAACTCCATCCATGTTATACCACCATTTCTGGTAGTTTCCATATTCCAGGAATAGTTAGTAGGATCCTTCTTTCCCCCACTACAATGAGACTAGTCACTATTTTCGTATATGTAAAATCCTAACCCTAAGGTCCCTTTTGATTAACAGTCTGAACTAGACTTTTAATAGGATTTCATTTTAAAAACTGGGTGTGATTTTCAAATTCCCCTTCACAACCTCCAAAAGATGTTGTGCCAATTGATTAGCCTTCTCACAATTCCTATTGGTATTTTATTTTGATAGGAACTCACCATATTGTAATATCTCGAGTGGAATTCCACAAATGTAATGAATGTCCCATAAAATGATATCAACTTTACCATTATGGAGGTTGATTATGTTCGTATCTGGGATCCAAGTACTAAGAAGATCTAGAACCAACTTTAATTGATGGTAAAAATGGAACTGTGACATCCATATCACTTTCAATAACCTAACATTTCAATACTCCACCCCATATTCCTGGAACCTGTAGTGCACCCAGTGCATCCTTTCCCACTCGATGGTGAAGTTTCCACCAGGCCTCTGGTTCCGATCTTTATTAAATCCCTTACTAATGTCTCTCATACTACATTGGAAAGAATTTCTGTAACGATAATGTAATTAATCTTCCTCTGGATAGTCTATTATAACCATCTTATTCCTTCCATTGAGCACATGAACCAAAATTTCCCTATGATATCTAGAATTATAACAGTGGGTAGTGATGTTCCATCACTAGATATCATCTTCCCAGGTGATCCATGATTGTGGTGAATCAACCTTGAAGGTTGGAATGATCACCTAATCTGAGAATCCAAAGTTACAAAGTGATAGATTGTCTCACTATAGATAATCCTTTTGTTACATGTCAGCATTCAAAGAAGGATCTTATTGTCTGGCATGATCCTTATGGCCTGATGTATATGTGTTTTCTGGTCATTTCAGGTCTTTTATCAATAGAAATAACTTCAATCTGGGTGGATTTTTGTTGTTTTTTCAAATTTAACAAATTCTAAAATATCCATGGATGAATATTATAAGGTTGAAGTTATTGAGAGTATGATTTTATGGTGAAAATAATATAGGGTATAGGGCATGAGAAATTCTTTTTTTTTTTCAAAAATTAAAAATCATGAATGAATCATAAGTTTTTTGAATGTGGTGAATTAATATTGGGATTCCATATAGGACTGCTTTTCTTGTGTGCATGAGAGAAACAATGGCATGTCACGTGGATAGTCATGGTACCATATAAAAGGAATTCCTATTTATTTATAGGAATGGACTATGTATTCTATGTGTGCATAAGGTATCTTATGTACCAAAAGATTATTTTATATCACACACATTCGAATCAAAACTTCTTCTCCATGTTTCCCTCAAAACTCGAACTTCTGGTCCCTTTTCAGCTCTGATTCCTAGGGGAATTTTTTTTCACCAAGTTTTTATTGAAGAAAAAAATGAAAAACATCACAGAAAATAAATCTATTATCCAACTTAATAGAACATATTGAGGTCAAAAAAGTATGGCATGTGAAATATTTGAGATGAAACCATAAAACCAAATTCGGTGTGAAAGATTATTTCTTGCAAAATGGCATCAACTCTGTAGGTCCATGGAAGGCCACTAGAAAAACAATGTCTGGGGCATGCAACCTATCATTATTTCACACAAGGAATGAGATATGAATGTAATACCTCTCCTCATGAAGAAAATGGAATTAATACATTTTTCCACAAATACATATGTAGATGTGTAGATGCAACCCTTTGTTCCCATCAAGCCCTGTGCACCCATCACACCCTACTTGCTAATCAAATCTTGCTCACTTTTTTGTGGTAGTGACTAGGAAAACATAACGTCGGTTGATTTTAAGGATATCTATGGTTATATGGTAGAGGAGGTATCAGTGGATTCATTAGTCTAGAAATGGTTTAGTGGGGTGAACCACAATAAAAAAGTAAAATGGGTAATGGTGCTCCTTCTGGAATTTGGGTGTTAGTGCATATAGGAGGAAAGGAACTATGCTTGGCATGGTGTCCCTCGAGTTTCTAGTTAGGTTTTGATTATTAGATAAATATTCCTGATCATGGACCTAATTCATCTAATTGATCATCATTTGGAGGTTCCCTCAGTCAATCATTATATGTGTATAAGTCCTCTACCTGATCATTCTAAAACCCCGCGAATGGGTTACTAGGTGAGCTCAACCCCCTCCCCCCCCCCCATTAGGGTGTCAAACTATGTGTTGATAATTCCTATAGCCAGGTATTAATGTGGGGAGTTACTGTTGTCAGGTATCACTGAGGTTCAGTTATTTTTCCCTTATGTTCTTTCTGTGGGACTGGAGACTATCTCCAGGTGGAGGCAAATTTCATACTCCAAGGCCTTGAAAATTTTCATCCCAACTATATCCCCATGTCTATAGTGGATAAGGACTCAAATATTTTATGTAATTATATCAATAATTTATTATCCACCCCATGGAATATTACATAACTGAACTATAAAATCACATTTTTCACATATAATAACATTGAAATTCCACATACATGGAGAGAGGGTAATCATGAGGCTAATTTCTGGGATTCACAGACTTCTCATATGTCCCCCTAATGATATTCTATTGCACTAGATCACTCCCTCTTGGGGACATTGACATTATTATTAGTTATTCCCTTATAATAAACTTCATTACCCCCCTTAATTTGTTCCTACATCATTTCATACATTAATTAATAAAAAAATTATGATGTTGATGATGGACTCTTGCATGACTGAGTCATCTGTTCCATATCCAACAATTTTTGTTCTAATATGATGGCCACCCCCATTATTTAGGGAGATTATATGGAAGTAAACCCACTTCTCTAATATGAATTTTAATGATCTTATGAAACACCACAAAACACATTGAACCCTAATGGTATAAGACCTTGTGGGATAGGTTCCCTAGGGGTCCTGCTTCAAGCGGACCCATAGTTGTGTAATCCTCACTAAACCTATTTCTTTTAATCAAGTGCACATAAGGGATCCTCTTACATGCCACATAGACCTTTCATGTAACACTCAAAAGTTGTTCACAAGACATTATTTGTATGTAAGTCTCCAATATTTCATGATCATATTATTTGAAGCTTTATAGATTTCCTTCATGCCAATGAATCGTGTTTGGGAACCTCTTGAACAAATACCCATGCCCTATGTGAACCCCTTAAATGTGTCCTTCCAAAAATGGGTAGAATAATTTCATGGTCCTTTAGGATACATCCCCCATGACCCTAATTCATATGTTTACATACATTTTTCTTTTTAGTAGAGATATTCTAATTCCTTTTTTCAATCTAGGAACACTAATTTGGACCTCATGACTAACCACTACACAATATTTTAACCTAGAATTATCGAAGCCATGTCCCATAAAGGGGTACATTTGTGATATTTATGTAAGTCCAAGGGATAATGATTAATTCCCCAACATCATAAATTTAAGATAAAAAAATTACCCACACCGTCTTTCTCAAAACGTGATGTTAAACTGTGTATTCACCCCATTCAATTAACATGGGATTCCCCATGTAAGATCATCCTAGGATGCCACCTCCATTCCCTCTATCAAGAAATCCTCTTTCCTTGAGAAGCTACAATTCATAATCCCCACACACCCCTCATAGGATGGTCCACATATAACTCATCAGGAAGGATATCATCGTCATATGAAATGAGATCCTCCAAAAATGGAATGAAAATATTTCTAGAAAGCATCCATGCATAAGTCCCACACACCCCTCATAAGATTTTCCATGTTGGAATAACATGTAATAATATATTCATCAAACAAAATGAGTTTAACACCCTAATCTTTCACGATACGCTTCTCTTTGAATAATACAGTAGTGTGTGTTGTACGCAACTTCGAGTTCTAACACACCACAACCAATCAAACTAGCCGTTATGAATAGTAATACCCACTTTTTGAAATTTTATAAATTTTATATTTCAAAATGGACTTCATTTTTGGATTCATAATATCTAAATTAGCATAGGGTTAATTTTTTGTATTTTTCTGAAAACATTCAATTTTTGACGAATAGTGAAAAAACACTGAGTTATAGCTTAAAACCGAATTTTTATTTAAATAATTATTTATTTTATTTAAATTTATTTTAGGTGAAAATAGATATATAATACCAATATAAGTTAAATTTAATTCATTGGAGTCAGTTTATAATAATTTTAGATATATAAAATTTTTATTGAACTTTTCACCGTCTTTTACCCACCTTCTAGGAGAATTTGCAAATTCACATAAAACTTAATTTTACTGCTTCTGTGAGTTTAATTTCGAAAATCCGAGAGATACAGTTAATATCAAGGATTAAAATTTGGTTCAATAATATAAAAATATTTTTTGGTGAATAGTAATTTTTTACTTTTATTTACCACGGTTAAAATTAAATAAGGTAATTAAGGGTAAAAATGATATTATTATTACCCTAACACATGTCCTAATTCTATTTTATAAGTATAGTTCGACCAAAAACAACCTTAGGAATAAAATATGAACCTATTTGGTCCACTTGGATTAGATTAGGACATTTATTATTATTTAATTCAAAGAAGAGTTAAAAGAGTTAAAATCAATGTTTAATAACTAAAACATTTTTAATATAGGGTTATACATAAGATAAATTCGATTATAAATATTCATTAGAAAGATAAAAATATTTCCTAAATAATGGTATTTTATTTATATTTTTTAGACATTAAATAATTTAATTTATTTATGACAGAATGATGATGCAATAATTACCTAATTAATAAAATATTAAAATAATTGATATTATAAATATCCAAATAAATGTAATTGGAGAATTTTTATAAATTACACTAATTTTATAAGTTAATATGACATATTATGGATTGTTATATGAATTGTTTTCGAATTAATAATGTTGTTCTGAATTTAGCAAAAACAAAATGCCAAATAGTGTCAAATTTGACATAAAAGAGTTTTTAAAACAAATACTATATTATTAATTGATATTATATTTCTAAAAATATAAGGTTTGAAAAAAGGTCCTATATAATGATATTTTTATAATTAATGAACCACTTGGGGTTCTCTTAAAAGTATATAGTAAGTTTATTAACCATATAATATAATAATACAAAGAGACATGGTGAATGTCAAACTATTTAACTAAGAGTTAAATCTAAAAGATAAAGTTAATATAGTGACTCAAACCTGTCTAAAAGATATTGGTTGAGTGGTTTTCTACCCATACCCATATTATACTTTAAATAATCTATTTTGGATCCATTAGAAACTGAAAATGATTTTATTATAAAATAATATTTCCAGCTTTTCCTAAGGTGCCCATCACCCCTCTTATAAAAGGGCACTCCCCCTTCTCTCTAATTTACACTTTCAAAGTCATTTGGATCGGCCAAAATGTACCCAAATACCCTCTCAACTGTCCTCCCTTCATCCTAGAGTCCTTCCTTTAGTCATAAATCTAACCTAAGGATCCCTTTTGATCAAAAAAAAGGAAGAACCCAAAGAAGAGGTAAATATCACATCACCTCTTTCAAGTTCCTTTCTTCTTCCACTTCCTTTTTATTTGTTGTTTCTATTCTAAATTAATAACTCCAGTATCTTCTATATACTGTGATTTTATTATATATATGGTAAAACCATATTCATTATTCTATCCATCCTTTTAATGACATTTCACCATACGTTCATACGTACGGCTTACCGTCTCCACGTCGTGGTGTAATTGTTATTCAATACATTATTATTTGTATGGATATAATAATGATGTGTAATTGATGTAAATAATAAATATAACATGATAATAATTCTGTATATATTATATACCATCCAATTATATATTATTTTAATAACAAAAGAATGATATTGTCGCTCATGTGTACATACGGATTACCATCTCCATCAATGTGATGAGATTCATTCCTCGTCGTATCCATTCAAGACTAATTTTCATTAGATGAATAAAAATAATGTTTAAATACTTGATATAATTTTGGATATGAATAAGATAAATCTCATCCATAACAAATATGACTCATGTAACAATGAATATAAAGGAAAACGAATCTGTTAACACCCAAAACGATGATAATACTAAGATATTATTAACAAAGCGATGTTAAAAATCATATATGATATCATATTAATGTATATGATTCTTGTATAGTTTAATAAAAATTATTTCACCATTATATAGGAGGTTAACCTACCATCGACCAAGGAAAAAGTTCAAGGTAAGGGTTTATTTTACAATCTCTTCATTATCCGAGGTTGTTTATACGTAATTATCTACCGGAACATCTTTATCATCAACATCCATGTTTCTTAAAAATGTATTTCAAAACATTATTAATATTTTATAGAATATGGGTTAAAGTCATTTATACCCTTGTTTGACTTTTTATAATATTTTTATATAGGAATCTTTCCTTCGTTTTCCAAGCAATGTCCTTTTTAACCTTTTCGAAAAAATTAAGTAAGAATGTCTTTTTTAACTTATACGGCAGGTGCGGCTATTTTCTGACGTTATAAAATCATCGAATCTTCCATTACAAGATTATAAGAATATTTTCAAAGTAAATGTTTTATTTTATATTTATGTGACTTTTAAATTATTTCAAAAAAGATATATTTCTCTCAAATAGTTTTGATTTCATCTATGTCAACATCCTTTGATGGATTTTAAGCTTATTTGAAGTTGATTTATTATGATACAAAACTTCCATATTGTATTAAATGTTTTGTGATATGTTTGACTATGGATGTGTTATTTTTATACCATTAATGGTTTATGGATAAATTATTTACATTTCATATGCTAGTTTTAATACGAATGTTTATGTTATGTTTAAACCTGTTCATATGAGGAATGCATTAGACATAGTATGTGACGGGTGGAGCATGCTATAGCTCCTCGATCCATCGGTAGGTCTCATGAGACAAACTAGTTTCTTGGCACAAGGCCTTGACAGTATCTTATTTGTAGTCTTGGCACAAGGCATTGACTATGTGGTTATGATAGTCTGGCATTATGAATTCCATCATTATGAAAGTGGTTATTGATATTTCATGTGATTATTCGACTAATAGAATATCCATGTGAATAAGTAAATGGAATTATTTCATTTTATTTTTTCCATTTTATGCTAAATTTAAAGTTTAAAAGGCTTTTGTTTTAGTTATAAATTGCCTTAAATGTTTATGCTTATTTATGAAAGTTTCCGCTATATTGTTATCCTTACTGAGCATCTGAGCACACCCCTTACTATGTTTTATTTTTCCCAGGATGTGAGGAAGTATTTTATGACTGACCTACAGGGATTGTCTGAGGGGATGTGAGTGTGAACTATGGAGACTATTTTGTTGTAGTTTTTAACTTTATCATGTAATTTAAGACTTATGAATGTATCTAGTGTTTCCAAGGCGACTAAACTAATCGGTCTTTCGAGACTTGATATTTTGTGATTATGCCAATTTTATGTAATAATGCACCGAATCTGGGTAAATGGGGTCAGGTCATTACAGTTGGTATCAGAGGAAATTTAGTACAAACCTTGTAATCTAGATTTAGATAAACTCTAATTAGAGCACATAGCCTTAAGATAGACTTTGAGGATTAGTATAGAAGAACTTCCTAGAATTTTGGTATTATATGGATTTTGTGATTTTTCCAGGAAATAAATCCATGTCTGGATATGATCAGGTAGAAGCGGCTCTGGCATAAATGTACCTAGGGGTAAAACCCAAAAACACCGCTTTGAGCTAGACTCGAATGGGAACTAGTGCACGATAACGGGCCGTGTTTCACTCTTAGTTATGACACTCCCAGGGGATATGCTTAGGATAATTCTCATTTTCTTTAAAAACCATTATAAAGGGTTTATGAGTATATACTTCCTCAAAGAAAACATTTTTTTATTATGGATTATATCTATAAACTATTCAATTTATGTTAAGTGTTTTAGAAGTTTGGAATTATTTATTTCGATTCATAAATTAATCTAGTTTATGCCATTTTTTAGAAATGGTTCCTAGTGGAAGAAATGGAAACTGTTTCAATGCACGCACTCCATGTTGGGATTTCCCTCTTGCTCAAGATAATTATAGTGGAGCTGGTGATACAACTGGTGCTGATTAGCTTATCACCATACTGGGACAACTCATTCCGGTTATGAATAATAACCCTACCTGTATGGAGCACCCTGATCCACAACATGGAGGATCAATTTTAGATAGCTTCATGAGGAAAAAACCACCAACATTCAATGGGAGTACAAATCCATTAGTGGCTGAGAAATGGATAAATTCCTTAGAGAAAATATTTCATGCCTTGGGGAGTAGTGAAAGGTAAAAAGTTAACATGGCAGTTTACCTCCTCACTAGAGATGCTGATCAATGGTGGTCATTGATTCAAAACACAAAGGAAGATGATGAAGTATAAAATATATATTGGAGGGAGTTTAAAGAGATTTTCTTAGAAAAATAATTTCCTCGTGACCATCGAACAGATATGGAAAGGAAATTTCTGAGTCTTAGGCAAAAGAAGGATAAGAATGTCACAAAGTATGAGGTTAACTTTACAAGGTTAGCGAGGCATGCTGCAGATTATATACGTAACACAAGAAGTAATATTGATCGTTTCTTTGATGGGTTAAAACTTTTTCTTCATTGAGAATTAGTCTCACAATCCTTCTTTTCATACGAAGATATTGCCTCATGTTCTTTTAATAAATAAAAATAATTCTCTAAGTCTTGTGACTTTAAATCAAAGTAGGAGAAGAAGAGGTCTGCTGATCACTCTGGAAATAGAAATAAGGGGAAGAAGGGAAAAGTTAAATATCCATCCAGCAGTAAATGTGGGAAGAAACACCTCAGTACTTTCTTGATGGTAATGGGAGTCTGTTACAAGTGTGGTGAAAATGGCCACCAAGCTCGTGATTTCAAGGGGAAGAAAAAATCTACCGATGTTCAATGCTAAAATTGAAGGGAGATGGGACTTTATGCAAATTAATTTCTTAAGAGTCAGGGGAACTTACCTCAGAAAAGGACAATGGATCAAGGCTAAGTTTATTCTATCACTACTACTGAGGTAGAAACTCCGAAATATGTGGTGGCAGGGAATTTAATGGTTTCCTCAATTTTAAAAAATGATTTATTTGATTCTGGATCATCACATTGTTTCATATCTTCCCAATTTTTTAAGAAAATTAGAAATTTCCAATTTGATTTATCAAGGGAGTTGTTATTTAAAACTCCTAAAGGAAGTATCATCGCAACAAAGTTTTGTGAATCAGTCCCCATTAGAGAATATAAATGTTATTTATCTTTGGATCTCTTCATCATAACCATGATTGAATTTGATATAATCCTCGGTATGTATTGGATTTTGGACCACAATGTGAAGATTTATTATAAGAAGAAGGAGGGTACAATTTTTTATGATAATGATAAATAACACCTTATCTTTAGAGCAGAAGCATCACCACCTAATTCTTGTCTAGATCCACCCCCGGTAGCTTAACTAAATTCAATTATTGGGGAGGAAGAGAATGAAATAACTATGGGTGAGGAAATGAATGTTCAAATAGAGGATGTACCTATTGTAAAATAATATGTTTGTGTGTTTCCAAAAGATTTACCTGGACATCCTCTAGAATGATAAATTGAGTTTCCCATTGACTTAATTCCTGGTTCAAGGACCATATTGAGACCCCTTATATAATGTCCATTGTGGAATTAGTGGAACTAAAGAAAAAAATAGAGGAATTGAGTAATAAGGGATTTATTCTCCCTAGTGTTTCTCTATGGGGAGACCTTGTCCTTTTTGTTAAGAATAAAGATGGATCTATGAGGTTATGTATCGACTACAGGGAGATTAATGCTATAACAATAAATAACAGGTATCCCCTACCTCGCATTAATGACTTATTTGACCAACTGCATGGAGCTCAATACTTTTCAAAGATTGACCATTGATCTGGATACCATAAGTTGTGTGTGAAGAAGTAAGACATTCTGAAGACAGCATTTCGAACCAGGTATGGGAATTAAAAGTTTACAGTAATTCCTTTTGGATTGACTAATGCACCCTCTGTCTTCATGGATCTAATTAATAGAGTTTTCAAGGAATATCTCGATGATTTTTTAGTGGTATTTATTGATGATATCTTGGTATACTCCAAAATCTATGAATATCATGAAAATCACTTGCGCATTATCCTGAAGACTCTTAGAAGACATGAATTATATGGAAAGTTTAGCAAGTGTGAATTCTGGATTCAGGAGATTTATTTTCTTGGCCATATTGTCTCTAAGGATGGAATTTTTGTTGATCCTTCAAAGACCAAGGCAATCCAAGAATGTCCAGCACCGACAAGTATAACTGAGGTACGCAGTTTTATTGGTTTATCAGGTTATTATCGACATTTCGTCCAGAATTTTTCCCGGTTGGCAAACCCATTAAAAAATCTCACACTTAAAGGGGTTAAATTTTTTTGGACAAAATAGTGTGAATAATGTTTTGAATAACTGAAGAGAATATTAGTCAATGCTCCTATATTGACTCTACCATCATAGAATGATGGGTTTTTTATTTATAGTGATGCTTCAAAGAAAGGACTTGGTTGTGTCCTTATGCAGAATGATAGGGTTATTGTCACTACTGGAAAACTAACCTATACCAATGGTTTGGAACTGTTGGTATAGGACTCTAAACCGTTGGTATAGCCTATACCAACAGTTTGGAGAACCGTTGCCAAGTAAGCTGTTAGGATAGGTCTATACCAACGGTTTTCCCAAAACCGTTGGTATAGACCTATCCTAACGGTTTTGGAAACCGTTGGTATAATTAATATGAAAATCTATACCAACGATTATGGAACCTTTGGTATATGTATTTCAAAAAAAAACATTCGCTGGGATTTGATCCCAGGACCCCTAGTTTATTATTGAATGACTTAACCACTAACCTAACATGACTTTTGTGAATATAATTACATAAATATATATATGTATTCTCATAATTATTTTAAATTTTTATTTATATAATGTTCTGGGTAAGAAGAAATGATAAAAAATCAATGGATCTATACCAAGGGTTGTCAAAACCGTTGGTATAGACCTATACCAACGGTTTTGACAACCGTTGGTATAGATTTTGATTCAGGATTTTGGTTCTGGGCGGAAGGTTGATTTGTGTGGGACCTTTCCCAAAGGTTTGGGAAAACTGTTGGGATAGGTATACCCTTTCCCAACGGTTTGGCCAAACCGTTGGGAAAGGTGTCCACAAATTGGACTTTTCCCAACGGTTTGCCCAAACCGTTGGTAAAGGTGGCTAAAATGTGGAATTTCCCAATGGTTTGGCCAAACCATTGGGAAATCCATACCCTTTCCCAACGGTTTGGCCAAACCGTTGGGAAAGGTGGCCTCAAAGTGGGATTTCCCAACTGTTTTTACGAACCGTTGGTATAGAAGCGTTGGGAAAGGTCAGATTTCTAGTAGTGTGTCTATGTATCAAGATAGCTAAAAATCATGAGAAAAACTATGCTACTCATGATCTTGAGTTAGCAGCTGTATTCTTTACTTTGAAGATATGGAGACACTATGTATATGGTACAAAATGTGATATTTATACTGATCACAAGAGTTTTAAGTATATTTTCTCACAGAAAGAACTCAACATGAGGAAAATTAGATGGCTTTAACTACTCAAGGATTATGATTGCATGATACACTACCACTCGGGGAACGAAAATAAGGTGGTAGATGCTTTGAGTAGAAAGGATCATGGAGTTTTGAACAAGATGAGAGTTGAACAGGATCATATTTTCATGGATCTAGTGAAGATGGATATGGGAATTACCATGGAAGGTGAAACATCGATACTTTTTCAAATGGTTGACAAACCATCTTTACTAGAAAGGATAAAGAGTTCTCAGACCGATGATGAAGAATTTCAAAAGAAGATTAAATCTGTGAATGATGGGAGATTGAGTGACTTTGTGTATGAATATGGAATTTTGAAATTTTGGAAGAGACTTTGTGTTCCTGATATACGTGATCTAAAAAGTGAATTGTTGGATGATGCTCATAGTTCCAATTTCGCTATACACCCTGGGAGCACAAAAATGTATAGAGATTTTAAGGAACATTTTTGGCAGGATAACATGAAGAGGGAGATTGCTGATTTTGTGTCAAGAATTATGGTTTGTCAACAAGTGAAAGCTAGAAGGAAACAGCCTGGAGGAGTCATACAACCTTTTCCCATACCAGAGTGGAAATGGGATAATATTATGATGGACTTTGTCATGGGACTACCAAGTACTCCTAGAAGGAACGATACAATATGGGTCATTGTTGATCGTCTTACCAATTCAGCACATTTTCTTGCTATAAGAAAAGATTTACCACTTGAACGTCTAGAAAGACTGTATATTAAAGAAGCTTTAAGACTTCATGGAGTACCCATATCGATTGTTCACTACAACATAAATAGGGTTTATCGGTGGTTTTGTGGTGGCAGTTTACAAAACCACCGCTAAATGTTTTCCGAAAATGGTTTCGCGGTGGTTTTTAATAAACCGCCGTTAAACCCATATTTTTTAAAAAAATCACGACCCTTCCCTACCTCTACCCCCATTTCCCCCAACCCTCCTTACCCCTCGCGCTCCCTTCTTCCCACAACCCCCCCCCCCCCTCCTGGAGACCCCACAACGTCTTCGGAGAACGCGCGACCTCCTTCTCCGGTGACCCCACGACCAGCATCTACGACGGAGCCCGCGACCGGCGACCCGTGACCCCCCTTCTCTCGGCGACCCTTCTCACTACGATCGTGACCCCAAAGTGAGTTTTCCAACATTTTTCATCTTTTTTACAAGATTTTGTGTAATATATGTTTAATATTTGATTATAATGTTTGTTACTCCAAGTTTTAGCATGTTAATTTGAAGAAAATTGTTAATTTGATACCTAATTCATGTTTAATTGAAATTGTTATTCCATGTGTTAATGGAATTGGATAAAAAAATGAATTTGGAAATATTTATTAATGATAATAATAAAGAGGTATGTTAATGGAAATTTTCATCCTTAAAATTCAATGAAACATGAAGTTTTGATTGAAATAATATTTAAATAATTAATAGGTTATGGTAGCTAATTCCATATGTTTCTCATAGTTTTAACCTATGATAAATGAATCAGTTAATCCAAAATAGAAATAAAAATGATTTTTTGATAAAGATAACTGTTTGGGGTCGAGCGAACCTATTTTCATGTGATGTTCAGATACATTATTTCTAGGGACTATATTCCCTATTGACTCTTTTTATTGTTTATTTACTTCTATATTTTATTTTTAATTGAGTATTTTTATATGATTCTTTATGATCTTGGGATGGATGGAGATTGAAGGTATATGGTTAATAAGACTTGGGTTTTTGGCTGTAGTTGGCACCTAATATGGTGGATGCATGGTGATATGCATGGTGTATCGGGATTGATGGAATGGGTTGAACATGTGATTTCCCATTATTATGTTAAAATATAGGATAATTTCTTATGAAAAAAACTTATTTAATTTGGTTTTTTCTTTCCCTTTATTTATTGGAAATGGAACTTTTAGTGGTGTACTTGGTAGAGACTCTTATGTAAGGGTGGCATGGGACTTTTTTGAGTTGTCTTGGAATATAACCACATGCATTCTCCATAGACCTCATTTTTAATGATGGATTAGTTGATTTTATTTTGAGCCTAGTGAATTTTGTAATCATAAAATGGTGTTAGGTTTGATGCATTATCATTTTAAGTTGATATCCTTTGGTAGGTAGTGCCCTTAGAACATTAATACCTTTCTATTACAAGGAGTTTTCTGATGCTCGGTTTTGTTCTGGTGTCGTTTCCCCTCATATGACTCTTTAGTTCTAATGAAACCCTTTTTTGTGGTTATTGTGTTTTTTGATATTTTTATTTTCATGAGTATCGAGAAATGCTCAGTTTCAGTAGGATAGGCTTACCTCAAGCATTGTCATCTTCTTTTCAGGCCGCATGACCCTTTATTTTCCTCAGTGTTGGACAACATTGTATGCTTTCATTCATGTTGATGGTTGTATGAGTCAATATGATGTTGGTTTAAATATATTTTATGTACCTTATAATTCTTTAATTCATAGGGTGGACAAACTATGCATAGTAATCAGGACGTGCCAATTTCTTATAGAACCTATGGTAACATGCTTACATTTATGTTTTTCTTGTTGAGTTCTAAATGTTGTAATGAATGTATGGAGTTCGGTTAAATCATTGAACCATGGTCTATTTTTTAAGGTGTCGGGTCATCTACGGAGTTGAGTGACCTATGAATTAAATAATCAACTATGTATCAAAGCATTGGAGTACTTCAAAAAGAATAAGGTGTTTTGGCATGTTGGTCAGTTTGGTTTTGGCCCTCTTTATGATTTTTATGACGTAATGAGTGTACTTGAGGGGAGAATCAAACGTATTTTTGATGTGAATATGATATAGATAACTTATTAGTGGATGATATATCTCTAATTTTTATAACTAGTACACTCCAAAGGTGGGGAGAATCTTTTCATTTTTGTTAAACATGTTTCCTTCCCAGTAGAATGAACACAACCTAAGATGTCAATTGAAAAATGGGAATTTTTTCTAGAATTTCTTTTGATCTCTCATATCTTAAATCTCTTTAGTTATTGCTTGGAAATACAACTTTGATATGGTTGGTTGTGTATGAAACCATTGAGAAACATCATTCCTCTTGGAGGACATCTAAGGTCAAGCCTAAACAATCACATAATGTCTCAGGTTTAAAATGCATTATGATTGGTTTCAATCACAAGTCAATGGGGTGTTGTTTGAGGCAACATAAATGTGTGATCAGCAGTGTTATGATAAGTGTGTAACCCTATATTCTTACTGCTCCTCAATGAGGTGTTGATGCTATCTCTTATGGACCAGACTTGTTCGATTGGTCTGAAGTGGTAAATGTGATCAATGAATCATCTTTATTATATTATGAATACTTTATGATCAATGGGTCATCTTTATTATATTATTTTTCTGTAATCTTACACTATCGTATATTTAGTGTAGGCACATTATTATATACATGGATAAAAGCTATATCACATTACCAAGGAACACACCTCAGTATGTTAAGGGATTGAATGAGTTTTTAGATTTTTCATTTTCTAATCGATCTGTTAAAGGGAGAATAAAATGTCCATGTCCTAAATATAAATTCAGAACATGGTTGAAGAGAGATGAAGTTTATAAACATTTAATACTGTAGAAATTCCCTGGTCAATGTTTGTGTTGGATTTGGCATGGAGAATCGAACGTTACAAAAAGATTGAGTACTGATGTTAATCCACAGAATGAGGTCCCAAGTTCGTCGACAATGGAAAATGAAATGCAAAACCTCATAAATGATGCATTCGGCACTGCAAGACACCACTATCAGCATAAAAACATATCAGAACAACCAGAAGAGGGTGCTACAAATTGAAACGTGATAAGTGATGTTTTTGAGACTGTAACACAGGCAGATCAAGATTGTAACATATCATTGGATTCTCATCTTGATTCTGTGGAGCCAAATGTAAGAGAAAAATCCACTGAGGAAAATGTGTTTCATGATTTAGTTGACGATGGAAATCAAGATTCGTATAGTGGGTGTTTGAAATATTCAAAGCTTTCATTTCTGTTGAAGTTGTACCATATCAAATATCTATGTGAAATTACAAATAAGGCAATGTCCATGATATTGGAATTGATTCGTGATGCATTTCCTAAAGCAAAAATCTTAGAATCTTTTTATGATATGAAAAAAGTTGTTAACAATCTTGGTCCGAATTATACAAAAATACATGTGTGTCCCAATGATCGTATGCTTTATTGGGGAGAGGATTCAAGTAGATAGAATTGAAAGAAATGTTCTTCTTCTAGATGGCAGGAAAAGGGTGATGTTGGAAGTTTGAATGAACATAATTTCATGGATAAGAAGAAAAGGAACACACCTAAAAAGGTTTTGTGTTACTTTCCTTTGAATCCTCGATTGAAAAGATTATTCATGTCATCAAAAACCGCTGAATACAAGAAGTGACATTCTGTAGATAATAACAATGATGGGTTAATGAGAAATCCACGAGATTCCCAATCATGGGATACATTTGATTCATTACATCTAGATTTCTCAGCTGATCCTAGGAATGTTCGATTGGGATTGGCTGCCGATGGATTCAACCCATTCGGGAATTTGAGTACTAGTTATAGCATTTGGCCAGTTGTTTTGATCCCTTATAATCTGCCTTTGTGGATGTGTATGAAACAAAAATTTGTTATCCTTTCGATGACTATTACTAGAAAACAAATGCCTAGAAATGATATTGATGTATACTTGCAGCCTTTGATTGACGAATAGCAGGAGTTATGGAGAAACGGTGTTGAGACATTTGATGCTTCTTCTAAAACAATGTTAAAAATGCATGCTTAATGTGGACCATTAGTGACTTCCCTGGGCTTGGGAATTTATCTGGTTGGAACACTTACACGGGTTTGGCGTGTCCCATTTGTAACTTTGATTTTGAGCCCAAAAGGCTACCTCACAGTAGAAAATGGTGCTTCTTGTGTCATCGAAGATTTCTCGATGCATCTCATAGATTTCGGCTGAACAGATCAAAATTTAATGGTTCCATTGATCGAAGACCACCTCTAAAGTTGTTAACTGGTTCTGAAATATTGACACAGCTTGAAAATGTTGAAATAGAATTTGGGAAGGTTCATCATTTGAATGATAGTGGAAAACGGGTCCGAAGTGCATCGTCAAGCGAAATCGGAACGCAACAATGGAAGAAAAAAAGTATATTCTTCAAACTTCCATATTGTGAATTTAATTTGTTGCGGCATAATCTTTATATGATGCATATTGAGAAGAATGTCTGTGATAATTTTATTTTCACATTGCTTAATGAGCATGGAAAGTTGAGGGATCATCTCAATTCTCGTAAATACTTACAAGCAATGAACATAAAACGCGATCTCTGGCCAGATGAGAATGAAAAGTATCCTCCAGCAATTTTTGCAATGAAAAATAGGGATAAAGATACATTCCTTCTAATTTTAAAGAATGTTAAGGTATCTGATGGGTATTCAAGTAACATCTTGAGGTGTTTTGACTTGAATAATCGTAAGTTACATGGATTGAAAAGTCACGATTCACATATTTTTGTTACAACAGTTACTACCATTAGCATTGCGTACATTATTACCTAAAATAATTACTGCTATTGTACTCCAATTATGCACATTTTTCAGACAACTATGTGAGAAATCTCTACATCCATTTCATCTTGAGAACCTCCAGGAGAGGTTTGTATTGACCCTTTGTGCAATGGAGATGATCTTTCCTCCGTCATTTTTTACTGTAATGATGCATTTAACTGTGCATTTGGTTGAGGAAGCTAAATTAGGAGGCCCCATTCATTAGCGATGGATGTATCCAATTTAGAGGTACTTTATTTATATCTTTTTTAGTTAAGTAAACAATTTTTTTACTTAATTAAATGCATAATTATGTTTATTTTATTTCACTGATATCTTGGGAATTTGAAATCATACGTGAGAAATAAAGCTCAACCAGAAGGCTCTATTACTGAAGGCTATTTGGATGAGGAGTGTCTTGCCTTTTGTTCTCGATACTTGGATGATATTGAGACAAGATTTAATCGAGTTGGACATGTTGATGACACATCGACTCAATCTCAAATACATCAGAAATCCAAAATATTTTCTGCTATTGGCCGATCAGTTGGGAGGAGCTCAAATGTTACACTGACTGAATTGGAATTATTACAGGCACAAAGATATGTGATGCTGAATAGTGAAATTGCAGATCCATTTATTGAAGAGTTGAGGATACAAACAAAGAGACGAATGATAGGCCGAACACGAAATGAGAAAGATATAACGAAAGTTGTTAATAAAGAGCATGTAGAATGGTTTGCACGATGTGTAAGTTCATAAATATTGTAATAAGTATGAATATTAGTTTGACACATACATTTTGTAAATCTAATAAAGTATATTTGTTTTCTCAGATCATAAATACTGATACTCGAGAAGAGGTGTCATATGATTTGAAGTTTCTTGCTAGAGGTCCTCTAAAACAAGTTAGAAAGTTCGACGCTTATAATGTGAATGGCTTTAGATTTCGTACAGTCGATCAAGAAGTGGGTTTGAAAACATAGAATAGTGGTATATTTACATTTGTTGAAGTGGAATACTACATAAAGCTGCATGATATTATTGAATTAAACTACCACGAACATTTTTCTATTGTTTTATTCAAATACAAATGGGTCGATGTTATCAGAGGTGTTAAAAGAGATTCCTTGCAATTTACTTCTGTGAAATTCTCTCGCTTGATGGATATTGGTAATCGTGAACTTCATGATCCATATATCTTAGCATCGCAAGAAAAAATGGTATATTATGTGAATGATGTTGTCGATGAAGGGTGGAGTGTAGTTGCTCACGTAATACAAAGAGATTTGTATGATATGGGTGATGAAGTGGATAATTTGACCTCTGAAATTGAATTTAATCAACAACAGGCAATAGAATTATTTGTCCATCATGATATTGAAAATATTAGTCTAGAAAGGATGAATGAAGTGGATGAAGCAATGGATAAGGAAATAAACATGACTTAAGGGGAAAATGATTATATGTACAATTATTTATTTATTCAGCAACCACTTGTTTCATTTCTGCAGTCATTCATTATCATTGTTATATATATTTTTTCTGTTAGTACTGGGCATCTGTTATCATTTTTAATTTTTTTTTCTGCATAATTTTTTTGAAATATATATTCTGAACTTAATTTTATTTGATTAAATAACAGGAATGCTAAGGAAGAAGCGGTATACTATTTCATCTAGTTCTGCGATAGATGACAATCCATCTGGCTCCCTCCCCACGACATCTGAGGCACCAGCTGCCTACACTCCTACACCATCTCCCCCAGCACCATCTCTCACACCATCTTTGGATGTCCCATTAGAGGGTGATTCATCGACTCCCCCTTCAGGAGCCTCAGCAGTGGGGTAGCGATACGCCCATTCCAGTTCATCACGGGCGTACTGGAGTGTCACTATCATAGGTACAAATTTTAAATAAATAAATTTATTGAATTTTTTTATACTAATTGTTTTCTCATTGAAGATGAAAAAAATACAACCGTGGAGAAAAACATAAAAAGTGCAGATGTTTGGAATATGACTGGTGAAAAGATAGTCATGCCATTTGATTCTTATGGGGTCCCGATAGATGACGCCGCAGGGTTACTTGGCCAGATTCTAGGCCAGCTGGAAGCGGAGCCTATTTCCCTTCCTATTTCATATGATGATTGGAGACATATGCCTCCAAGTTGGAAAAATGAAGTTTTTGATTCTCAAATAAAGGTAAATTTATTACATTATGGTTTAATTGAATGTCATGTTACTAATATGTTCAAAATTAATTTCTGTATACAGATGTTCTTACACTTCACAGTTGCTGATGTGATAGCACGGAAGTGGATGTTGAAAAATATAGGTAAGAAATGGAAAGATTTCAAATGGATATTTTGGTGTGATATCAACGATACCTCGTTGACTGTGCAACAAATGTATGAGAAGCTACCTAGTAGGGTACCGAAAGAACAGTAGAAAGTTTTTGTTGACAGACATCGTGATGAGAATCGGATGGTATTGAAATATATATTATTATATTATCCTAATTTTACATTTATACATGTATATTAAGAGGAAATGAAATTGAATACATTACTATTAAATTGAATTTTATTTATTTCAGGATCTCTCAAGAAAGAATGCTTCAAATCGGGCTAAGCAAGTCATCCCTCACACTGCGGGCTCAAAAAGCTTTTCTAGAAGCCGAACGACATTGGTAATCTTTTAATTAGTTTAAATATTTATAAGAAGGTTTTATCTGTTTAATATATTGAATTGTTGATTTATCTTTACTTAATGCAGTCACAGAGTTTAGGGCACGAAGCATCCCGAACTGAACTGTGGTTGGATGTTCACAAGAAATCAAATGGAAGTTTTGTTAATGAGCCTGCTAAAGAAGTTGGGGTATGAAGTCAATTTTTTATTATAATAACTTATTATCAGCTTTTACTGTGTTAATATATATTGATATTTGATTTATAGTTAAAAATTAAAGAAATATGGGATTTCAATCCTGCGCAGTCCTACTCAGTCTCCCAGGATGACCCAGTTACTAAATTCCTTGGGAAGGAGCATCCTAGTAGAGTGTGCGGGATGGGTTTGGGACCCATACCATCTGAGGTTTTTAGTATTCCATCGGGGATGTCAGTTATATCTACTCCTGGCTTTAGTCAGCCCATACCCGGAGATGCTCAGAAAGAGATTGTTTCTCTACGAAACACAGTTCACCAGCAGGGGGATCAGATATCTTCTTTGTAGAAAGAGTTGATTGAAATACGTCAGCATATGAGCAGATATGCCCCCGGTGGTAGTGCATCGACTGGTGGTATGCAAGTAAATCACAAATAAATCAAAATTATTTAGTTTTCTAACTTTCATTGGTTTTAAGTTTTAATATAAATATGCAACTGTGTTTAATTTTCAATATAATGTTCTTATAAGTGACAGCAGAAAGTGGTTATGAAGGTGGAAAGGGTGACGATGCATCATCGGACCATGAGTAGTTGTATTGTTCATGTGTTGAACAAATATGGGAACATTTTATTTGTATATATTACATTTGTGGCACATAGTTTTCACCAAAAATTTTCATGTCCTAAAATTTCCTTGATTTCTCATGTTTCCTTTTATGCATTTTATTGATTTATGATGTTTCTTTTTATGTATTTATTTCTCGAGTGTGGTATAAATCATTCCATTTAGGCCTGTGTTTGAATTGGTAGTCGATATTTTGGATGACTAGGAGTTAAACCCATTGTTGATGTGTTGAACAAATTGGGTCATTTCACATTTTATACTATTTTGAATTTAAACTAAGTAATATTCTCTTATGTTGAGATGGTTTTACTATTTTTTTAGTGGTGAGGGGGTAGTGGATTCATCCACACCTATTTCATACTCAATAGAATCATTTTTCCCAACATCAATTGGGTTAACATTGAAGAAATATACTAATGTGTTACCACTAATAGGAAACACATATTTACATTGTAAGAGGGATATCATTAATTTGGGTGTGATCCTATAGGATGAATGATATTGGAGATGACCATGAGGAAAAAATGATAAAAAATTCCCCCACCCATGTGGGTTATGTTTTCTATTGTAATTTTATAGTCACAAATGCCACTTAGGATAGATTCTGATGCTTTTAGATATTAGAGCATTGTAACCATCCCTAGTATATTATCTAGATATTCTAATGGGCCTCAAGGGTGTTTAAACTAGTAGGGGTATAAATATACTCTTGAGTGTCAGTGGTTGGATATCCCCAGTGGGATCAACTTTTAGATGCTTTAGTATAGACAATAGGGGAAAACACCATATATATCTTCTTGAGTACTCAAGGTCACATGTTAATAAAAATGACTATAGTGAACATGATACTCATAATGAAGTTCTAAGGTGATTTCTACTTTATGGTGGACATATTTATCCAAATCAATATGATAAGAGAAGAACGTGTTCTCATGATCTATTGAAAGGATACAAAAAGGTTGGATGTGAAATTATGGACTAATGGTTTTACCATATAATATTTTTAGTTGGAAAACCTGTGGGGAATTATTCCCTATAGATTACCATGAGTGTCATATAATGTCAAGATAGATCCATTTAGATGGTATTCCTGAAATAAGGTGTGAACCATCATGCACTAATTTTATAAGGGTAGGAGACAATGTATGTCAGGGTATGGGGAACGTATATTCATAGAAATTGAGTCCTATGTATGACATAACAATTTTTTTCATTCCTCACCATTGTGTTCCTTATGGGTACTATCAGCTTGTTTTTGGTATTGAACATAATTGGTTCATTTGGTGATTCAATTTTAATTAAAGGATGTGATGAAGGTATTGAAAAGGAAACACAATGAAGAAACCCATCAATACATCATCAAATGTAAGAGTTTATAGTTTATCAATCCAAATCCATGTTAATGGATTCACATTAGGTTATCTATTTTTTGATGAGAACCTCCAATGGGCTTCCATGTATATGAATATTTTGTATGGATGTCCTTTTAGAACCAAATTACAATGAAAGGAGTTTACTAGTGATTCATATACTATAGATTCTTCAAAATAGGTATTGGTAAAAGGTGTGAGATTTTGGGATCATCAAATATTCTTTGGGTGGAATCATTTGAATTATTGGATTCCCTTATAGATTTATGATTTTTTAATGAATAATATCAAAATACTAGTGTTTAATGAGTTACCCATATTCCTATGATCTCTCTGAATCTGTGTAGATATGAAAATATATGATTTTTAGGTTAATCATACATATAATACATGTTTATGATTCATTTGTTTAAGGCCACATAGTTAGGAAATTATTCATTTTTTTCCATACAAAGAGGTCGTAGGTGTTTACATTGTTGGGATCAGGCCCATGGGATGAGCATCATATGAATATTTATAAATAGAATCATAACACACACAGTTTATTAATGATTAGTGGGATACATCATACCATTTATGTTCAATTTAAATAGAAATATTTCAAGAATCTTAACCTTTTGTGAAGGGGAACACTTTTTGAAAGGTACCTAGAAATATATAGTGTTTGAATTTATCATGAGTTTCAATTTTAGATTCATCTTAGTCTTCAATGACTAATTTGGAGAAGGTATGGTTGTGGATTACACCTATTAGAGGGCCCATATATTGTTTTCAAAATCATATATGTTGGTATGATGATAATGGATGAATGCTTAAGAGGCTGGGGCATACAACTTGAAGGTGGATATGATATTCATTTCTGGTTTGATTTGTCTTTCAGGGTAGGGGTGCAGTGGAAGCAAAAAAAAATTCTGGTCAGCTTTTAGTAGTAGTTTAAACCGTCGCGAAATGTACATTGGCGGTGGTTTAAACCACCACTAAACTGTGAAATTCGTCGTTAAATGTTAAAAAAATTACGTTTCACGGCGGTTTTAACTGCCGCTACATAGTGGCATCATAGGTGCTCATTCTGCGGCGGTTCATGTTACTTCAGTGGCGGTTTTACAGCCGCTGGATTTGAGTTTATTCATGGTGGTTATAACCATCGTGAATAAACTGATGTCAAGGGCTCGTAAAAACCCCTGCCAAACTCAGTAAAACTGCTGCAAAATGAGGCAGCTACGACGCTTTCCTTAAACCTCCGTGAAACAGAAATAACCATTGCTAATAGATTGGCGATTCCGTATTAGGTGGCAGTTTACAGAAACCGTCGTCAAACCATGTAGCGGCGGTTTAAACTGCCGCTAAACGCAATAAAAACCGCCACTAAACAGAGATTCTCTTGTAGTGGTTTCTGATCATGATCTACGTTTTACATCAAGATTCTAGAAAAGTCTTCAAAAATCCCTGGATACTGAGCTTCGTTTGAGCACTTCTTACCACCCCCAAACTGATGGACAATCAAAATGGACGATTCAAACCTTAGAAGACATGTTGAGATCGTGCTCACTTGACTTTCAAGGTATGTGGGATCAATATTTACCTCTGGTAGAATTATCCTATAACAATAGCTTTCATTTAAGTATTCAGATGGCACCATATAAAGTGTTATATGGAAAGAGATGTCGCACACCAACTTGTTGGGATGATGTTGGTGAAAGAAAACTTGTAGGCCTAGAAATTGTTGAGGAAACAATAAAAAAGGTGAAGGTAATTCAAACCCACGTCAAAGCAGCTCAAAGTAGGTAGAAGAGATGTGCTGATAACTGAAGGAAGGATTTGGAATTTCAGGTAGGAGATCATGTTTTCTTGAAGGTATCTATAAGGCCCCAGCCTTAAACCTTACTTAATATTGAGTTATTACAAGATTACACATTGAGGATCTTTTCAGGTTTAGAGTTTTAGAGAATTAGATCATGAAACTTGCATTACATTCCACATTTAAACAAAGTGGTTACATAAAAGATAGTATTCATTCTTCCCATCAACGGAAACATATTTAAAATAAAACATGGATTCTTTCTTGACACATCCTTGACACTATCATCACATCCTATACCTTTCCCTTGACCTGTGAAAAACATTTCAAAAACTTGGGATGAGCATAAAAAGCTCAGTAAGGTATACACAAAGAATGAAAACTGTTAGTTTTTCTAACATCAAGTAATCCATGTATACTTTATCAAAGTAATACCTTCACCTTCATGAAGTAGTAAAAACTCTTCACTGAATAAAATATCATTACTTACCTTTTTGTAACCAAAGGATTACCATAAAACCCATATAAGGAACACATAACATATATAAAGGTAACTTGGGACATAAACATACTTAAGTAGAATAACCATACGGTCGACTTCCACACATATCACTTAATGGAATAGTCATACGGCCAATTTCCATACATACTTAATGGAATAGCCATACGGCCGACTTCCATACCCAATGCATTGGAGGTTATAACGTAACCACCCGTCCTGGTATTCACGACACCACCCGTCATATGGTTTATCACGTAACCACCCGTAAAATTTCCAAGCACCATTATAAAATAATAACACATAAAACCAACATAAAGGAATGATAAAATTTCCACATTTCAATCACAATATATCATTTAAATATATTGACATAATATAATCCTTTATCAAAAACATTTTCAACACCAAAATACAAAAAAAAGTATATGGTATTTATTTTATTTTAAAAATATTATGGCTTGTTGAGGAAGCCAAAGATCAAATAATACTCGCGGCGGCGGAAAAGGTCGTTGTCACCGCGTACGTAAAAGAAACATTCCTTTTTATCGTTTAGTAAAACGCTTCATAGAAAAAATATTCCTTTTGAATAAACATAAAAGTCAAAGGGGTTTATACACCGTATAAAAGAAGGTTGTGTATAAAACAAAATATGCCTCAATGAATGGAGATTGAGACGAAGTCCCTTACAAAGACGGTATCCTTGGTTTAAGGATAAATCAATTACATAATTATGTGTGACAAACGAATACACCAAATATAAGTGGATATTAAGTGTAAAATAATCAAAGGTAATTCACACATATTTAAAGGATGACATATTCAATAGCTACATGTTGAACCCAAAGAAATCGAAATTGGGTTAAGAAGTTCCCTTGATAGCCTAACGGCGTCACATCAAAATGAGTTGATGAGAGATAAAAAAAAGGGTATCTCATCACTTGTACGTAAAATTTACATCAATAAGGATATATGAGAACATATCCCAACATAACAATATGTAAATTAAAAGACCCAACAAAAGAAGTCTTTTAAAAAGAGGAGGGTGAAAGGTTCCCTTACCGACATGGGTATCTTTCGAAACATACACCTCGTGAAAGAAGGACAATACAACATTGATGTAAATACTCATAAAAGAAATTATATTACACAATGATTATAATAATGGGCAGTACATACACCACTCAAAGGAAATTGTGGCATATGTATAATAAACCTCACAGGAATAAAAGTGAGATGAAAAATCTCTTACTAAAACTCGGCAGCCTAACGACACCACATAAAACTTACAAAAATGGGTTGATGAGATCAAATAGGGTATCTCACCATATTAACATAAAGTTTATAGAAAGAGGAATAAAAAATAACATCCCCCAACATAACAAATAGGAGCTTAAAAGAAGTGACATAAAGGAGAGTACTTAAAAAGAAAGAGAGAGGTTAGATCTCTTACGAAAATTCGGCAGCCTAACGGTGCCACTTAAAACTTCCAAAATGGATTGATGAGAGAGAATAGGGTATCTCATCACATGAACATAAAAATTACAGTAATATTAATATAAAATAAAATCCCAATAACAAGAAATATGATCTTTAAAAGGAATGACATAAAAGAGTGTACTTAAAAAGAAAGAGAGGAGTAGGATCCCTTACCTCGGGTTCGACTTGACTCGATCGTTCTTTAACGTCCCGGATAATAAACTTGAGTTAATTTATATTTTCTTAAGAACATTTTTCAAGTTCATTATTCATTTTATATCACTTATTTTCATGTTATAAACATTATGTAACCATTTAAGTTAATAATGTTTGTTTTGTCGATATTTGGTTCTTAAGTCGAAAGTGGACTTCTTACAATTACATGTTGTTCATGTGGTCCAAGGTTCTTTATATCCAGAATGAAATTCCTGATTTGGATATCCTATATATAATATATATCTATAATATACATTTATTTATAATATCACATAATCATTTAGAGGTATGAAATGAAATGCACCGTTCATGGAGACGGTAACTCGTACGTACGCATGAACGCTACTTTCATTTCTTTGTCATATTAATGGAATTAAAAATAAATGAGAGGTATGTATATTTTAATTCCAGAATTATATTCATAATTTAGATGTATAATTAATAATATATATCCATTATATACATGTACTTTTAATAGTACATTACATTTGGGGATAAGAAATGAAGTGCACCGTTCATGGAGACGGTAAGCCGTACGTACGCATGAACGCTACTTTCATTTCTATCTCATACTTTAATGGAAAGAAATAATAATGATATATAGGTATATTATAATTCTAGTATAACATCATATATAATAACTTTAAATCCATCCTTTATACGTCCCACATATGGCATTAACGAATCACATCACTTTGAGGGGGCGGTAGTCCGCACTTCCTTAAATGAAGATATCGCGTTTACCCATAATGGAAACCATAAAGGTATGCCCAAAATGAAAAATACAGAATCTTAAGGAAAACATAAACATATTATATATCATATATAAATATAGTGTCATCTTAATGGCCACCTTTGAAGGTGTTAAAAGAATGTTGAACAATCATCATTTCGGGAGGCAGAAATTCGCCATCCACGGAAACAGTATGTTCTTTAACCATTAGATGTAGGTGTGTATAAGTGTAGCTAGAATCCTTCTTATAGAAACATCCTAGTATATTGAGTATACTGTAGTTGTTACAAAAGAAAAGAATAAAAATAGTTTATGGGGTTGGATAAGCAAAATCAAACAAAAGGACTCAAAAGAAGACATTACCTTAAAATCGGGTAACTCCCTTTGGTTTGAGCTCAAAGGCTTCCTTGGGAAGACTTATGCCCAAAGTGAGGCTTCAAGGAGTAAGAGAGGGAAGTTAAGAGACAAAATGGGAAGATTTTGGCCGAGCCAAAGGCTTTGTTAGTGTGGGTAAGAAGGTAGAGTTGGGGGCCTTTTATAAGAGAAGAGGAGGGGCACTCTTGTAAAGTTACAAAATGTTACTTTATTTTCAAAAGATTTTTGGATTTTAAAGATCCAACATTGATGTATTTCGAGGGTAAGGTGATAAGGGTTCGAATTCCACTCATACAATAGTCTTTGGACATGTGTAGGTCTTAGATATTACATTATCTTTCCATTTTATTTAAATCATTAAATAATGAGGTCATCGCTGCATCATCATGATGTCATAAATAATTTAATTTATTTAATGTCAAAAAATTATATAAAAAATACTATTATGTAGGAAATATTTTTATATTTATAATAAATATTTATAGTCAAAAATATGACTTGTATAACCCCATGTAAAAATTGTTTTAGTAAAACATCTCATGTGTGTGTCATTTTTACTTTAACATTAAATAAAAAGTTAATTATGTCATTTCCCAACCAAAGTGGCTCCATGGGGTCCCCAAGTTTACCCATAGATTGTCTTGTTCATCCATGACACATCAAATAAGGGTAGGACATGTGTCAAGGTATTTTCATTTTATTATAATATCATTTTTTCCTTAAACTACACTAATTACCTCTAATCGCGATTAAAAACTTAATAAGTTACTATTCACCAAAAAAATTATTTTAATCTCATTGAACCACATTTATCTTCTTAATGACAACCATGTATGTAGGATTTTTGAAATTCAAAACACAGAAGTGGTAAAATTTCATTTAAACGAAAAATCAGTTTTATAAGTATCACTTAGTGGTTTCACTATCCATCAAAAATTGAAGTTTTTCGGAAAAATACCAAATATTCACCCTAAGCTATATTTGATATTCCGAATTAAAAAATGAAGTCTATTTTACAAAATTCAAAACATATAAGTCAAATTAATTAATTTAATAATTAATTCCCGCTGTCATAACAAATAGCGTGTTTTTATGAAACAATAAGTATCAAAAGATTGACACTAGTTTAAGTCCGATTTCAAAGTGAAATTAATTCCAACGACCACTATTGGATTTAATGGTAAAAATATATTCAAATTTCACTTTAAAACCAATTCAAAAGATAATCTAGTCATATAAATAAATTATATTAAAAATAGGTTTTGAATTAAAATACAACATTTTACACTATTCATTAAAAAATGAACTTTATCGGAAAAATACCAAAAATTTACACAAAGTAAAATTTGATGTCCCGGTTATAAAGAAGAGTTTTATTTGGTCCAAAAGAATGTATAAGAGTGATCAAAACTATATTTAATGACAGTTCGCCATCAAAAGGCGATAAGTGAACCTTTAGTGAAAATTAGGGTATAAAAGCCTAAAATTGAATTCTTTCCGTATTTTAAGCCTTTATCTTTTATTGGATAAATGTAAAAACATTTAAAAAACATATATAATCATATTTTAGTTATTTCTATCCATTCCCACCAATAAAACGGCTACATGTTAACTACCATTTAAAATAATACTATTTTATTATTATAGTGCAACGTAAGATTCCTAAGAAACCCGTTGTTGCGTGTTGGGTACGCCATTGAGCATAGCATCCCCTTTAAAGTCATATTAATATTTCATTCACAAATATGGATAAATATGAAAATGTCATATTCTTTATTTACCTGGGGTGTTACATCCTTCCCCCCTTTTGGGAATTTCTTCCTCGCAATTTTTAAAATTGAGCTTGGAAACATCCTTGAAAGTCCCACATCGGAACAAGAGTCGGTAAAACAATCACTTTAAAATAAAGAAAGATAAGTACAAAGGTCACCCGAGTTAACCCATACTAGGATTCCAAGTATGAAAACATGGACATGGAGGAGAAAACATAGGGTCATGTTCTGATGGAGAGTGATAGAAAACATGTTAAGGAGAAAGTTAACCACAAGAAAATCATAAACTTGTGATGGGTTAAACGGTATTCGATTCCCCAGTAGGAAAAGTTAATAGACAACATTTTTGTTTTAAGTTACTTTTTATTGAGGAATTTATTCATAAGGAAACATAATCACTTATCATGTTGACTTTCAAATTTTACTAGATTCCTTAATCAAACTCATATTTTTTTCCAAAAGACGAGTATTTAGGGAGACTTGTTCGCATAAAGAGTACTATAATCAACTTCTAGAGAATAACCTAATCCACCAAAGAGAACTATATACATCCCATGTATTTAGGCTTTAACCAAAACCAAAACCAAAAAGGTTAGTATAAGGTCAGATAATCCAGAAAAGGATAACCCATTAAAAAGAAAATCTATTCTTAATCTCCAAAATTTGTCCAAAAAAACCCAAAGTTCAACGAGGACCATCCGATAAACAATTTGTCCATAACATTCTTCAAAGTAAACCAATCTAAGATTGAAACCCAAACATTTGAAGGATTTATTCACATAGTCTTCCAAGTTAAATCGTAACATTTATCTCCAAACAACATCAGTTGCTCCTAAAGTCTCGCATTGAAAAGTAATTAACCTAATCACATATCCTCCATGATAGGTTAATCATTTTCATAAATAACCCAAAATCAACTTACTCTTAATTCATAAAATCATATAAATAAAATAATCAGTCAAACTAACCAGGGACTTCACGTAGTCTAGTGGTAGGCGATAAATACCAGTCGCACTTTGGTTGTGGGTTTGATTCCCGCAGATTTGTCCGACGCGACGGGTTGTCACACGGTCTGCGTGTTTTCCTTTTTCCAAAACTATATAATTCTTAAATCATTCCCCAAAAAGGGATAAAATCAACAAAAATAACCATAACATAATTTAACCTCAATTTTATCTCATGCCTTTCACTTCAATCATAACATATAGTAACCCATAATTACCTCAAAAGTAAGGATCATATAAACCCAAATGGTTCTTTATAACTATGTCCACAAAAGAAAAGATAACTATTCCTTGAATAAAATTTGCCTATATTAAACATCAGGTTTACACATAATATAAAAAGTCTTCTAATGTAACCCCATCATCAAAAGATACTTAATACTCTTAAGAATTTCACCATAACTCTTGAAGCCCTTATATGTTGACATCTTACTCATTCAACATTCTTCATGATCCATTAACCATTCCTTTCCAACTTATTCCGAAATACCTCTTTCCTACAAACAAAATCATGAATCATATCCTAAGATTCCAAAATAGGAAAACAATAGTCATGAAATAATACATACCTTTGATTGGTCATTGTCAGTTTCTTCATCCTCAATCGGAATGGAATTAGGTATTGGTAAATGAACATTTGTACGCTCTTGGTGACCCCATTCACGAAACTTCTTCATAGGAAATGTGTTTTCATAATGACCATGCACACCACATTTAAAACATTCAATTGATCCCTCAGAAAGAACTTATTTCCCTTTCCTCGAGTCAACTGGATGCTTCCTTTTTCCATGGCAGGTTCTTGCTTTATGACCTTCATTTCCACATCTATAGCATATTTCTATCCCTTTGAAACATTTTCCTAGGTATTTCTCTGTACATCTTTGACACATAGGTTTTTGAACACACTTACCTTTATGATTATTACCTGTACTTCCGTAGGGATTTGTTTCTCGCATATATGATTCCTTAGAGAAATCACCAAGGTCTAGGTGGTAAATCATGACTCTAGATAGTTGGTTGAGGATAATCACAAGAGTTCTCATTGCAGCTCCCATATCATTCAGTTGCTTTCTCAAAAAACTGTCACAGTTTCCTTCACATCCACTGTTATTTTGGTGCCTGCTAGATCCAGCCATTTACTAAAACCAAAAAGGTTAGAGTGAGTATATCAAAAAAAACCATCATGTACTAATGAGGAAGATAAACACTAATATATTCTTACTTATTCACTTTATCTAAAACTAGGACTCTTTCTGAAATCCTAACCATTATGGTAATGTCACTTATGCTTAAAGAATACCCTAACCTCTAAAGTTATCTAAACCGACCTTTGATACCAACTATAAGGCCCCAGCCTTAAACCTTACTTAATCTTGAGTTATTACAAGATTACACATTGAGGATATTTTCAGGTTTAGATTTTTAGAGAATTATATCATGAAACTTGCATTATATTCCACATTTAAACAAAGTGGTTACATAAAAGACAGTATTCATTCTTCCCATCAACAGAAACATATTTAAAATAAAACATGGATTCTTTCTTGACACATCCTTGACACTATCATCACATCCTGTACCTTTCCCTTGACCTGTGAAAAACATTTCAAAAAATTGGGATGAACATAAAAAGCTCAGTAAGTTATACACAAAGAATGAAAACTGTTAGTTTTTCAAACATCAAGTAAACCATGTATACTTTATCAAAGTAATACCTTCACCTTCATGAAGTAGTAAAAACTCTTCACTGAATAAAATATCATTACTTACCTTTTTGTAACCAAAGGATTACCATAAAACACATATAAGGAACACATAACATATATAAAGGTAACTTGGGACATAAACATACTTAAGTGGAATAACCATACGGTCGACTTCCACACATATCACTTAATGGAATATCCATACGGCCAATTTCCATACATACTTAATGGAATAGACATACGGCCGACTTCCATACCCAATGCATTGGAGGTTATAAAGTAACCACCTGTCCTGGTATTCACGGCACCACCCGTCATATGGTTTATCACGTAACCACCCGTAAAATGTCCAAGCACCATTATAAAATTATAACACATAAAACCAACATAAAGGAATGATAAAATTTCCACATTTCAATCACAATATATCATTTAAATATATTGACATAATAAAATCCTTTATCAAAAACATTTTCAATACCAAAATAAAAAAAAGTATATGGTATTTATTTTATTTTAAAAACATTATGGCATGTTGAGGAAGCCAAAGATCAAATAATACTCACGGTGGCGGAAAAGGTCGTTGTCATCGCGTACGTAAAAGAAACATTCCTTTTTGTTGTTTAGTAAAACACTTCATAGAAAAAAGATTCCTTTTGAATAAATGTAAAAGTCAAAGGGGTTTATACACCGTATAAAAGAAGGTTGTGTATAAAACAAAATATGCCTCAATGAATGGAGATTGAGACGAAGTCCCTTAAAAAGACGGTATCCTTGGTTTAAGGATAAATCAATTACATAATTATGTGTGACAAACGAATACACCAAATATAAGTGGATATTAAGTGTAAAATAATCAAAGGTCATTCACACATATTTAAAGGATGACATATTCAATAGCTACATGTTGAACCCAAAGAAATCGAAATTGGGTTAAGAAGTTCCCTTGACAGCCTAACGGCGTCACATCAAAATGAGTTGATGAGAGATAAAAAAAAGGGTATCTCATCACTTGGACATAAAATTTACATCAATAAGGATATATGAGAACATATCCCAACATAACAATATGTAAATTAAAAGACCCAACAAAATAAGTCTTTTAAAAATAGGAGGGTGAAAGGTTCCCTTACCGACATGGGTATCTTTCGAAACATAAACCTCGTTAAAGAAGGACAATACAAAATTGATGTAAATACTCATAAAAGAAATTATATTACACAATGAATAGAATAATGGGCAGTACATACACCACTCAAAGGAAAATGTGGCATATGTAGAATAAATCTCACGGGAATAAAAGTGAGATGAAAAATCTCTTACGAAAACTCGGCAGCCTAACGGCGCCACATAAAACTTACAAAAATGGGTTGATGAGATAAAATAGGGTATCTCACCATATTAACATAAAGTTTATAGAAATAGTAATATAAAAGAACATACCCCAACATAAAAAATAGGAGCTTAAAAGAAGTGACATAAAGGAGAGTACTTAAAAAGAAAGAGAGAGGTTAGATCTCTTACGAAAATTCGGCAGCCTAACGGCGCCACTTAAAACTTACAAAATGGATTGATGTGAGAGAATAGGGTCTCTAATCACATGAACATAAAAATTATAGTAAGATTAATATAAAATAACATCCCAATAACAAGAAATATGAGCTTTAAAAGGAATGACACAAAAGAGTGTACTTAAAAAGAAAGAGAGGAGTAGGATCCCTTACTTCGGGTCCGACTTGACTCGATCGTTCTTTAACGTCCTGGATAATAAAATTGAGTTAATTTATATTTTCTTAAAAACCTTTTTCAAGTTCATTATTCGTTTTATATCACTTATTTCCATGTTATAAACATTATGTAACCATTTAAGTTAATAATGTTTGTTTTGTCGATATTTGGTTCTTAAGTCGAAAGTGGACTTCTTACAGTTTACATGTTGTTCGTGTGGTCAAAGGTTCTTTATATCCAGAATAAAATTCCTGATTTGGATATCATATATATAATATATATCTATAATATACATGTATTTATAATATCACATAATCATTTAGAGGTAAGAAATGAAATGCACCGTTCATGGAGACGGTAAGTCGTACGTACGCATGAACACTACTTTCATTTCTTTGTCATATTAATGAAATTAAAAATAAATGAGAGGTATGTATATTTTAATTCCAGAATTATATTCATCATTTATATGTATCATTCATCATATATATCCATTATATACATGTACTTTTAATAGTACATTACATTTGTTGATAAGAAATGAAATGCACCGTTCATGAAGACGGTAAACCGTACGTACGCATGAACGCTACTTTCATTTCTATATCATACTTTAATGGAAAGAAATAATAATGATATATAGGTATATTATAATTCCATTATAACATCATATATAATAACTTTAAACCCATCCTTTATACTTCCCACATATGGCATTAACGAATCACATCACTTTGAGGGGGCGGTAGTCCGCACTTCCTTAAATGAAGATATCGCGTTTACCCATAATGGAAACCATAAAGGTATGCCCAAAATGAAAAATACAGAAGCTTAAGGAAAAAATAAACATATTATATATCATATATAAATATATTTTCATCTTAATTTCCACCTTTGAAGGTGTAAAATAATGTTGAACAATCATCATTTCGGGAGGCAGAAATTCACCATCCACGGAAACAGTATGTTCTTTAACCATTAGATGTAGGTGTGTGTAAGTGTAGCTCAAATACTTCTTATAAAAACATCCTATTATATTGAGGATACTGTAGTTGTTACAAAAGAAAAGAATAAAAAGATTTTAGGGGGTTGTAGAAGCAAAATCAAACAAAAGGACTCAAAAGAAGACATTACCTTAAAATCGGGTAACTCCCTTTGGTTTGAGCTCAAAGGCTTCATTGGGAATACTTCTGCCCAAAGTGAGGATTCAAGGAGTAAGAGAGAGAATTGGAGAGACAAAATGGTCAGAGGTTGGCCGATCCAAAGGCTTTGGGAGTGTGGGTAAGGAGGTAGAGGTGGGGGCCTCTTATAAGAGAAGAGGAGGGGCACTCTTGTAAAGTTACAAAATGTTACTTTATTTTCAAAACATTTTCGGATTTTAAAGGTCCCAAATTGATGTATTTCGAGTATAAGGTTATAAGGGTTCGAAATCCACTCATCCAATAGGCTTTGGACATGTGTAGGTCTTAGATATTACATTATCTTTCCATTTTATTTAAATCATTAAATAATGAGGTCATTGCTGCATCATCATGATGTCATAAATAATTTAATTTATTTAATTTAAAAAAATTATAAACAAAATACTATGATGTAGGAAATCTTTTTATATTTATAATAAATATTTATAGTCAAAAATCTGACTTGTATAACCCCATGTAAAAATTGTATTAGTAAAACATCTCATGTGTGTGTCATTTTTACTTTAACATTAAATAAAAAGTTATTTATGTCATTTCCCAAACAAAGTGGCTCCATGGTGTCCCCAAGTTGACCCATGGCTTGTCTTGGTCGACCATGACACATCCAATAAGGTTAGGACATGTGTCAAGGTATTTTCATTTTATTATAATATTATTTTTTCCTTAAACTACACTAATTACCTCTAATCGCGATTAAAAACTTAATAAGTTACTATTCACAAAAAAATTATTTTAATCTCATTGAACCACATTTTACTTATTAATGACAACCATGTATGTAGGATTTTTGAAATTCAAAACACAGAAGTGGTAAAATTTCATTTAAACGAAAAATCAGTTTTATAAGTACCACTTAGTGGTTTCACTATTCATCAAAAATTGAAGTTTTTCAGAAAAATACCAAAAATTCACCCTAAGCTATATTTGCTATTACGAATTCAAAAATGAAGTCTATTTTAAAAAATTCAAAACATATAAGTCAAATTAATTAATTTAATAATTAATTCCTGTTGTCATAACAAATAGCGTGTTTTTATGAAACAATAAGTATCAAAAGATTGACACTAGTTTAAGTCTGATTTCAAAGTGAAATTAATTCCAACGACCGCTATTGGATTTAATGGTGAAAATATATTACAAATTCACTTTAAAACCAATTAAAAAGATAATCTAGTCATATAAATAAATTATATTAAAAAGAGGTTTTGAATTAAAATACAACATTTTACACTATTCATTAAAAAATGAACTTTATCGGAAAAATACCAAAAATTTACACAAAGTAAAATTTGATGTCCCGATTCTAAAGAAGAGTTTTATTTGGTCCAAAAGAATGTATAAGAGTGATAAAAACTCTATTTAATGACAGTTCTCCATCAAAAGGCGATAAGTGAACCTTTAGTGAAAATTAGGGTATAAAAGCCTAAAATTGAATTCTTTCCGTATTTTAAGCCTTTATCTTTTATTGGATAAATGTAAAAACATTTAAAAAACATATATAATCATATTTTAGTTATTTCTATCCATTCCCGCCAATACAACGGCTACATGTTAACTACCATTTAAAATAATATTATTTTATTATTAGAGTGCAACGTAAGATTCCCAAGAAACTCGTTGTTGCGTGTTGGCTACGCCATTGAGCATAGCGTCCCCTTTAAATTCATATTAATATTTCATTCACAAATATGGATAAATATGAAAATGTCATATTATTTATTTACCTAGGGTGTTACAGTATCTTCATGGAAGGGTGTTATACGTTTCATTAAGAAGGTTAAATTGAGTCACAGGTACATCGGACCTTTTGAAATTCTAGAACAAATTATGTTTGTAGCTTACCATTTGGCAATGTTTCCAAGTCTCTCCAAAATTCACGATGTGTTCCATGTATCACTATTGAGAAAATACATGCCAGACCCAATGCATGTACTCACCTATGAAGAATTAGAACTGGAACCCGATTTGTCTTATTACGAAGATCCTGTCAAGGTTCTTGATACAAGAGAACAAGTGTTGAAAAACCGGATGACTCGTCTGGTAAAAGTTCTATGGAGGAACCATAAGATGGAAGAGCCAACATGGGAACCCGAGGAACTTATGATAAAGAACCACCCGAGTATTTTTATGCAGTAATATTCTAGAAATTTCGAGGATGAAATTATTTGAAGGAGGGGATAATGTAACACCCCAAGCTTACATGGTATGCTTCTCTTTGAATAATACAGTAGCGTGTGTTGTACGAAACTTCGAGTTCTAACACACCACAACCAATCAAACTAGCCGTTATGAATAGTAATACCAACTTTTTGAAATTTTATAAATTTTATCTTTCAAAATGGACTTCATTTTTGGATTTGGAATATCAAAATTAGGTTAGGGTGAAATTTTGGTATTTTTCTGAAAACTTTCATTTTTTGATGAATAGTGAAAAAACACTGAGTTATGGTTTAAAACCGAATTTTTTTTTAAATAATTATTTAATTTATTTAAATTTATTTTAGGTCAAAATAGATGCATAATACCTATATAAGTTCAATGTAATTCATTGGAGTCGGTTAATAATAATTTTAGATATATAAAAATTTTATTAAACTTTTCACCGTCTTTTACCCACTTCCTTGGAGAATTTGAAAATTCACATAAAACTTAATTTTACCACTTATGTGAGTTAAATTTTGAAAATCTGAGAGACATGGTTAATATCAAGGAGTAAAATATGGTTCAATAATATAAAAATAATTTTTGATGAATAGTAATGTTTTACTTTTATTTACCACGGTTAAAAGTAAATAGGGTAATTAAGGGTAAACGTGATATTATTATTACCCTAACACATGTCCTAATTCTATTGGATAAGTATAGTTCGACCAAAAAACCTTAGGAATAAAATATGAACCTATTTGGTCCACTTGAATTAGATTAGGAAATTTATTATTATTTAATTCAAAGAAGAGTTAAAAGAGTTAAAATCAAAGTTTAATAACTAAAACATTTTTAATATAGGGTTATACATAAGATAAATTCGATTATAAATATTCACTAGAAAACTAACAAGATTTTATACATAATGGTATTTTATTTATATTTTTTAGACATTAAATAATTTAATTTATTTATGACACAATGATGATGCAGTAATTACATAATTAATAAAATATTAAAATAATTGATATTATAAATATCTAAATAAATGTAATTTGAGACTTTTTATGAATTCCGTTAATTTTATATGTTAATATGACATATTAGGGTTGGTAAGATGAATTTTTTTAGAAGTGGTAATGCTGTTATGAATTTAGTAAAAACAAAATTCCAAATAGTGTCAAAATTGACATAAAAGAGTTTTTAAAAAAAATATTATATTATTAATTGATATTATATTTCTAAAAATATAAGGTTCGTCCAAAATAATTATATAATTATATGTGTATCATTAATGAACCACTTGGGGTTCTCTTGAAGTATATAGTAAGTTTATTAACCATATAATATAATAATACAAAGAGACATGGTAAATGTCAAACTATTTAACTAAGAGTTAAATCTAAAAGATAAAGTTAATATAGTGACCCAAACCTGTCTAAAACCTATTAGTTGGTGGTTTTCAACCCATCCCCACCTTATCATTTAAATAATCCATTCTAGATACATTAGAAACCGGAAATTATTTTATTATAAAATAATATTTCTATCTTTTCCTAAGGTGCCCCTCACCCCTCTTATAAAAGGGAACCCCCCCCCCCCTTCTCTCTAATTCACACCTTCAAAGCCAGTTGGCTCAGACAACCTCTACCCAAATACCCTCTCAACTATACTAAATTCATTATATAGGCCTTCATTTTGTCATAAATCTATCCTAAGGATCCCTTTTGATCAAATCAAAAGGAAGAACCCGAAGAAGAGGTAAATATCTCATCACCTCTTTCAAGTTCCTTTCTTCTTCCACTTCCTTTTTCTTTGTTGTTTCCATTATAAATTAATAACTACAGTATCTTCTATATACTATTATTTAATTATAAATATGTTACAACCATATTCATTATTCTATCCATCCTTTGAATGACATGTCACCATAAGTGCGTACGTATGGCTTACCGCCTCTACATCGTGGTGTAATTATTATTCAATACATTATTATTTAGATGGATATAATAATGATGTGTAATTGATTTAAATAATAAATATAACATGATAATGATTATGTATATATTATATACCATCTAATTATATGTTATTTTAGTAACAAAAGAATGATATTGTCACTCGTGGATTACCGTCTCCATGAACGCGATGAGATTCATTCCTCATCGTATCCATTCAAGACTAATTTTCATTAGATGATTAAAAATAATGTTTAAATACTTGATATCATTTTGGATGTGAATAAGATACATCCCATACATAACAAATATTACTCACATAATAATTAATATAAAGGAAAATGAATCCGTTAACACCCAAAACAATGATAATTCTAAGATATTATTAACAAAGCGATGTTAAAAAATCATATATGATATCATATTAATGTATATAATTCTTGTATAATTTAATAAAATTTATTTTACCATTATAAAGGAGGTTAACCTACCATCTACTAAAGAAAAAGTTCAAGTTAATGGTTTATTTCACAATCTCTTCATTATCTGAGGTTGTTTATACGTAATTATCTACTGGGACCACTTTATCATCCACATCCATGTTTCTTAAAAATGTATTTCAAAACATTCTTACTATTTTATATAATATGGTTTAAATTCATTTATACCCTTTTTTTACTTTTTATAAGATATTTATAAAGGAATCTTTTTGTTGTTTTCCAAACAAGGTCCTTTTTAACCTTTTCGACAAAATTAAGGTAAGAATGTATTTTTTAACTTATACGGAGGGTGTGGCTATTTTCCGCCATTATAAAATCATCAAAGATTCCCCTAAAATATTATAAGAATATTTTCAAATTAAATGTTTTATTTTATAATTATGTGACTTTTAAATGACTTCAAAAAAGATATATTTCTCTCAAATGGTTTTGATTTCATCTATATCAAAATCCTTTGATGGATTTAAAGATTATTTGAAGTTGATTTATTATGATAAAAAATTTCCATATTGTATTGAAGGTTTTGTGATATGTTTGACTGTAGATTTGTTATTTTTATACCATTAATGGTTTATAGATAAAGTATTGACATTTTTTATTCTAGTTTTAATACGAATGTTTATGTTATGTTTAAACATGTTCATATGAGGAAGGAATTATACTAAGTAAGTGAAGGGTGGAGCCCGCTATATCTCCTCGATGAATCGGTAGGTCTCATTAGACAAACTAGTGTCCTGGCATAAGGCCTTGACCGAATCTTATTTGTAGTCTTGGAATAAGGCCTTGACTATGTGGTTATGATAGTCTGGCATTATGCATTCCATCATTATGAAAGTGGTTATTGATTTTGCGTGTGATTATTCGACTAGTAGAATATCCATGTGAATAAGTAAATGTAATTATTTCATTTAATTTTTTCCATGTTATGATGAAGTTCAAGTTTAAAAGGATTTTGTTTTAGTTATACATTGCCTTAAATTTTTATGCTTATTTATGAAAGTTTCCACTATATTGTTATCCTTACTGAGCATCTGAGCTCACCCCTTTCTATGTTTTATTTTTTCCAGGATGTGAAGAAGTATTTTATGACTGACCTACAGGGATTGTATGAGAGGATATGATTGTGGACTATGTTGACTATGTTGTTGTATTTTTTCCCTTTATCATGTAATTTAACACTTATGAATGTATCTAGTGTTTCTAAGGCTACTAAAATAATCGGTCATTCGAGACTTGATCTTTTGTGATCATGAAAATATTATGTAATAATGCACCAACTCTGGGTAACTAGGGTCAGGGCGTTACAATGAGGTATTCCCCACATAAAATGCAATCCTCCTCATGAATCTTCTATGTGTAATCCCCACACCATCTTTTGTGGACACATCTTTCATGAAAATATCATTTGGGATGATACTTCCTGTTGTTTCTCATAGTGAACTTGATTAACATGATCCTAGACATTGGTGGTGACCCTTATATACATCCTCCACTTCTATGTGAATCCTCATGAGTATATTACCAGATATATAATCATGTACCTATGAATGAGGATTTTCCACATATAAGCACAAACCAGATGGGAATCCCTCCTAAATTAAGCCTCGTCCATATATTCTCCATTGGAAGATCCTATGAATAAGCCCAACCACATGTTATACATATACAAAAAACCTCTATTGGATTATGACCTAATACCCCTTTCTGAAATATGATATCTTTTATTCCCAACCAACTAATATATGTAGGAAGCCCCGCTGAGGTAAAAAACAATATTTCATCCACTCCATCCACTCATATCATTTCCATCTACATCCATTCTGATTTTCCATGAGCCTCCAAATCTTGGAAGGATCATTCCATCCACCTGGGATACACCTATGCATATGCACCATCAAAATAATTTCAACTCCCATAAGCACCTGGGTAGCTCCCAAGTGTAATCCCCACACCACTAATCCAAGAGTGATCCTCTTAAAAAGGGAATCTCACATGTATAATAACCACACCATCACATTGAACTAAATGGGGTTTGATCCCTAATCTATGGATAGGGAACATAGGAACCCTCTCTGAGGATCAATCCAAAGAAATGGTAATCCTTGGTTCCCCCCTTATATGGGTGTACCTACCTACTCCACCGCCAAGGGTTTCCAAAAGAGCCTTCATGGTATAGAATCTTTCCTTTATGGGAAATACCTCTTAGATATTCCTCAATAGGTTATTTTGAACCATTACTTTATAAACCTTCTATGTGTTCCCTCCTAAGGATACACCTCCATGATTGGAATCCACAGTGCATTCTGTTCAGCCACATTCTGTCTCCATAAGATGTTAAATCCATGACCTATTTCATGCTGCTACCTCATGCCAAACATGGGATTATTGAGGTGAAATATTTATAATATATGTTCTTGTAGTGTCTTTTACCTCATGAAAAAATGTGGGATGTCTGATGTTAAATCCTTTGATGATATTCCTTTGACATCAGATACCTCATGATTAACAAAAGATGCCTTGGGGTCCATGCCTAAAGATGACTCCCTAAGATTCCCTCATATGGGAAAGTATATAAGTGAATAATGTTTCTAGTTTCCAGATAGTCCAATGATTCCAAAAATGACTAATATAATAACCAAAGGTTTCTTCCCTATCGAGCCCTTTTGGAGTATAAAAACCAAAGCAGTGTAATTTACCGATGTCCATTAAGAAATGGCACCAGGAATGAGTTTCAAGTGAATGACTTAATTTATGAGGGAGACTCAGAATATGTGATTATTTCTAAAGAAGAATTTATGGAATGAGAAATAGTCTTCCCATCATCTCATTTAGATTAGGGGTAAGTCATCACTGTTAAAAGTGATCAATGTGACCCACTGTTGGAAAGTGGGACTGTGAGGTAATAGAATGTGGTGGAAGTTTACATTAATCAACATGATGATTGTTGTACCCTAGTGAAATCTTTAGAAACAATTATAAAAAATGATATAGGAATGGAATGTAAAACATTCTATTTTGAAAGCATGGAAAAATAATTTGAAATACCATTATTTAAAACCCACATCACAAAAGAGTAAAAAAGATCATTTTGAAAATTGTATAAAGGAAATATGAAGGTCAAATGAGATAACATATAATTGGGGTTTAAAATATAATGGTGAAAATGTAATGAAAGGAAAATATGGAAGAGGATGGGAATTTCTACTTATTAAGGATGGAAATTAATCTTAATAATTGTATAACTTTATGTAGAAGAAATTCACCAAGGAATATTTGAATAAAAAGAAAAAAAAATATCCCCATAGAGGCATAGAATGTATAGTTAAATAATTTCCTAAGGTGGAAGAAACCAAAATTTAAATAAATCTTTTCAAGGTAAAACTTTCTAAATCAGTGAAAGTAGTTGATTTTATAAATAGTCTTATGACCATAGAGTCCTTTGAATAAAAACCCATTTATAGAAAGATCATGATATAAATCTTTAACCCCCCTGAATTAAATGAATATAGTAAAATAAAAACATTATTTATTAATAAAACTATATCAAAATTTTCTTGTTGCACATTAGTGAATATGTCTCAAGAAATTGATTTTGAAACAAAGAACCCCTTTACTTGTTCCATGCATTGACGAAATCACACTAAGATCATATATAAAAAAAACTGATATATAAATATTATATTTCAAATAATTACAAATATGCATAACCTATAAAAACATTCAAATATAATTATTCTATGTTTGTATAATAATTGGTTATTATTTATTATAGATATCAAGTGTAAGTAATCATGATCATTTTGAACTTTTTTTATAATAGTAGATAAGTTATTCATTTTATCCTAAAACTCATCATTCAAAAATTATACAATGTACAATAATTTATTTTTCATGACACTATATAAGGTAATTAGTTTCTTCTATAAGAGTTATTTTTCATGTTCATGAAATTGGTGATATTAATGTTTTATTGATTTTTATCAAATGAAGGTTATATATTGAAATATGGGATTAATTTTAATCTATCCATTATATAAACAAAATAAAACCCCTAATTATGTGTTTAATAAATATATCATCAAATATTAACATCACATAATCATACATTATATAATTTTATATCATTCTTCTTGAATGTGGTGAGATTGACCCAAACATGAGCATACCATATTTAATGTATGATTATGATTATGAAAGTGGATTCTTTTAGTGAAATATAATTATTATATATAAATATTTATATTATTTATATACTTTTAAAGTTATTATTAGAAATTTAAGACACTTTAATAAATAATAATCAATCTTCTTAAAAATTGGATGTGTTTCTTTTTAGAGGTGTTAGTCCCTACAACGCACAACACACATTTTTTATAAGTGATTGGTAATGAATGAGGGTGGATTTTAATTTTAAACATCAAAATAATAATTATATTATGCATATTCCACTTTTAATCTTCAATATCATGCATATAATGGTACTATAGATACGTTGGGGGGAGAAATGATAGTCATCGATTCATGGAGAGATTAGTCCACACAACACACAAATAACAATTTTTTTCATAATATAAAAGGGGAAATATAGTTAATAGTTATTCCCTTAATATAATAAAATTTATTATATTATCAATAAAGAAATAATTATAGGGAAATTATTATATTATATTATAGAAAGTAAAAATGTAAAGGAGAGATGTTTAAAAAAAATGCACTCATGTTGAAGACTTGGGCTTTCCCTTATATGACTCTTTGGAATGGAGGTCTTAGGATAATCTCTTATGAATAGAAGCTCATGTAAAATAAATATTTTTCTAGACTAAGTAAAATAGAAGAGTTGTAATGGGAGAAAATAATTTTAGTGAGTTCATGAATGGTTAGTCGGAGGCCCCTTTTATATGTGATGAGAATGCTATTTTTTAACTTTTTAACTTATTATAAGGAGATCACATATTTCACATATCATGAAGACACGAAAATAAAAAATAATTGAGGGTGGTATATAGTCTATAATCCCTCAACCAATAATTTGCACAAATCTTTGGAACATGTTTTCATGCCCTTTACACATAGAATTTTCAGTTTTGGCATTCTTGGTTTTCATAGATATCTACTTTTTATATAAGTAATATAATCTTATGACCTAAAAAATTTAATATCACATACTAAATAATTTTTAAATACCAATTATAAATATAAATTATATTTTTTTGATAAAATTTATATATTTAAGAATGTTAATTTTTAACATTATCTCTTTTAATGAGTAATTTTTTTTTTTTGAAAAAGTGGATTGTTAAGATTAAAATATAATATATATGATAAATTTATAAATGTATTTTGATTTTAATTATATAATATTTTTTCTTATAAGTTATATAAAACATCAGTTTCATTAAGATTAATAAAAAATATAATTATAGAAAAAAATTAATTAGGAGAAAAGATAAATCATTTTTTATAATATTACTAATGTTGTTAGAAATAATATTTATAAATTCATAATATTATATTAAAATAAATTTTACTCCATAAAAAAAATTTAATTGTGAAAAAAAATTAAAATTTTCTTCTGTCAATCATACTTCATGATATAGTCATAAATTATATTTATTAGTAGAAACATTATTTATCTCTAATAACCTGAAAATAAATTATCTCAAAAAATATATAAAATAAAACCATTAAAAATTTATAAATTATTGAACCAAAAAAGTATGACAACTTTTTAAAATAAAATATTGAGATATATATATACTTATATGTTAATTTAAATTAAAATTCAAAATATTACATCAAACATATTTTATTGAAAAATAATATTATTAAACATCCAGTGTTATAATATTGATTTATATTAATTTTTAATTTAAAAAATGTAAATATATAATTTTATATATTATAATATATAATCATAATAACCAATTAAAAGTGGGAAATTTATTACTTTAATATCTTGAAGTGTTATTGGCGACAAAGTTTATCATATAATTGGTGGGTATGAAGAGACTGTTTTTTCTATGTTGGTGATGCATTCATTAGAATATCATGTAAAAGATAATCCTAGGTTTCTGGAGTAATTCCTTATTTTTATCTCAGATGAAGTTATTGAACTACCCCAGTGACACGCCTTCGAGTTTGGGATAGAGTTATAACTGGTTGTATCTCAGAATTCAAGGTCTCTATATAGAATGGATCATATGGAGTTACATGAGATGAAGTTAATATTAGTTCATCTCATGTTGAGGTGTTTCATCTAAACCAGTTTGTCTCCTTTGGGTGCTCTAGTGTTATTCACCAAAAAGGTGGGAAGTAGTATGTGATTTTTTATATACTACCAAAGGCTAAATTAGGTGATTTTTGAGAATCATTAATCATTCTATAAATCGATGATCTATTCAACCAGTTGAATGGTTCTTTTTGTTTTAAAGGCCTACTTGTGGTGTGGATTCCTTAGATGAGGGTGAAATATAATCATATCCTAGAGGAAATATTATAGGGTAGGTATTAGTAATTCTTATTCATGGTTATATATTTCTATTTAAAAAATTCCCCTTTCAATGTTAAATGTGATAATGAATAATATTACATGAAATCTTGGACTTATTTTTGATTACCTTCATCGATGACATTTTGTTCTACTAGAAGTCATTGGAAGTGCTTGTCGAGAAACTCAAAGTTGTTTAATGGAGAATTAAACACCATAAACCATATTTTAACCTATATAGGTGTGTAATATGTATGGTATAAGTTTATTTCCATGTGAATATGGTGTCTTATTGGGGAATATATGTATATCTATTAGAGTTTCATAGTTTCATTTGTCTTGTTGGCTATTATCATTAGTTGTTTCTTGAGTTTCAACCCCACTTAACAAAAATCAAAGGAATGAATAGGAATTTATATGAATTATTTATTGGGATCTATTGTTCAATTATATGAATGTGAAGTTCAATATTTATCCAATTATTGAGTTACAGAAGAGGGTATGTTGTTCATGGTTTATTGTGATGCATCCTATGTAACAACAATGTACTTGTTGATGTAGTAGAGATAAGTGATCTATTATAAGTCTTGTTAGTTAAATAATCATGAAAATAACTATTCCAAGCTAGATAGGTAGTGGGATATAATTGTTATTTCACTTAATTTATATCATTATTACTTCATTAGTGATAGATTTATAGTTTTTAAGAACCAAAATAGCCAAGAATGAGTTTTCTCCCTATAGGATCTGATCTATGCAAATAAAGGTGGATGAAGTTTCTTTAGGATTATTATTTTTAGATATCATACACCCTAGGAGGTTGGGTTTTGTTTTATGATCTTTTGAGTAAGAATACATGATGAGATGTGGTTTTAGATTTTGCATATTTTTTAAACGAGATGGAGGAGCTTGAAATGAGGGATAATGACATTAGAGATACCACTAACTCATGTTATCACTATTAGATTACTGTAGAGTATTATTTTATGCATCATGTGGAGTATATTAAATGGGTATACTTATAGGTATAATTCATTTGTGTCCATTTAGTCTAAACAGATTCTCAAGTGGGATATACAGAAAATTTTTAGAACCAAGTCTTGTTTTAGTTGAGGCAGTTTATTCGGTTGGTAGTACATAAATAATTTATTAGTTGTCTTCATTGATGCACTTTTCAATGCATATTAGTGTGAAAATTATTTTTCTTAGATTAATGAAATAGATTTAGTGTATTGGTACAAATTATTTGGTTGTAAAGTATATGGTAATGTGTTATGTTTGTCAAGATGTGAAAGTAGAGAACTGTGTTCTTTCTTTTTATTGTAGTACATGGGTGTTCCAAATTGGAAATAGCACTTCATATTAATAGATTTAATTGTTGTATTACCTCATATTTTGGGTGGTTTTGATTTATTTTTTGTGGTAGTGGAGTAGTTATAAAACAAATCTATCATTATTGAAATTTTTGGGTCAATTACCATAAAATTTTTAGTGAGGTGGCATGTGGATGTTGATGTTAGGATTCATATGGTATTGAGGCCCACTATGTCTGATATGGATCCTCACATTACCTTGAATTTATATAGGTGATTTCATCATTATTTTAGATACATGTTTCATATTATAACTTCCTTTAACCCTTATACATATGGGTATATGTAGAGAACCCTCTAGATGTTATAGGATATGTTGAAATCTCACGTTCTACTTTTTGGGTTCGTTGTGAGTAAATAATATACCATTATTAAATTTATCATAAAAAAAATTACTCAACAATTATCATAGATTTTTTTAGGTATTTTATGAGAAATTGTTTCCTTCTCTATTGTGATGGACAAAGGTTGGGGAGTTCAGAGTTATTGGTTTGGGGGTGGTTCATAGGATAATCCTAAAGATCCTATTGGTTATTCGAAGGATGATGGAAGCACTATACTATTAGAAGGAAAATTTTGTACATAGTCAGAGGCCCTTAGTGTTCGAGGATGGAGAAAAAATTCTTTATTATCTCCGATTGATGTGGTTATCTATGGTTAATCATGGTATGTGAGAATTCTCCATTCTTTCTTAGGCTTTTTTGGTTTTTGGGTTGAGTTTTCATTGTGGAAGATAGTTTGACACTTCCACCTTAGTTGGAGAGGATTCAAGATATCTCCCATGTGTCTCAACTTCATTTGTGTCTTCACAATTACATCCACATCCTTGAATAAGGATACATTGATATTGAGTATGATGTGAGGTTCATTGAGAATCCTATAGAGATCCTAGATCATAAAAACAATGCGTTGAATGAGTGAACTATAATTTTGGTTCATTTGTTGTGGCGGCATACTGTCTTGGAGGATAGTACATTGAAGTGAGAGGCATAGATTTGGAACAGTACCCAAATACTGTTTGAGTTTTTCCTTATCAGGTTTTGTTTTAGTGATGTGATTTTCAGATCATATTTTTTATCAGATGTTTTTTGTATATATTTATTGATATTGGAAAAATAATTTGACATATGGAAAGGGAGACTGCATTCTTAAAATGTTCACATCTTATTTTGACCAATTAAAACTATATATACAAGAAATTACCACCCAGAAAAGATTTTATCCAGACGTAGAGGATGATATTCCTTTATTAGTGTTCTCAAGTTACTGATGTGTTATGGTTTTGATGTTTTTTAGATAAGGATATGTGGAGGTTTATTTTGATGTGTGGGTAGTAATGGAAATTTGGTATTTTGTGGATTGTGTTGGATGATATGGTGTGTGCCTTCTGAGAGGTGGTAATGTGTTCATTCAAGGTGTTTTATGAGAATTTTAGTAGGCTTTGTTCATCTTGTAGATTCTATGAGGATTAGTGAGGTGATTGAGAGGTATCTTATGGGGTGGTTGTTTGGACCCATTTATTTTTTGGGATTGTTTTTATTCTCATGGATGATAATCATTTGATAAGTATTTAATATAACTGGTTGTTCCATCCTGGAAATTTACATTGATGGTTTTGTGGATGTAGAGTTTTTGAAGGGGGTTATAGGATGTTCAATAGTGGGGTGAGATACATTATAACTAAAATATGATTTTTATTCTATATAATATGTGTTCATTATTCATGTTGGTGTTTTACCACATGTGTGGATAATGGTTTATAGCTTGTATACAACTATGGGGGGAAACATTAAGTGGAATTGTGCAATAATATAGTAGTTTATGGAATAAAAAATATTAATCCTAAATATAAATTTTTAAATTGAAAAGGAGTTCATTGAAAAAATTGGTTTTACGGAGTAGGGTATATAGACCTTTGGAAGTTAGGATGTAAACTTGTAACTTACATGGTAAATTGGGTGAGTTACAACTTGCTTATATATCTTTTTTGGTAGATTATATTATCATTCATCCTTCATTCCATATATGTTTTCTTCAAAACCCTAGAGGCATTAGGAGATATTCTATATCATATTCCATTTTTTTGATCAATGGGTTTTGGTGTTGGTGTTTTTGGAATTTTTTTCCATACACTCTTCTTTATTTTTTATTGTTTTCATATTTTCCCTTGACAATCTACTTTGGAATTGTTTTTTTTAGTTTTGGGTGAGTTTTTGATATGTTTTTTATAATACATTTTTGTGGTGTAGGTTAAATGGTGGTTACCTTTTGAGGTTGTGAGTTTTGTGTTATTTATTCATCACCCTACTATGAGTACTCATATAGGAAAGTTTTTTTAGGTATTTAATCCTCATTATGTCAATATTAATGTTATATGTGTGGGTATTACATGATTTTCCATACCATTTTGTGGATAGTAATGGTCAAAGAATTAAGAAAATTATTTTTTAACTAAAATTGAATTGTATGAGTGGATATATCACTTGATTTAGTGAATTTTTATATATTGGTGATGATATTTTATATTTCTATAGAAAATTATGAACAAAATTTGTATTCAGATCCTTTTGTGTGTTGTGGATAATATCTTTTAAGGCCCTTATTGTGTTATTTTTTATCACACTTTTAAATAAAACAATAAAAAATGTATATATCTCTAATTAATTAGTTTCCCAGAGAAACATAATATATGTGATATTAACTATTTTGTCTAAATATGTAAAATTATGAAATCCCTTGAATAAATGTGGTTTTTGGGATATGTGTTGTTTTTTAGTTTGTTTTATTTTGGTTTTATAGTTTGGTTTTTGCTATTTGAGGCAATGTGGGTGACTACGTGGGATCTGTGATGCGTGGGGATGTGATGTATTGGTTATATTGAATAGGATAGATATGGGTTGTTGTGATATAGTTGTTGTGTATAGTGGTGTGATACGTGGTGGTGAATATTTTCTATTCCATTGTGTTGTGTGGAGGTGTTGGTCAATGTGGTTATGATGTGGGGTCACTATGTATGCATGGAGATGGTTGTTGTTAGGTACTTGTTATCTTAATGATTTTTATGAATGTTGGATGTTATTTTGAATGAATTTTTATGTTTCTAGTCATAATAATATTATTCAAAAGGATTTTCGATTTTTATCAAAGTTTATAAACATAGAATTGGTAATTATAAAAATCACTTTACATTGAAAAACCATTAAAAATAAAATCAGACATACAAAAGGATCAGATGAATAATTTGTTAAAATGATTCACCAATGAAAAATTGTTCATACAATAAAAAAAATAATGATTATTAGATGTTATGAATGTTTCTATCATTATGATATATCCAATATCTTAGGATCCATGAATTTATTAGAAAGGGGGAAAAACTGTTCCTGTGTACAATATTCTCATTTTTATTTTTATTTTGTAATTCACTGAGTATACAAAATTATATAGAGTCATGGAAGAGTAATTTTTTTACATAGTTTACAATGTTAACAATGTTTATAAATTTTATTATTTATTTGATGTTTATGAATTTTTTGTGATTATTGTTTTCTAATTTTTTTATTCATATTTGAAAATTATATCATATAGAGGAAATTCAATGAAGTAAAAATATGGTATTCTAATAAATAGAAATAGATTGGGTATTTTGATAAATTCCATCTTCTAAATATATTGTATAACGTCTATCAGAACAAATAATTATGAAGTCGAAAAAATGTTTTTGTTATAATAGTATTATTTGAACCATTTGATTTATATTTATGATTATTTTTTATTATTGTAAATCTAGAGACTTTTAAAACAATTTTGTAGACAAATATTTGGGGATGTCTAATCAGATAAAATGTTTTTTTAAATTTTTATTAGACAAACATTTGGTATAATGTATTTTCGAATATTATGTACATTCTGGTGAAGATTCATTTACTAAAATATTCTCATATGAATAATTGGTATAAGCATTATCAGAAAAATATTGTGTAAAAATATACATCAAATGGATTTTTACAATCCAATGAATAAATTTTTTTGATGTTCAAAAGTGTAGTAATTGATTATTTTTCATCCAAAAATGTCTCAATAAATGAATTCCATAAGACGTACGAGTTATTCCTTAAAACAATATTTTTCAGGGTAGGACATCATAAATTTTCCTATGATGTTTTATTGGATCATCATATGTACTATCATATGAAGGATAAAATCTTTGGATATTCCTAGAAAAACATTTCCTAGATAATGTTTTTTATTTAATATTCACAATAAAAAGTTTCACAAATATATCGTAAGTGAATATATTGAGATGTTATTTTAATGTTATAAATATAATGAAGGAAATCATTATTAGCATTGATTTTTATATAAATTTGATAAAAGGTGATGTCACAAATGTTTCTAAATTTTTTTATAGAAGGTTATAAAATTATTAAAAGGATTTTGTTGAATTTTTTAGTGGGGGTTTCGAATTTAATGTTTCTGTTGAGAGGGTAACTAAATTTTTATTATGACCAGTGATTCATCTAATGTTAATATATACAAGTGTGAAATGGAAATGTTTCTTGGGATCTACTCAAACATTTGAAAAATCTAATGTGGTATAGAATTGGTTTCCAATAGAGAAATTAGTTTAACATCATTCAGTCAGAGTTTTGTTTTGGGATGTACCAATCCAAGAACTCTCTTGGTTGAAGAAAAAAAGAACAATATGTTTTCAATGACTGTAAAATATTTGATTAGGAACTATCAAAAAAACTCAAAAGAAAATGTTTTAATAAATTATAATCAGATGAACTAATCATAATAATGTTGTAGATGTTTTTATGTCATAGAATTAACATTCAAGATGAATATTCAAAATGGTATTTCTGTAGAAACCCATCAGATGAATGGAAACCCATTTGAATATGTTCTTAACTAATTCTATGTAACAATGTCAAGAATAATTACTTTTCAATAATTGAAGAAATGAAATTCTTCTATGAAGCACCATGATAATGTTATATGCCTATTGTTAAAGGGTTCCAAAAGTTGGTATATAATTTTTGTCATATATTTTTCAATATAGAATTAAATAACATATTACATTTGATAATAGTTTAATTCAAATGTATGAATATTCCATTATTTATGTAAACACATAAATGTATTTTTTTTCTATTTCATTGTGTTATGATATATTATTTACAAACCAATTCAATGACTAGATGCTCTTTTTGAGTAGTGGACCTTTCAAATTATTATGTTCTTGTGGTTTATTATGTGAGATTATTTTATTAAAAGCTATAACTATTTAATAATAGTTTAAGGATATTTCATAATTAAATGAGTATATAAAATAAAAATAGACCACTGATTCACCCCTTCCCACTATCAGTGATCATAAAGATCCAACATAGATAATTAAATTTTTATTAGAGTAAAGGTTCCCATCATTACTTAATTATTGATGTTTGATGAAAAGTGAGGGTTCTATGGATTTTGATAATTCATTAAAAAGTGGGGTTATTTTAGTATTTATTATAACGATATATCATATATATAAATATTGACTAATTCCAAATATTATGTATCATGTTAATGGGGTTTCTAAATCTATGATAGATGGTTTCCATTCTCATGCTGAGAATATTCCTCTAATATCTAATGATATGAATATTTTGGAGAATGATGGGAGAGATAGAAATTCCATACATTCCTCACACTCTAATGGTGAGTTTATCATATTTAAATAAGTTGGAACCACTAATGTATTTTGGGAGAAGATTAGGATGATCTATAAAGTAAATAATACTATTAATTAATCTATATTAGAAATATGGATACTAGTGTATGATGATCTCAAATGGGAAATTGTGAATCTTTAGATGACATATTTATAGGGGTGAATGGAATATTATTTACAATAATATATCTTGGTGAGAAGTTTGAAGATTTTAACATTGATTAAATGATCATAAAAATCCTTCTTGATAATTTTGAGGATAAATTTTAATCATTAGAAGATATAGATCCTAAAACTCTATAATTATAAGATCTACACATCAGTCTCATTTCATATAAAATGATAAGATGAAATGTTTTTAAAACAATAGATATGAATGATTGGGAAATTTTCTTCAAAGATGACATGAAAACAAAATTAAAGAATGTTCCAAATGATAAATAAGTTAATTATTATGAAACCAAATAAGAGTTTAGTATATATTTTTATGTATTTGTCTTTTTTCTAAATATGTAAATTGGGAAACATGAATGTACAAATAGAATTTACCCTTGAAATGATTTGGTAATGGATGTATTTTTAAAATTTATTAAAATTTAACTAAAAATTAATGATAAATAATATTGTGGATGTTGTATAATATAAAGAAGATTAATTATGAAGAATTAAAAGAAATAAAATTCTTATTCCATTGGAGAAGAAAAAATGTTCTCCAAATTCAAAATAAGAAATATTTTTTATAATGGAAATGAATATGATAATAATGAAATAGAATATAAAAAATTCAGTGATGATGATATTAAAATAGTTCTTATTAATAAATTTAATATTGAAATGTTAGCTAGTTATAAAATAAGTAGTTCAGAAAAATAAAATGAATCAGTTGGAATTCTAATTGAAATAACATTTAAAAGAGTGTCTTAGAATGCTTCTACGACATGAAAGAGGGATCAAAAAATTGATAAACTAAAATCCTATAGAAAATAATCGTGAATATTTTATTGAAGAAACAACCATGTTTCTGAGAGATATTGGTAATATAAATAACTTTTTTGATTTTATGAAAAATATTATTTTTGATCATGGGTAAAACTGAAAGGTAGATAATGAAGAGTTGAAACATTCTCAACAGAAAACATCCAAAAGTTGAGTAAGGATATAAAATTTCATAAAAGATTTTTTGGAAGTTGGTGATAGTTCCAAAATGTATAATCTTATTTAGGACCAAAAATGATATCCTCATTTGTATATAAGAATGATGAAGATATTCATTAGGGAATGACACTTGATAATATCATGTATCTAACCAAAATCAATAAAAAAATTCTAATTATACTAACATTTTAATGTCTGGTCTAAAATTAGCCACTAGTGGATATTATTTTTAGGTTGTGAAGTATTATATGATAAATTATACAATTTTTTTTGAAAACCAAAATTTTTAGGTACAAATATGTTCTATTTTGGGTTATAAGAACGATGATCAAATTTAATCTTACAACTCCAAAAATTGTGGAATTTATATGGGAAAATCTTACTTCTATGTGTTCTAATGGTATTAATGTGGGTTTGGACATTTAGAGAATATTTTATGGTTTAATAAATAAAATTAAAATAATCCCATGAGAAACTGTAAAAATATATTGAGTTGTAGTCAAGCCACTCCAATAAGGAAACTTGATAAATTTGGTGTGAAAGTTGAAAATAGATTCCAACCTGTGGAACTATTTTTAAAGATTTTAACATCATATAAACCTTTCAAAAGGATGCATTTTTTTGTTACAATCTTAAAAAATTATCTTAATAATTCACAAAATGAAAAATTAAACAAAACAAAGTCAATGAAAAATCTCTTATTATTGGAACTTCTCTGTTAGTCACAAAAGGAGAGTGACCATAGAATATTTAATGTGGGTTCTCTTTACACATTATATGGGATTTAAATATGTTAAAATATTTTAAATATTTTAAATATGGGGTAGTGAATTTTTCTAATGATGAGTCACCTAGGTGATGAATCATCTATCATTGGGGAAATAAAGATAAAATCCACAATATATTTGTTCTTTGATTGGATTATGCATGACCTATTATGTTGTTTATGAATTGGTGATGAAGGTAAAACAAAATTTCATAAAATTTATTATTGTGGTAAAAAAATAAAATATATTATAGTTTTTATAAAACACTAATGTACCAAGGGGAACATGGTTCTATTTGGTAATATAGAAAGATCACTACATCTTATAATGGTGGATGAAAATTAGTTATTCCATAAAAGGTCGGGAAACTTTTGTTAGAAAAATATACGTAGGATAAAAATGATAGATTTTATTCATGATATTTTAGAACTCTCCAAAATAATGGAGTGTTATTGATCTATTTTTAAGAAAGGGGAGAATACCAACACAATATATAAAAAATTTGAAATTCCATCAACTTGTCCTATAGAGCTTATATATTTTTATATTTGGGAACAAATGATTAATATATAAAAACATTAAGATAAATACATTATCTATTAAATTAATGAATTTACTAAAATTATAAGAATTATTATTTTGAATTTAAAATAAAAGGATCTTATAATGTTTCTGAATATTTAGATAAGTGAATAAAAAAATGGGCATATATAGTAAAGAGGATCTGAATAGATAATGGTGATGAAAAGAAATATTTCATATATTATCCTAAAAACCATTCAATTTTATTGATTTAATTTCACCATAAAAATCATATAAAAATGGTTTTATTTAAATAATAAATATAGTTTTGGTAGATGTAGTATGAACAATTTTGATTTAACCTGATAATTCTCATTATTTTTAGTTGTAGGATATCTGTACGCCAACATATATTTATAATTGATGATTCTAAAATAAAAAAAAAAGTATGGTATAAATCCCTATTATATTTACATCAATTAATCTCTATGGTTGAAACACCAATGGTTTTTTATATGTCACTTCATTATATAAATTAAAGTTGAAATCATGTAAAATTTTAATAAAGAGTATTTAATGTTTTTTTGGTTATCCTCTAAATTGAAGAGGTTCATCTGGTACAATAATGAAAGAAATAAGATTTTTAATTATTCATATGTAAAAGTTAATTAAAAATACAGCATGGTTTTTTACCATCAGATGAAGATATAGATTATGAGGTGGATAAGGTGGTTACAGTTGAGAAAATTGAAAAATTTCCTAAAAATGATGATTATGAATCATCTATTTATAGTGAAGAGAAACAACTTTATATATCTCATCATAGGATGATAAATTAATTGGAAGATCAAAAAATAATTGTTAATCAACAAAAATAGGTTCAAATAAGAAAATTTGGTTTAGTTTGTCATACTTACTAATACACAAAAGTGGATCCAAATGATGTTAACAAAGCCTTTGATCATTGAGAGTGGATTGATGATATAAATTAAAAGATGAATCAAATTGAGAATAATGGTACATAAGAAATTTTACCCAAACTAAATAATAAGAAATTCATTGGTACGATGTGTTTTTTTTTTAAATTGAATGACGATGGTGATGTGATAAGAAATAGTTCACAACATGTTTGTAATGGTCACTCAAACTTTTAAAGCATTGGTTTTTCAAATAAATTTCCTCTAGTTAAATGATTAGGGAATATCATAATATTTCATGGTATCACTACACAATGATGATATAAATGTTTTTAGATGGATTAAAAGTCATATTTAGTTAATGTAGAACCTGTTAAAGAAGTCTATATTGAACAATCATGTGTCTTCTTGGTTGGGAAAGATGAAAGATATATGTTTATGTTGAAAAAAAATTTAGATGTGTTGAAGAAAGATTTGGTAACTTGTAATTCCAAATTAAATACCTACTTAATTAAATTCACCATCAATTGAGTAGGGGTTTATAGTGATCTCTACATCAACTAAAACCAAGATATTTCCCTCGTTTTAATTTTATTTCATTATGATATTATATTTTAAATGAATGATAAAGAAACTTGTGAAAATATTTCATTGGATATGAAGAAGTTATTTTATCTTTCCATTCATAGTGAAATGAAATACATTACCGTGATACAAACTTCAAAAATGGAGATGTATACCTTTTTATCTTATGAAAATTAGGTTAAAGAACCTATAAATATATTTGGAATGGAATAGATAAAACATGTTTCAACACCATTTTCAATCAGAACCAATTTTTCAAAAGGATGAGAACATAAGGAAGTTCATCCTAATGAATTTAGTATTTGTTTTGGATTTTTTCTATATATGATAGCTTCAGGACAACTATTTTATTTTTAGTTAAATTGTGTGCATGATTCCATAATTTTACAAAATAATCACTTTTAATTTTAGGAAAATTATTTCTAAAATATATTAGTGGCATAATATATTTTAATGTAAAATATTATATATTATGATAAACTAATTTTTTGGTTATACATTAGTGGATTTGGTGAAAAGTTTTGATAAAATAAGTTACACTTCTAGTGGATTAAACTTTTTTGGAGAATTTTGTATGATTTGGAATATAATGATTAAAAATTTGGAAACTATCCATATACCTTAATTTGAGTATGTTTCTTCTAATAATTTTGAAAACAATTATGTTAATAAAAAAACATTTAAATAACTATTTTTGGAAGTTATGTAACCCCTAATCTTGGGTTTTGATAATCAAAATTCTATAAATATTAATAAAATATTGTGAAACATTTTTTCCAATAACATTGATATAAATTATCACCTCATCAAAGAGAAAGTGGAGAAGAATGATCTAGTACTATAATATGTTCTTGCAACTGAGTAATTTGATGATATATCCACAAAACCATTAGCAAAGGAAATATTTTATAAATTGAGGTTGAACAGTAAAGTACAACCTCTCTATCTTCAAGGTTAAGGTATTTGAATCTATCCCCTCTCTCATTTTTTATTTGGATTGTGTTTTCAAATGATAGAAAAATGATATTGCATAAATATATCAATTGGTTTCTTATCAAACTTTTAAGGAAGGTATATATATAGGAAGGGTTCTCAAAATACATATGCTTTGATTATATCATGTGTGAAATGTTTTATCATTTTATTGAATATGGTATAGAAAAAAATTTCCCATGATTTTTTTAATATTTTATATTTATGGAAAAGGGAGTTTAGGATGTGTGGAAGAATATTTTTTTTAACTAAATACTTATGTGAAACATGGTTTAGTTATTCAGTGATTCTAGTATCCTTCATCATGCTCACCCACATAGGATTATAATTTTTGGATAAATAATCTGTAAGATGAATTAAAATATTTTACGGATATATGATTCATGGTTGAAAAAATACATACAAAGGTGGAGATTTTTGGGACATAGTTTCTTGAAGGATTTTTCATAAATGATGGAATTTTTCATGAAAGAGTTTCGATGTTTCTAGTAATTAGAAGTTTGTGGGATGAATTATATTATTTGGATAAGTATTTAGAAAATTTTCATAGTTAGGTAAAAAAATAAATTCCTATTATTATGAATTTCCACAAAGGTGATCACATGTATTAATGGACAGAAAAATGTTTTTGATATGAAGTCTCGTTAGAAAAAAAAATTCTAAAAAATAAATTTGGTGTTGATTTTATATTATTTATGTTTCCAAAAATATGAGTTATGAAATATATCACCATCCATTAATTTTTCATAATTTGGGAGGTAATTTTTCTGTGTGTATAATGTTCACATTTTGATGATTTTTTCAATTCAACAGAAAAGATCATCCATTGATTTATTAGAATTGGGGAGGAAATTTTTGTGTGTTTATAAAGTTTACATTTTATGTTTTTTTTCAATTCTACATATAGGAAAAATACGACAAATTATTGGATGAAATTTTTTGTTTAAAATGATTTCAATGTTTAAAAAGATTTTTATTTTTATGTTATCATTGATGTTTAAGAATATTGGATGTTTTCATATTTTAAAATCTATTATCACATTTTTTAAAGCCAATCAGATTGCGGAATGATTCCAATGTATAAAAGGGGTATTCTGATTAAGAGAAACATATAAGGTCTTTGTACTAAGTCAAACATACAAACATTTTTTTCATTGTCTTTTGGAAAAAATATTTTATAATATAGTAAATATGATTTTTGTTACAATACATTCAGAAGAACAATGTGTTCAATATTATATGAATATTTTTTACTAGTATATTGTTTTTTATGTTTATAATGATGTATATGAAAGATATTGAATGACGTTCAATTAGATGAAATATTTTGAAAAACGTTTTTCACACTATCATTTTTTACAATATCTTTAAAAATAAGTTGTATGACGTTTTGGATATGGAATTAATACTTGGTGATAAGATGAAATTTTGGAATAATTTTCATCAAACAAACATTGTGTACAAATTTTCCTCAAATATATATGTACAAGGATAATGATAAATTGTTTCTTGGATTAAGATTATGGTTACTAATGCATTCTCATCAGAAAATATCACAACATACTATGTTCATCGATCGTAAGTAGTCAATGGAGTAATCATAATTTCTAGGAGAAGTATTAAAATATGATCTTATAAAATTTGTTGGATAATCGGGAAGAATATCACTTAAAAAGGAACGTATTTAGATATTATATAAAAACATTGACATGTTTATGTTTTTTGAAGTAATGCTTTATATAAAACGTTTCATAATGATATTAAATGTGATGATGCTTATATAGACTTTTTTATATCAAATTATAATTAAGGGAAAATGGGATTCTCTTTGAGTTTTTTGGAAATTTAATTAATAGTGATGTTAGTAATGTTTCTCAGTGTCATTAATGAGGGTTATAGAATTATTTAGAGGAATTATGTGAATTTATTGATTGAGAGTTTTTAATTTCAAGTTTTTGTTTAGTGGGAAACTAGTTTGTCTTTCTGAATATTTATTTATTAAATGATACTATATAATGAGGTGAAAAGAAAAAGTATAGTGGTTACAATTCATTCAAGGTAAAAAGTAAAATTTCTGCATATTTGGTTTCAATTTTTTTATGAAAATCTATGAGTCAATGTTTTTAGTTAAGTTGTTTCTAACCAAGGAATATAATTTTTAATGAAGTATAATAAAAATAATAAGTTTTATATTAATAGAGAAATTTTAATCTGGAACTATAAGAAGAACTCATTAGATGATCATATAATCTAGTATAATATGATGAACTGGTAGTAAATATGTTATTCATTTTTTCATAAGGGACCAAAAAAATATTATATATTAAGAATCCAAATAGAATTTCTATAAAAACCCCATAAACTGAATGAAAAACATGTTGAAGAAGTTCTAACCTCCCATTAGGTAAGGCATTGAAGAAGAAATGTTTTTTCAGGATTATTAAAATTTAAGATTTTATAAAAATTAAAATGAAAAAATGTATTCCAGTTAGTGATAGTTTATAATAGTAATTATAAAATCATTCATAAATCAATAGCTAAATAGAAATAACATTCATTGTATATTTAATAAAAATTCAATGTAATTGTAAATTTTTTTCTAAATTCTATAACCATGAAAAATGACAATATCTAGTTGGATGTGTTGTATTTGATAATTTCCTAATAATTATGTTTATTATTTACTCTTTTTGACTAGTGAACCTTTTAAATTATTTTTTTCTTTTGGTTTTTATTGTGATATTTTTTTTCAAAAAAATTATGAATATTTAACATGAGGAAAAGGTTATTTCATAGATTAATGAAAACACAAATGAAAAATATATCAATGATTCCCATATCCCCCCTCTCAGGGGTCACATAGATAATAAATGGTAATTTTAGGTTACAATATGTTAGATAATGGAATATTTGATGTATTTGTGGTTCTAATTGATGAAAATTACAATGTAAGTGTAGTTTGGGGGAGTTTTTTTGTGTGATTTTATTATATGATGTGGTTGTTAAGTGTGGTGGCTATGGAACATAGAGGTTGTGGTTCATAATTTTTGGGGCGTGTTCTCTATGGGACATGTGGATTTTGTGGGTATATGGCTTGTTTGGTGTGGTGCGATGTCTACAATTAATATGAGATGTGTGAGTTGTTGGGTGATGGTTGTGTCAGTTTCCCATCCAGCCACAGAATAAAGTTTAGAAGATAAAATGAAACAAAATAGAATGAAAAATAAAATAGGTGTTTTGGAAATCAATGTGTTGTAAATGTATTAAAAAATTTAATGTTAAATGAACTATCTTTGTAAATGTGACTGAAGTATATTAGAAAATAAAAGTGGAATGTGTGGTTTTGTGGTGGTTTTATGTTGTATTTCATATTTCATTAGTAAATGTAGAGATAGTTGACATGTAGTGTGGTGATAGGGGAAGTGTGCATTGTTGCAGTTTGTTATGAACCCATAGGATTGGTATTGTTTTCTCTCTATGTTTCAATTATTTTATTTCATTTCAATATAAACCCCTCATAAATTGGATAACTATAACAACTCATAGAGTTTTAGGTTTTTTTCCTCAACATCCATTATGGTGGTGATATAGATATATGGATATCCCCTCTTCAACACTCTTCCTTTAGCAATGATATATTATGTGTATTCAGGTGATATGTGGTGTGATATACCTTGTATACTCGAGATATTTGAGGGGATGATGTGGTGATGTGATGTGATGGACCATTTGTATTTTGGAAATTTGTGATGAGATTGGATATGTGGTGAGGACCATTCATTGTAGGAGTGGTAATATTGTTAATTTTCTTTATGTTCATGGTACCCTACTACTCGATTTATGTGATGTGATGTAGTGTGATATCCTAGGGGAATTATAGTGAGATTAGATGTTATAATTCCTTATTCTAGCACTGGATGGTAGACCTTGAAAAGTTTGGGAAGGTCATGATGCATATTGACCCACATTATAGATGTATATTATGTGTTGTGATATATATGGATGGGATGTAGGCATATGGTGTTAGTCATTGGGGCATGAGAGAAGAAAGGTAGTGGGTAAGAGGTTAGTGGGAACCATTCATGGTTATGATTTTGATTACAATGTTAATATATTGGATGTATTATTTAGTGATTCTTCCTTGGTGAGGATGGGATTAGTTAACTTATATGTTCAGGTTCTTTTTGGTTTCTACATTTTTCACTAGTCCATTTAAATTTTATATGGACATATTCCCTTGAGACCTATTTGGATCCTACATAGTATACTTAAATCCCCACCCTATGTTCATAAAATGTCTTTAGGATTTTCAAGTGGAACATAGGGTCTAAGATGGGGGGAAAGCATTGATATGGATTTGTTTTTGAGATTCAACAAAAGAAATGTCTTTTTGTACATTAGGAGAATTATATTTTATTAGTTTATTCTTTTCTAGGATTTTTTTGTGGTGGTTTTGTATATACTATTATATTTCATGTTGGTGTTTCTAGGTGGTGGTTTATCATATCTCCCAATAATATTTTCAAATCAATATGTATTTCCTCCCAAATGTTTCATTTTTATACCATTAGAGCATGTTTCCAAAATAGGGGAAACTAGAGGTGGGACACATGGTTTGTTATCTCTCTTTTTCATTTATAGACATACAATAGTATCTCTAAATTGAGTGAGTTTGACCCATATGAAGTTATATTGGTTGAGTATTTATAGTTTACGAAGGACAAAATATTCTGGGTTAATTATATTGTAAAATTAAAAATAAAAAATAAAAACCCTCTTATCTAAAAATGATCACACTTAGACTTTGTCAGCTGATCATAGTATTACAATCTAATCTAGATGTTATCTGATTAAATCAATGTTGTTTATGAGTATCATAGTTACATTAATAAAAATATTTTTTATGAAGATAAATATAAAAACTAATTTCTAATAAACATGAAAAACAAAATATATAACATACAAAACAAGTAATACAAATTCCTATAATAGTAAAAATTCCATAGTTATGGTAATTTATTTTACTCTTTAACATTGGGAGTTCTGGTAGATAGAAAATATTGACTAAATATATCCACTATTTTAGAACATACTTTTAACCATCCATCTTTATTTATTATGAAAGCACCCGATCTGATGGATCAGTAAAATATTTTTCCTTAAATCCCCTATAATCCCTTGATATATTGATCATATTCAGCTATAAAATTTTTGAGAAATAAATCCATCAATATAATGACCAAGTTTATCACTGCATTACTAGCTCTGAAAGACCTCAATCTAATGGATAAGTCTCACCATCTTTCTATCCCTCGATTCCCTCGATCAGTATGATAATCAAACACATGATTACAAAAGAAAATATTATAAGGAATATATAATCCTTATAAGGATTCCTTAAAATATCAACTCTCTAATAAATTAAAATTACTATGAATGAGGTATTCATTCAGAGAAATCATTCACAACTTGAGATGAAAATTCATCATCATACAAATCTTAAATTTACATTCTATTTATAGTAAATATCCCAATGGTTATATTTCAAAGTTAGTTAGAATAGACTCAAATATTTTTCATTTTCACTGCATGGTTCTTAATCTTGATAGCTAAGAATGAATTATTCGTCCTTTATCCAGCGTCATTTATATTGGTACCATAAAATGGAATTTACGATTCCTTCAAAAAGAAAAAAAATAAATATACTCAAATTATAATCTTTTGATAGTCTAATGAAATTACTTATTGATAGTCAATGTGATAAACTGAATAAGGGTCAGTTTGATGTATCTATACCAATATCAGTCCGATGAACATAACGTTTTATCATTAGAAATAAAATAAATAATTCTAAACACTCGACAGAAAAAAAATCTCAATAATTGGATTCACCATTAGTCTGATGTATAGGATTGAATAATAATAGATTATATACTTTATATATTAGAACATTTTCTATGTTCGATATAATGTAATTTTTTAAAAAAAACATAGTAGAAACACTTTATGAAATATAAAATTATTAAGCCATATTTTATGAATGTTTTTTAGATTTAAAAATATAATGAAATGAAATTTATAAAGTAAAATTTTTTACTCAACTATGTCCCCCTATTTGGAAATCACAAAACACAACACAAAAGTGAAAACAATAACATTGAAAAATATAAAATCCTTTATTCTTTTAGATCATTAATTATTTATATTCTATCTTAACTGTTCTTGATTTTATGAATTATTATAATCTGATGAAAATTATAAATAATTACATTGAATTCAACCTTTTATGGAAATAAATCCCCCTTAATGATACACTTTTAAAAAATTCTCGACGACTTCTCCCTTTATATATCTCATAAAATTATCCCCTTTCAAAATCCCCCCCCCCCTTAAATTTTTCTCGTTAAAAAATCCTCCCCCTTTTTTATTTTCCAAAAATTGTATGTAATAAATATAAAATGAAGTGATATAATGGTAATAAGATACAAATAAATATTATATGAATAAACTAATAATCCATGAAATAAATGAAATAACATGCTTCGAAATATTATTGGAATAAATTCAAACACAATGTATTTGGATGGAAAATTTATTCATTTTTAACATCCATTAAAAATACATCAAAAAACACATCATTATTTGAAACTAAAATTTTCATTCATTCTTCAACAACTTTTTCATGGTAACCTTTATATTTTTAAAATCATGAAGATCCTTCTGATATTATGCGACTTATGACTGAAGATTCATGATTTGGTCTTCCATCATCACATATTTACAAATATCTAACATTATATTTTAAACATACTCAATACTAACTCTATTTTTCTCCTTCATAAAGAATATCTCATATTCACCTGTTTTGATTCAAACATTTTTTAACTCCAAGAGGTGAAATTTTTGGTTCAAAACTTTTACTTCCTTGTTATTCTCATAAGTCAAATGTCTAAATTCTTCCACCAAAATAAATTAGTAAAAATACTTATAATATGTTTTCAAAGGATTGAAACATTTTTAGAGAATGTTTAATTACGTATACAAATTTATCATTATGTTTGTTGAGATCATTGATGACATGTTTTAACTGTTTCACCATCTGATTGTAGGATCTTATCTTTTCCTTAGTTTTCTATTTGAGAGTTTTAAATTCTACCTCAATATTAACTACTGATTCTATTAAAACATTGAGAGACTCTTATTTTTCATTTTTTTCTATTAATATTCCATTTACGCATTCCCTCTATGTTTGGAAGATATGAAATCAAATTACATAACCTTTTAAAGGATTGAATGATGGAATCAAAACATTTCTTGGATATTTTATCATCTGAATATGAAAATCCTGATAAACATTTAGAATCATGTGGTTTTGAGGATTCTAAATCTGTATTTTTTTCTACTCATATTATTCATTACCATTCTAATAATTCATTTCATATTCAGAAACTTTTTAAATTTATACATATTTATCAGTTTCAACTTTTTCTGATACTATTGTGTGTGATTTTTGATATCATTACTCTTCATATAAAGGTGACATTCTATCCCATTTTTATGATTTTTTTCTTCTTAAAATCCTTTTATGTATGGATACATGACTAATTTAGAATGTAAAGGTGTTGAGAAATTGACATTTCATCTGAAAAATAGGTTTTACAAAAACCTAAATATTTTTCTCTTAATTAAGAGTAAATTTATTCTTCTGATGTATATCACTTTGAATTTTGTGGAAAATAAAGAACATTTTGGAATAAAATAGTTATTAATAATTATTTATTATTATTTTTAAAACCAATTATGGTATTATCACTTGGAAGTCTAATTTTCTTATACAACTTATCAATCTTTTCCATCCCATAAGTAATCTTAGATAAAATTTTCTTGAAACTATAAATTTGTTATTTCAGTTTGGAAACCAAATTACTATCCTCAGTAGTATATATTTTCCAAATAAGTTTCAAAAAACCATTTTGAATTTTTTTTTCTCAAAAATAGATATTTAATATTCTTTAAAATTAATATATTTTTTAAAATTAATTTCATCAAGATCATCAAAATGATCTGATATTTCTTTTGTTAATGTATGAATTATTTAATTTTCAATAAAAAGTTTTGTTTTGTAATTATCATTTGTTTTAAAATATTTTCAATTTTAGTTTTTATGGATTTTAGAAAACATATATACTTATTCATAACTAGGTATGGTATTATACATATTAGCTGAGGTAGATTTATCATCCGATTATTCATAATTATTTTCATCCTTATAATTAGGATAATTTGAATTAAGGGTAGTATTTTTAAGGGATACAATAGTCTGTGCATTTTCCATGATATAATTATTTACCATAAGTATTTTGGAAAAAAACCAATGATCGTCCTTTGGTAACATCATTTTTAGGAGATTTATCTGATGAACTATATCTTAAAATTTCATATAAAGTGTAAAATTCTATGAAACTATTTATATTCATAGACAAGTAATTATTATTTGAAATTTTGTTTGAAATTTCCTATTTCATGTATTTTCATTTAATCTTATCAAAATAAAGTAGAGTGTATCCTTTTTCAGACATTCATAATAAACAACTTCCGAATATTATTTGTTATGATTCTAATCCTTATGATTTTTCCTGTATCTATATTGAAAATATTTAATTCCTATAGTTTTATTAATTCTTCTAGTAAGATATTCTCACACATTTACTATATGTTATGAATAATTAGAACATGGTTCAAAAATAACTTTCTTTTCCTTTTAATATTTCATAACATTCATAGTAGATAGATCATTATTTGGAATAGCAAAAGTAGTTTCAAAATCTAAACCACCATTATTTTTTTAATAATTCTATCATATCATTTCAGTATACCTTCATATTTCATGAGAGTACCAATAATATCGTTTAATGTGAGATTATTAATCTTCAATGTATCATACAAAGTTTTCCTTTTGGATTCTAATTCATTAGGCATGATTTCTATAATATTTTCAACCTGAATTCCATCTGTATGATCCTTTTCTCTAAGAAAATTAAATATGTAGAAAACATTGACAAATCATTAATGTATTTTATCTAATGATTATCTAGGTAAAAAATCAAAATCATGATAGTATTCTCTCATTATATCTCTTATGGTCTCAAAACATTAGAAGTTCTAAAGTGATTGTCTTCTATCTATTTTCATATTTTATTAACACCTTAATATGAAGAAAATTTACTATATATATTCATTTTCATGGAACATAGTAGATTATTCCATACACAATAATTTAGTGTATATTCTTGTTTTTCATGACGAGTAAGGGAACTAACTTCTTTTTTATGAATATTTTAATCACGGGTAAGCATAAAAAATATCAACTCTTGTATTAATAATAAATGTTTTCCTCATATATCTCATATACTCATAATCATTACCATCAATGATGGGAGGTCTCCTAGGTTTCATATTATTTTTAGTTACAACAATAATTTATGCCATCAAAAAGGAAATAAAAACTATTTTTATACAAACAGGTCAGTGCATATCAATTTTTATAAACAAGTATTTTATAACAAAAAAAATAAACATGCAGATGATAGAACAAAAAAATCAAAATGTAAAAGTAGTAGTACCTACTCTGATTCTAATTGTTTGATTGTGTTATTTTACAATGGACACACGAGAGGGTGAATTTTTGTTTAAAAAATAAATAAATAAACAAATAAGCTTATGTAATAATGATCGGATATAGAATACTTCTGATTATTATAGTATTATAATCGGATCTAGATATTTTATGATTTTATAAAAGGTATTTATCAGTATAACAGTTACACTGATAAATGTTTCTTGAAATATAAGATTAAAACTAACATTCCAATAGACATGCACAGTGGAAAATAATAAAATGTAAAAACAAGTAACAAAAAATCGTATAATAGTATAAATAATATAAAAATAATAAATGATTTTACTCTTAATCATTAAGAGTTATGATTTTCAGAAAATCCTAACTAAAATATCAACATCAATATTAGTTGTTATAAAAGGTCCCATTATCCTTAAAAGGAAATCCAATTATCCCATGGATCAGTAAGAGATATGTTTTCCAATATCCTGGAAACCCTTGATACTATGATTATATTTAGATATTTCTTTCTTGAACCTGAAATCCCTTGATACGATGATCAATGTCATATCTTTCTTCTTAAACATAGAAAACCACAATCTAATGGATCAAATTCATTATATTTCTATTCTAGGAATCCCTCATTGAGTACCATGACCAGAAACATGGTTACAAAATAATATAGTTGTATGGAACTTACTAACCATATAAGGATTCCATAAAAATTCATTTTTCAAAATAATTAAGAAGACTATGAATGAAGTGTTCATGCATAGAAATATTTAGATTACTTGAGTTGTGAATGAATGAGATCTGAACTCTTCAAATGAACTCATATTTATAGACAACCTCTCAATGGTTATATTTCTCAGTTATTTACAATGGCCTAGGATAGGTTTCACTTTGACAGATTGATTCATGGTATTAATAGCTAAGAATGACCAGTTTTCAATTATCTTACATCATTCAGTTTAGGACTATTTTAATGTTATTTAGAATCCATTCAATAGAAAAAATATATATATACTCTTATTATAAACATTGGATAGTTTGATGAAATTCCTTATTTTCATTCAATCTGATTAATTGAAAAAGGGTAAGCCAATTGTATCAGTACTGATGTCAATTAGATGGTCAATAATTTTTTTCATTTGAAAAAACAAGATAAAAGTCTAACTACTTGTCATAAAAAAATCAGTTCAATTAATAAGTCGCTCCTTAAATACCATGGATCAGATTAAATAATAAAAATTTATATTCATTATAAATTTAAACTATTTATATGTTCTTTATAAAGTAATTTTTTCAATAAAAACATACTAAATCACTTTAATAAATATAAATTTATTAAACATAGTTATAAGAAAGTGTTTTTTATTTCTAAAACTAAGGAATGAAAAGGTAGAAATTATTCATTTAACTCAACAACATTCACATTGAAATGTAATTTTTTATGCGGGTTATATACTATATATTCGGAAAAAAAATATATTTTAAAAATAATTATTAGGAATAAAATTTCAATAAATAATTCTTGAAATTACATAAAGGTTTGAAAAACATGAACTGAAAATATTTAAAAATATATATTTTAAAAAAATCATGATTTAAAGATCGTTGAAAAATTCATACTACTATCAAAAATGGTTTTGAGAAATCATTTTAAAACTATTAAATTTTAAAAAAATAGATAACTATTATCAAAAATGAATTTGGATTGGAAGATAACAATTTTTATTTAAAATGTGAGGAAAAATATTATGAAATAGAACTGTTTAAAACTTATATCTCATAAAGAGTAACAAATATTCATTTTGAAAATAGGATAATGAAAAAATTATACTCACATGACATGAAATATAATTGGGTTTCTAAATATTTAGGTTATGTTTTTTAGGAATAAAAAATATTAAAAATAAGGGAAAACTATCTTTATATAAGATGAGAATTATTCTCAATAATGATATACTTTTCATATGGAATAAAATCCATGGATAGAGGATTTTAATTTAATGTTTGAACTTTCATAAGAGTGTAATATAATGTGTCTATAAATTCAATAATAGGGTGGCAGTGAAGAAACATGTATATAATATGATCATAAAGAATCATTGTAACTGAATGAAGGGATTTGATTTAAGAATGAACCTTAAGACTATAATATTCATTGAAACAATTTCTATTTAAATAAAGAACATGATATTACTATTCGTACATCGTGGATTACCTACATATTTTCAAACACATTCTTTAGTCATTGATCACACTATATAAAATATATTATGGTTCATAATTATAGAGACTCTTTTTTTGTCATGTAATACTTTGTAATATTCATATGAATATTTTCAGATCTAGGAGATGATACAACACATGATTCCAAGGCCCAGTGAGCCTGAAATTAATTTAATAAATATATTAAAAATATTTTATTTTATTTTCATGTGTTTTTCTTAAAGAATTAGAATATATCTTAAATAGAGTCTCGAATGAGAAATATGAGACCACGATTGAGTTTGGAATGCGATGAATACCCTAGGTGCGACATAAAACGTGTCATCATGGCATGTTGGGACCCATAACTCATTGGTGGTGTGTTTAATGAATGAATGAATGAATTTATTTATTAGTTAAGTTTTAAGTGAAATAGATATATTTTTTAATATATCTCCCTGTAAAACCTTAACAAAGTTGTCTCATATTTTTTCGAATCTACTGATGAGAGCTTCTCCCAATTCTCTATTGGTGAATGATGAAAAAACCTTAGATCTAGATGAATTGAATAGTGAAAAATCAATAGAACTCCTCCTCAATGGGAAAGTGTGTTCCTCGTCAATAAACGATTCAATATTGAGTCAGGACACATCTACTTTTTGTTTTCGCACTGTTTTTATGTAATCGTCCATGAATCTTGAATTTAAATTGATTTCTTGGGAATTTTGAACCCTCACATTAGCCCTATAGTTTATTAGTTATTTATTATAGATTTTAATCTACCATTATATTGAAAATATTTTTATCCCAATCCAAATAACAACTGAGGTTCTTTCTTCAATTTTTTTTATCATGCTTCTCTCCCACCATTCTTCATCCATTCTTTATTGTTAATTATTTAAGACAGTTGTTTGATTAATACCCAAATAAATAACTCATTGTGTAGTAAATATTTGGTGCAACAATTTCTTTCCCAATAAATCTAGGTTCGGGATCAAGATTAAATGATTTTTTGAAATATGATGGCATTAATGACATATTGATACTCGTTGAGTACATTTTTATGTGCGGCAATGATACAGTTTGATGGTGAAATAGAAAGGTATTTGAGATATGATTGAGTTATTTGGGTGTGGTCAGATGTGCAGAGGTTGTAGGAGGCTCATTGGCTCCTTGTGAATGTGGGATGAGGCTCCCTATGAAGGTGTATCCCTATGAGTACCGAGTAGTGATAGTGTTCTGGGGAGACCGGTGGCAATGGCTAGTGGAGGTCGATAGCGAGGCAGCACTAGTAGAGGATGACGATGAGCTAGTGACATAGTGGTCTTATATGGAAAATATCGTTTGACAATTACTGGGAAATAGATATGTGTACATGATTTATGTTATGTGGTGTGAGTTGGAGTTGTGTGAAGACTTGTAGTCTCAATTAGGGTTATATGGGGGTAAAAATGGTAGAACAAAAATAGCATAGGAGAGAGGGGGTTGGATAAAGAAGAAATAAATAGAAAAAAAACAAAAAAATAATGGAGAGTGGGTCACGCTAGGTATGTTGGCCAAAGGGGAGGGGGCTGATCCACATGATTCTTCCTCCAAATTTATATAATTATTGTTAATAATATAATAATAAAAATAGTATAATTATTATTATGAAAATGTTATTTCTAATATAAGTCCTCCATATGGTGTCTGTTTGATGTGCAATCTGCGGCAACACGACCCTAACCTTGAGATAGTCATTTCACGAGCAATGATAGATACATAATTTGGGATCATGGTTCAAGTGTAAAAAATTCCTAAGTGTAATAATAATATTATTATTAGTATTATTATTTTGAAATATTTTATCTTACATAACTTCTCCATATGACATCCATTTGACAAACCACTAGCCGTGTCAAGACCTTGAAATTAAGGATAATGTTTCATGAATAATTTTGGTTATTTAACATAGACACGTGGTTCGGTCCAACGAGACTACATTTGAGTGTGATATGGTGAATTATGATTATTTTACTATGTGTCTGATTGAGGTAATCAAATATCCTATTTTGACCAATTTTTCCTAAGGATCATAATGGTGTGATCCATTTTTCCATATGAGGCCATTTTAGTAGGTATTTTAGTAAAATTATATTTTTTTCCCTTCAGGACGATGACAAACCATGTGCGCTCGTCAATATTTTGGTTGATACATGTTGTGTAGTACCCTTAATCACAAAGTATTACTACATTTTTATCAATCTATGTGTTGGAATGGACCCAGACTGACATTAGAGTGGGCCAACACACCATGTGAGTGCCTTATTTTTTATGCACTCCTTCATGAATCATAATGATTATGTATATTTTTTTGGACTCATATTTTGTCCAATGAGTATCCTATCCTGAGTTATTTTCAATATAGAGTGTGATGGAGCCCTTAGTTTGGGATTTTCAGATATGATGTGAGACGTTCAAATAATGACACACTGAGCCGACACCCGATGAAAGCTATGATCATAGAGAATCATCATAGTAGTACATTTCATACCCTTTGGATTCACTAGGTAGTGGCGTTCCTTAATGATAGTTCTAGGAAACCCCTACAGAAATACTGGGAAGTGGCTTTCCCCAATGATCTTTCTGAGTTACCCTCCGGTTTGACTGGAAAGTGGAGTTCCTCGACATTCTGGGCATACCCACCAGCTAGGATGGGATGCAGCATTCCCTGATGTGATCTTCTAGGCAATACCCTTCATTCAGGTTGGGAAATGGCATTTCCCTGATGAATCTCCAAGATTACCCTCTTGTGGGAATTGGAAGTGGAATACCTTGGTGAACATCCTGAGTGGTACTCTATAGTGGGGCTGGGAAGTAAAATTCCACGTTTACAACTAGAGTAAGACCATCTTGTAATTCTAGTTTTCAGGTCCATAATACTTATTTTATATACACATAGGGCAATCCCCCTATCGGTATAGGTAGTGGGTCCTATACTTAGAAATTGTACCCCCTAGACCGTGCAGAAAGGTGATGATATATGGTTTTACGTACCTTTTCACTCATGCGAAATAGGTATTCATTATCCATAGAGATGCTTCTGTGTGATGTGAAATAAAATTGTGAAGTTGAGTTAGTGCCGGGAAAATCAAATAGAATCAAGGTGTGGTGATGGAGTCCCTTTGACTTGTGTGTTTAGGGAAGATGCATGAGGTTTTGGGCATCGTAGATGGACTTACTTTGGAACTGTTGGCTACTCATCTTCTTGGATTGAGCTATGATATATAGATTACCTTACACTCTCATTTGTAATTCTTTGGCTATTAATATATATATATATATATATATCCTTCTTTGGTACCCAATCATTGGGTTTTGGTTACTCTCCTTACAGGAGAGGTGAAGACGCATAGGGTATGCTTGGATCATTCTATATCTAGATTCTCGTGGTAGGATGAGTATAATCTCCTATATGAGGTAGTGAAGACTTGATGATAAGTTCATCTTATCACCATTTCGAGATCCTTGTGTTTGGATGAGTTTAATTTAGCTCTCCTTTTGGGTTGTGTTGTACTTTTTATTATACCTTGTTTCATCTACTGCTTTCCTCTTTAGTTGAATCTATTATTTCTTTCCCTTTTCTATTTCTATCCTAATTTTCTGGGTATGTGTATA